>JAYKKI010000047.1:17197500-17572500 GCA_039881145.1 Druceiella hillmani | reverse complement strand
AATTATCTTGCATCTCTCAGAACATTTCTACACCAAAAAAGGACTGCGACATGGAGACTCACTCTCATGCCTATTGTTTACAAAGAACAACCCAGGTGTTGGCTGATTTTACAAAGAACGACCCAGTTGTTGGCTTTAGCTGACGATATCAACATTGTTAGGCGAACCAAATAGGCTGTTGTTAAGGTTTTTGTCTCACTTGAAATGCAGCAAGGAAAATGGAAATAACTTATTAATAGAGATAAAACGAAATTCTTGATTGCACGCAATAAAACTGTAGAGTTTCCCCCTGAGAATCGATAGCTATACTTCCAAAATTGTGAAACAATTCAAATATCTGGATCTCAAGCTGCAATGATAGAAAAACAGAAATAAAAAATCGATTATCCATGGAAAATAGATCTTTCTATGGCCTCAGAAACAAATTTAAATCCAAACTTATCAGCACTAAAACAAAAACTAGTCTATATAAAACATTAATAAGACCTGTCGCCCTGTATGGGAATGAATTTCTCATTCCCATAGAGGGCAACAGGTCTTATTAATTTCTGCTTTGTTTAATGTTCTGCATTAAACAAAGTAGAATAAAACCTTCTATTTACTTTTAAAAGAAAAATTTTTACGGAAAATCTATGGTGCAGTAAAATAAAATAATCCATGGAGAATTGCATATAACCATGAAAACTATAAGAAATATGGTGAACCCGACATCGTCAAAATCGCCAAGGCATCTCGTATCAAATCGTTGAGTCATATATTTAGATGTGATGACACATCCTCAACAAGGAAAATTACTTTTTCAAAAATAGAAGGAAAACGACGAAGGAGGAGAGTACCAGCCAGTTGGCTCCATTGTGTTGAGAGAGACTTAAAGCTTTTGGGAGTAAACGGTTGGAGGGCTGGTGCACCGAATAGAATCAGATGGAGAAGGCTTCAAAAGATAACCTTGGCCTGTAACAGGCTATAGTTCTTAAGCAGGAGATTAAGATACAGCTGTTAATAAAATGATTAACAGTGTCTGGACCTACGAATAAAATTCAAAACAGTAAAATTATAAAAGTTAGATAAAAGATTGATTGTAAAAATATTATATTAAAGAAAACCGGTAGACAGAACACGCAAAGTACAAAACAAGTACACGCAAAAGTCTTTATAAATTTTTGATGCAACTTTATCTAGAAATGTCTATTTTTAGTTCTAATTAAGTACATATGTCTAGAATCTTTTTTTCAGATTATTAAAATCAATGGTTAAACAATTAATTAACGTTTCAAATTACGTGCAATATATCCCACATTGTACGTCATTTGGAAACTTAATATTTCTTAAACCCAGTTTATAAATACTACATGATAAATACAACCTTCACATAATTTTAAAAGAACTATCTAATTATACTCCATTCAACAGTATATGTCAAAAAAATTGTCCCGCATTTATACGTAATTCAAGGAACAATAAAAAATTT
Organism: Druceiella hillmani; assembly: GCA_039881145.1. Classification (NCBI taxonomy): domain Eukaryota; kingdom Metazoa; phylum Arthropoda; class Insecta; order Lepidoptera; family Hepialidae; genus Druceiella; species Druceiella hillmani. Next base: position 17,571,032 of record JAYKKI010000047.1, on the reverse strand, counting down.
TTTCCATATATGTTCACGCATTAATTAGGATCTCTATTTGGAACAAACTCGTACATTTGCAAAATTTGATGTACATGGATCTAAAAGTATGGAAACTGTTATGTTGTAATATACCAATAAATGTGAAAAATTGTAATTTTTTTCTTTTTTTCGTTACGAAACCCTGAAAAGAGGTATTTACTTTTATATTGTTGATATTCATATTTCGGTAATATTTAATAAACTAGAATCACTAAAAAAATTGGAAATTCAATCCATTTTAGGAAACGAATTTAGTGATGAAATCATATCGTACAATAACATCGTACAGACGTGCAAAACCCAAAAGATATATAGACTACACCCCATAAATAAATTAATAGTCTGTCGTAAACGTTTCAATCCCGAAAACAAAAATAAAATGTTCTGTGAGTTATATTGCGATTATAGTACAGAAACCCCTTGCATTACCCAAGAGCTTTCTCTCAAAATACAACAGAGTATGCAGCAGAATGTGAAACTACAATTAAACGAAAATAAACAATTTAGGGTGAACTCGAAAATAAAGATATTCAAAAAATATGTACCCTTGGAATTGCATGAATACGAGGGGGAAACATTCTTACTTGCATCGCTTTGTTAAAGTGGCTCAAAAGATTCTCGATGAAATTAATATTTGGGATAAAAGTAATTCCCGTAAATATCTATACTAACTGTAATATCTAAGCTGCCAAGTAAAGTAGAATAAAAAACGGAAGATCAATCTGAAGAAGTTCATAGTGGATAACTAATGGATTTCTGTCTGATTCGGTACGAAGCCGTATTTTATAATAAGGTTACAGAACCATTCAGAATCTTTCGCAAACAATAACGAAGAAGTTTACATTTTAAATAACCAAAACTGATAGATTGGTCTTCTTTACCGATACTGCATATATATGTATCTACATACATACGTGTGTATACACACATACATACAGGGCCGGATTTAAACTTAATGCCGCCCCTGGGCATCGAAAAAAATACCGCCCTAATACTGAAATTTCAGTCAAACTTATAGTTGATGTATTTTATTTTAAAAAAATAATATAATTAATTTATTATATATTTTAAGAACATAAAATAATATTTGTTTTTTTTCTATAAATTATAAATTTTGCACTAAGGGTGACTTATAATTGTATTACATTAATTTTTTTACAGGCAAACACGCCTGGCTTTTTGAATTGCAAATTGGTCGATTAAATCTTCGCAATCTAAACATTGAAGTAGGTCTGACTCGATGCATAGAATAGCTAAGCTATTGAGTCTATTTGCACTCATTGTAGAACGTAAGAAGTTTTTAATTCTTTTCAAACATGAAAACGATCGTTCTGCGCTACAGTTTGTTGCAGCTAATGTCATAAATATTCGATATGCGATTTCCACGTTTGGGAACTCAGTATAAAGGTCGTTTGTATGTAAAAATTTCAAAAGATCGGAAGGTGACTTTTGTTCCATCATTTTTTCAGTGCAATAAGCATGGAAGTGCACAAATTCGTCATCTAATGAGGACTCGAGGTCTGACGAATAAATATTTCTCAAACGTTTAGCTCGTTTACGAATTTCTCTAATATTCAAATTATCGAATTCAGTGATAACCGAGAACTTTTCCTGAATCTTTTCATATGCTACACATCTTTTGCGCAATTCAGAATCCAGATTGTCAAGAATGACATTGAAGGAGTTGACCCTAAAATGGTCCCGACCTGACAGTTGTACATCTCCATCCCGTGATTCCTCAGCATGTAATTTTCTCTTCCTTTTACTAGAAACTGTTGTTTTATATTCTTGAATTTCCGAAATTTTTAAAGCATTTTTTTCATATATTTCATATTCATTTCGCGTATCAGCAACAACTTTGATCAAACCACGATAGTCATCAATCACTTCAGCAATGTTACAATCAACTTTTTGAAATCTTTGGCTAACAGCATTGAATCTTGAGAGTAAAAAATGCCAAAGTATCTGCATAAATGCTGTTTCAAGTCACTCTAATTGAATTCGAATACCTTTTGCTTCTTGTCTTGTAATTGCATTTTGTTGGATATCTTCCTCAAGAATAATCAGTCTCAATTATTTCATTGAAATGTTCATTGAGTACTTGAACTGCTTCATAACGAGCTGACCATCTGGTTGCAGATAAAGATTTTAACGCAATTCTTTTTTCAGTATGAGATTGTAAAACTTCCCAGCGGTGCGTCGATGCAGTAAAGAAGTTGTATAAAGTTTGTACTGTATTAAAGAATGAAGCAGCTTCTGGCGTACATTCTACTGCGTGAACTCCAACTAAATTCATAGAGTGAGCAGCACAAGGAGCATGTTCTGCAAGACCATTAATTTCATGAATTCTCGCCTGTAAACCTGAATAAATCCCTGATACATTATTCGCATTATCATATGACTGACTTCGACAGTCTGCGAGATTAAGATCAAAAAACTCAAGAGTAGACAATACAGCAACTAGTAAATCTTCAGCTTTGTGTCCAGAGTTTTCAATAAACATCAGAAAACGTTCAACAGGCGTTCCATCTTTTTTCACATATCTGAGAACAAAAGAAAGTTGGTCGACGTGAGATATATCAGGCGTGGAATCTACTATAATGGCATAATATTTCGCTGATTTGACTTCTTGAACTATGATAGAAGACACTTTTTGTGCCAAAAGCTGTATAAATTCTTCGTAAATTGTTGTCGATAAGTAACTTGTACTGCCAGATCCTTTATTTCCGAATTTTCTAATATGTTCTTCGAGAAATGGGTCAAAAGAAGCAAGTATCAAAAAATTGCCATTATTTGGAGAGCCAAATTTTTCGTCACTTCCTCGAAATGGAAGCCCTCGAGAAGCTAAGGCTTTAGTAGCAGCGACTACTCTTCTTAAAACATTTCTCCAATACGAAATTTCTGTTTCAGTTTGAATGAATAAGTTGTGGTCTATTCTATTCTTATTATCTGATCTTTGCTTAAGAGTTAACATACATTTTGTATGATTTTTTGAGTGTTCATGCTCAGTAACACGAACGCCTGCATGCTTCCAATCATTAAATCCGGTTTTACCATTAAACGAACAATCTACATCGAAAAGGAGACAAGCTACACAGAATACAGACGCTTTACTAACTGAGTAAATGAGCCACGAGCGTGGAACTTTTTCACCGTTAATCAATTTTCTAACAAATAGTGATTCTGACAGCTATCGTGAAGTTCCATCACTATAATCACGTTTTGTACCGGAGAAATCCAAATTTGTATTTTGCTTACACCCATGAGATTATGTCGCTATAATCTCTGGTGAAATCGTTTATAGCCCATTCTCCTGGATCACCGCTTATCACAATATCTACTGATCCATCCTCTTCTACAGTTCTTGTTGAGGTTGGAGCTTGAAATTTATCTACATAATTTATATTCTGTGGTAGCGAAGAAGTCGTAGCAGTGTCAGTACTATCACTCGGAGACGAAGTCTGTTTCGAAGTCGAAGTTGAACATGCATCATCACCTGTCAAAATTTACTATCATTCTATTAATCTAATTATTATAATAAATAATAAATGCATGTATCTAAAAATAAGTCATTATTATACTCGGAACAAAATATGGAACTTAGCAAGATTATCGCGACAAACCTTCGAGATCAAAGTTTGTACAATCTCTATTGATAGATTCTGATTTTTGTGTAACACATTCTTTCTTCGTAAAAAAATTATCTAGCTTGGGAGTTTTACTCAAAACCTCTTGTTCCTTTTTACATTTGTCTAAAGCGCGCTTCCGATACTCAAATCCACTCAATTGTTTTCGTCCATCACTCATGTTTGCCAATCGATTATATATTTATGCTCAACAAATATACAATTTTATGCAGGTTAGATTCATGTAAACATGTCAAATGTGCAAAACAGCGACATCGAAGGAACCTATATACATTTGTAAAACAGACCATAGGTGGCAGCATGCACTATTGCATGTTTATAAGATTCAAAAATATAAAATTTTTATTTTAAGTTAAAATTAATTAATGTAATCAATAAATTATTAAATTTTCTAAAAATTAATTAATTGATTGAAGTTTATGTTTTAAAAAATTCAAAAGTAACTCCAAAATATTTTGAATTTTTCGGAAAAACTACTGAATAAATTCCTTTTATTTTAGAAAATAAAATTAATCGAATATTATTTTAAATCTTCAAAGAAATAAATTAATTAAATCATTTTGATTATTATTTTTTACTAAAAGGGCCAAAATTATAATTTACAAATAATGCATGAATTGAATTTCTTAAATTATCAATTAATTAAAATATGATTAATTTAAAAAATTAATTAATTATATTGATTAATCTTGATAAGATTGGAAATTTTTTTTCAGTTTCTAAATTTTGCCGCCCTAGAAAACTTACCGCCCTGGGCACTAGCCCCGACTGCCCCTAGTGTAAATCCACCCCTGCATACATACATATATACACAAATATATGTAAATCAAATTGCATCTTTTGTCTTCACCTTCAACCTTATATATACCACTTATCTGCCTAATAATATTCTGGTTGATATGTGTCTTTTTGTGTATCCTACGCATACTTACTTAATGCTTGTTTAATACAATTCTGCAAACGTTAACTTTGATTGTCCTTTTTTGAATTTAATAGCTGATCTTATAGTAATTTTATGCACTGATTACGAATATATACTTAGATTTTCCTCATCACTCTCAGTTTTTTTTCGAAAAGTCCCATGTATGAAATCGCAGAAAAAACCAACTTTACTAATTAAAAAATTTACATTACAATAAAAAAACAATTACATGATTTTAAAATATTATAAATACATTTAAACAACGTTTATAAATAAATTTAAAATATTTAATATTTTTGTGGTTCTAGCAACCAACAATAGTATGCCATCATCCTTTTATTCCAACTTCCCTGATAGTAACATTCTATCTCTTTCAAACTCTGATGAAATATTTCGCCTGTCTCTTCACTTCTCCCAAGTTATCAGGAAAATAGTCCAAGTCCGAATTGAGGAAGTGAAATATAATGCCAATATAAAAAATTAGATGTAATCGAACATCCCATTTTTCCGAACTTTTAGTGATTTTCTTCACAGATTCCTTAATATTTGGACTCATATGGTTTTCTTTGAAATTGTTCACTACTTCCTTAAAAGATTTCCAGGCTTCTAATTCAATTTAACTTAAGTTTTCGAACTTATCGTATGCTTTCGAAAGTATCGTATGTCTTTCATCAATTCTCTTATGTCCGGGCCAACGAAAATACCTTCCTTCACTTTAGTTTCAGATAGAGATGGAAAAATTTAATGTAGATATTTAAAACCTTCTCCTTCTTTATTCAGCGCTTTCGCAAATTGTTTCATAATTCCCAGTTTTATGTGTAAAGGGGTAGCAAAACTTGGGGACTCAGTTTTCTCTCACAACACTTTTGTTCACCGAACTAGTTCTCGGTGGCCACTCTTTCCTCATCCAATTGTGTCCTCTGTCTCGATTATCTCACTCGCAGATAAAGCAAGGGTATTTCGTGTAGCCACCTTGTTGACTAAGCATCATACCTATAACTTTCAGATCTCCACCGACTATCCAACTGTGCTGAATATACTTTATTTTATCCAACATATTTTTCAAACTGTCGTAGCATTCTTTCAAATATACAGAATGGGCGACTAGCAGTGAAGCGTACTTATTGCCCTTATACAAAACGAATGCTTTCAAACTTCGTTTTGATGAGTATGAAAAATCACCATTCATTCGCGTCATATTCGATGTCAAACATTTTCACTAAGCCAGGAAGATTTCTGCAATATACTAGATCTTGATCTTCAGCAAAATATGGTACAAAGTCTTTTTCTCTATTGCAATACCAAGAAATTAGGTGCCAGGAGCAAGCATATTCTTTTCCGATAGTCTTGATCCGGGGAGTTAAGCTGCCTCTTTTGACGGGCTCACATCTCTCGTTAAGTCGTTCAGTTTTAACTGTGGAAATAACTGTATTTCACTTGCACTATTCAAATTAAGCTTTAGGTTGAGATACCTTTTCGACATCACCGCTCATATCTTTAGCTTGCACTGATTCCAAATACGGAGCTAATGGCGATGCAACTCTCGGGTCGTGATGCACCGCGTGCTTTACCTATTGCACGGTTGAATATACCAAGTCCGTGTTTGTATTAGAATTGAAGGCTGTAACCTTGCAACAGCAAAAACAGTCTTCGGTGTGATTCTGAGATTCTCTCGATAACATAGGCGATTGTAAATCAAAGGTATTGTTCTGCCCTTTTGACCACTTTCGAAGTTCACGAATGCATGTCGTACAAAATTTATGTGGGTACTGTTTGTGTTGGTTAGCAATAGCTAGGTCAAAATACATGTTATAATCTTTACTTATGTATTCGGTAATGTTATACTGCTGTTTTGTTAGCATAAACTACCCACAAATATAACAAAAATTGTTCGGTGAGTTTAAACACTTTCGCGATGACATATTTTAAGTGAGCGTTACGAATTTCAGGGAAGTACTGATTTTGTATTTATGCAAAAATCTATTAATCTAGGATAGATTAACAGATAATTAGATCAAGAGAGTTACTCTTCTAACGATTTAATTTAATTACGGTTAAATGAGATCTTTGTCTACTGCAGCAGTGTGTTTTTTGTTCAATAAGAAACAATTAAAATATAATATCAGTTTTTGACTAGGTGGGCCTAGGTACATTTGTTAAAAAAAACTGTGCTAAATATCTAAAAATCCTGACTCGATGAAATTTTTTAACATTTTTCCCCTAATCAATGCCACAAAATCTATTAAAATTAGTAATCAAATCTGAACCGGGAAACCATTGTAAACCTGTGATTTCATGCAATTATTTATACATGCACTCACTTACTTATTTACCTACCTACTAATATCTTAGTTTCTACATACCTTTGTATGCACTTTTACGTACCTTTTACTTTCTTGCTTACGTCAAGACAGGTGAAACAAATGAAACGATGAGTTCACTCCTTATCAGCAAAGCGTCCATGAGTTCACCTTTCAGTTCCATCATTGTACTCTGATTTTTCCAAATGGCAGATTTATGTCGTCTTTGGTCGTATCAAAACTTTAGAAACCTTATTAACAGATATAAGTTCAATAATAGCATTAGATCTATGTCATGCAAGGTCAATCAAAAGGTGCCATACCTCTGCTGTTAATCGTTGGGGAATTTGATCTACATTATAAAACTCTAACAAAGTTTTCATGAGACTATAATAAAGACGTATCCTTTCAAATCAGAAAAAAATCATCCAAATTAGTTGGCTAATGCCGAAAGAATGGTTATGATACACAAAAATATGGCATTATAGCTACCTATTTATTCTGTTACTTTCTTGCTTAGATCAAGAGAAGTGAAAGGAAGTGTCCAAAAGTCAATGGTTTACTCCTCATTAATGGAGAGATCCTAATACCACATTTAAATTCCATACTTATTACCCTGATTTTACTAAAAGGCAAGTTTGTAACGTCATTAGACCAGTGCTGTTTCGTATTAAGCATTCTTTAGTGCACCTTCAATTATTGTGATTTAATTTTAACCAAATGTTCTTGAATCTACACTAGGAAAATATACTTTCAAAAAAGATAATCATAAAAATCGTTTAATAAATGCTGGAGATATTATCAAATATACAAAAATAATCCATCGACTTGCAAACTTCTGCTTTTTTTGAAGTGGGTTAAAAATAATCACGAGCCCTTTACCTGTTGTTCTGATGACAGCAGTTTTGTGTATTTATGGATTGATTGTGCACAAATCCTTATCTAAATATCTTTCAAATGATGAAATTGTAAGAATTGCAATGTGAACAAGTAATAAATAAATAAAATTTCGTTAGTAACTCTACAAATAGATACCATCACTTTTCTTTTAATCAATACGGACTATATACGTAGTAAGAGGATAATAGTTTCCTACATATTTTTTCTTATATCAAAATTGTAAACATATGTTTTATCGACGATTATAGAAAACCATAAAAGTTAAAAACGTCTCTCAACCTTTTTTAAATAGTACCATAACTGATCTATAAAACCACCACTAAGACACTTTATCATAACCTTAAACCATTTTTCTACTTTTTAAATCTGTTCCTAGTAGACAAAAGGTAAGCGACTGGTCAGAGCAAGCATACGTTGTGAGATGAACTCATAACTTATTTTACCTCATTTGCATTCAGATACTAGCTAAATCGTATAGCTGAACATATATTCTACTTAACGCATACTACCATCATCATGCGAGTATCACTTTTCTCCATAATTTTGAAATGCCACTAAGAAGCTTTACGGGAAAGGAAATTTGTTATAAAGAGAAACACTACACAGTCGAAAGATATTCTAGGTAAATAGAACAATAGTAATTATTATATATTTACTATAATACGTCTCAAAAATTGTGATTCCCAAATCTTTTGATTGAACTCAGAACAATTTTCCAGATAAAATTGACATCTAGAACACAGTCATCTTGTCTATCAGTTGTTTGCTTTTGCCATCTGTGTTTGCCTTATCTTTTATATAAAATGACTAGGTAAATAACTGCACAAGACTAACTTTGTCATACATTTTCCGCTTCTAATGGACGCTATAATTGGTCTCAATCCTTTATTTCCTTCAATTATGCATTATCTAGACAAATTATATTATAACAATGGTGTAAAATAAGGATGATAAAGTAGGCCCAGGGATTGATTTTGTATTCCTACTAGTTTAAGAATCTGCTTTGTGGTGTGCTATGTCAATGTGAAGATTTTTGGAAGTTTTCACATAAGCGTCAATGTATCGCGTGCGTATGCACAGTGAATAATAGGCTTATACAAATCAAAGCTTTGCACCGACTAGTTTTAATTAAGCATTATAAATAAAAGTGTCAGTGGCAAATATCGTCCACTTTTTTCTGAATTTCTGATAGAAAAATGATTTAAAGATACTAAGATATACCTAAAATTTAAATAAGTCAAAGTGAATTAAAGTCAATCCATATATTTAGAAACATCTATGAAAAGTAAGCATGAGTTTCACGCATGTTTCTAACTGACTTTAAAAATTAAGAAATTTTTGTTTCCTCATATCTCTGAGATCTCTGAAACGTTTTCGATTTATTTTCTGGAATAATTTCATATAAAGGAAAATAGTCAAAATGGGTTCACCATGGAAAAAAAAGAAAGGAATTGTGCATAACTTACGTCAAATAAAATATATTGAAAATCCCATTACGTTCGTCAAATTTTCATTTTTAATGAGAGTTCTAAATTTAATTTAAAACTTTTATGATCGGAATACAAAAATAACGTTTTAAGACCCGTTACAAAACGTACCATTCTCCATTATTCACGCCATTTCATTTCTGTTATTCTCGCGACATACGCAGTACCGTTAGAAATAGAATAATTTAATTGTATTCAGTGACACGGTTCCGGTTTTTATATTATTATAATGAAACAAAATGACTCGAAAATGCGTCAACAATTCATTGTTTACCAGAAAGGCGAAAAAGGATTATCGGCTGTTCATATAATGACACTTTTGTATTTGGTATCACGCCTGATCACGGCATAGGTCTTCTAACATTTTTAGCGTATAATGAAGAACATTATGTTTCGATACAAACTCTGTTTCTAGGTGGTAATCAAGATATGAGTAAAAAGGTGAAAACAATACAACCGTCCGGAGATCAACATTTTTCCGGATTTCAAGCTTTCTCTTTGTTTGAAGTTGATTACTATTGTTATTAAACATGTTCAAATTGTTATATTTGCTCCGATTGCGATATGGACTTTGGTCGAGATTTTAGGTAAAGTCGATATTTGGATCTACATTTATTATCATTTATATATTTTTAGGGTTCCGTATCACATAGGGAAAAACAGAGCACTTGTATTAAACATCACTCACGTTAAGTCTGTCCGGCTGTCCGCTCGTCCATTCGTCTGTCTTTCAGAAGAATTTTTTTCTGTCAATTGTTTCCAGGAATTAATTTTGAATTTCTTTGTCCCATAATATTTAAAAACCTTCATTTTTGTCGGCAGACACTTTCTAATCAACATGACTGTCGGACAAATATCTACCCATATGTCTTTTATGCAACGGAGTCTTAAGCAATGAAGCAATGAAATTATCCAAGCCGGAAGATCTTCTGAGAAAGTGGCATCCTGATAAAAGCGATAAAGACCTGACATATTTAAAAAAACTGAACAAACAATTTCAGAAGAGATGTACCTGGAAAATATGTTTCCTTCAACGTCAGTCTAAACAGTGATACTTTAGTAGAATTTTACAATATTTCATTAGTCAAAAAATAACTGATTTTGCCAGCCATGGAGAGATTCTAAAAACTATTTTACACAAGCCTGCAAATAACATATTAAAAATAATTCCTTTAAGCAACAACACCTGGCAAAGAACTAATCGTAATGTTGAAAGCTTTTGATGTAATTTTCTACAAATTATCCATTTCTCTATTACATAGAATTAATCAACTTTAATAAAACACTGTTATTGACGTAAGTTTGTTTGGTTATGGACCAATAAATCCACAAAGAAATGCTCTTTGTGAGAACTATAACAGCATATACTAAAAACGAATCAATATTCAATCTTCTGAAAGATATTATTGTTTTTGATAAATGAATTATTTCATGGAACGAATGATTCATTTATCAAAAACAATAACGGCAGCACCAGACGGAGTACCAGCCACGTTGGACGCTGTAGTATTTTTATAACTATTTGAAAAATATTCACAGGTTGTTTGCAATTCACTGTGTCAATCATCAATAATAATTAGTAGCTAAAATCTGAATGCCAAATTGCATTATTTTCGTTGTAATGGTAGTAAAGAAGATTAACAGTAATGCATCGAATTCTAAGTTATTTGTGCAGTTGTATGAAGAGAATTACGAAAAGGTTCATCGATCACCCCTTCACACTGAAATATACTAGCTCTTCAAAGACTTACATTTCAAGAGATTTTTTTGATTTTTTGGATGCCAAAAATAAAAATTTAAATTTGAATAAAAATTACACCTGTTTTTTATATTTCTTACCATTATCGGCAGTAAAAAACTATCATAATGAGCATCACTGTGTCAGTTATGACAAAAATATTTGATGTTAATAGATTTGAGAAAATGCAATATTATAAGTTTATTATGGAGCTAAAGTTTAGTAACCTCTAATATAAATAGTATTAACTCCAACTTTCGAATCTACCTCTGAATAATACTTTTAGCTTTTTCGTTGTCAAAACAGATCCTACCTAATAGTGAATAATGTTGGTTATTCACTGTTTTACCAATCTCGTTTAACATGTATAACAATATATAAGACATTTATTTAATGTATACTAACTTTTGCCAACGGCTTTACCTGAGTTGAAATAGGATAGAGTGGTTTAGGATAATCCAAAATCATGCTCAAAACGGTTTCAGGGAAGGCAATGAAAATGAACTGCTGTACTGTAATAAACTTTATCACGAAGCTAAAAAAATAGCTATTATTCAAATAGTATTGGTTTATCTAACGTTACAATTTAAAGGCAAGGAATAAGAATCGGTTATATTAAATTATATAGTGCAAGAAGTAGATAATATATGACAAAGATAACCTTATCTTAGTTATTTCTTATTTATTAATCTGATGATTTTTCATAATAATTAATGTTATTAACTACGACCTAACTATAATATTTATTGTTTGTCTTTGTCTATTCACGGTAGTTTCTAAAGCACATCCTTTAACTATAATCCTAGATAATATTTTAAACTATACTCCTGATGTAAATTATATAGAATTAAATTGTTTAACAAACAAACTATTAAATTGTTCGAGGTATTTTGTAACCCGATTCAAAAATTTGTATATTACGTATATTTTTAGAATACTGTCCTTTAATACTTTTCATCTACAAGTTTACCATCATTGTCATCCAATATTTCCCTACCAGCTGAGGCGTTTCCAATATTCATATCGCTTTTAACATAAACGGTAAAACCCTTCTAAAGACACAATTAAATGAAACTACCTGATGTAGTATTATTTCTACTTTCTTTAATTTCTTTACCACAATCTTCTTTCTTTATTTCTACTTTCTTTAATTTCTTTACCTCAATCTACTTTCTTTAATTTCTTTACGTGATGTAGTATTATTTCTACTTTCTTTAATTTCTTACCACTTTGTGGTAAAGATTGTGTCAATTATCAATAATTATAATTGTCAATCATTGAAATTTAAAGACATTGAAATTAAAAAAAATATTAAATTTATTATCATTAATGTCAGTTACGGGTAGTAATTGTAAAAAAAAAACAATAAAATATAAACATTTAGAAAGTATACCGAGAAAAATACAGTTTCATTACACCGCAGACTTACAAGATGACAATTTTAAGTACAAAATTACAAAAGCAAATATTGCATTGCCATATTTTTTTGAAAAACATTATGTTTTAATCCTACAAATAAATTTACGCACAAAAATATTTACATTTTAAATAAAATGCTTAAAGATTTGTCTTCTAATTTGTAAATGCTGAAAAGAACTGTCTAAATGTAAATAAAATATATAAAAGAGATAAAATGGTAATTCTATACTTAAATTGAAAAATGATGATCCAACAAATAAAAGCTAGTAAAGGAAATCGGTGCAAACCTTACAAGTTATGTAAATTAAGATTTATGGATTTAATCCGTATAGAATTAGATGTTGTTTAGATATCTTTATCTTTTTCAATCATAAATTAAGGAAATGTGTTCAAATATTTTCAGGTTTACTATGATTTAAGTTTAACTATAAATTTTCTGTTTAACGTTGAGCGTGATTTTCGGTAAAGAAAAAAACAGACGTTACTGTGTAGAAACTATTAAAAAGAAAGCATGCATTCTTATTTCGATAATTTTTTTAAGTTTTTCAATTTTAACTTAACTATTATGGTATTCATTCAGCTTTTTTCCTCTAAGGAGAATATAATCAAATTACCATAAATATAGCGAATAGTATGCGATTATAATGCGCAAATAACGACGTATTGTGACTACAGAGGTGAGCCGATTGAATAGATGTGACGACATCATGATTTCAAGCAAAATCAAAACTTAAAGTGTAAGTACGTTATTGAAATATACGTTAATACCACCTGGTCACCTAGTAAACGTCCCAACAAAAAGAAAATCTCAAATGTAAAGAATACGCTTGGTGTTGTAAAAAACTAAGAAAAGATGACATCATCTACCATTAACAAACACTTACCAGCTACGTTTCAACGATTACCCGATCCCGAATCCCAAAAGAAGAAACGAATAGTGATGATAAGGGATTTAACAAAATTGCCCATGGTCGGGAAGATGCGACAGCTTATTATATGTGACGGGATAAACCACCAATTTTGCGTAATATCTCATCTCAGAGGGTATTTTATCTCAAATAAGAGGGAGATTCATTCTTTACAGGATCTGTATATGCTTGTGTCGCAGAATTATTTCCTATTTTTTTCAGATTTCAATTTCGTGTAATTTAAACGTTTAAATAGTTTCATTTCACTGCGGTAAAGGTAGCAAAAAATGAGACTTTCTCCACTTAAAATTTATGTTTGACCATAACCAAGACCAAACATATTTCGAGATAGTTCTACACATCACTCCTATCTTGGTTATAATTTAGAATATGGGGCTGATGAACAAACAAATAGAGTAATGGGACTTAGTTATATATATATATATATATATATATATATATATATATATATATATATATATATATGTGTGTGTATATATATATATATATATATATATATATATATATATATATATATATATAGGTTATTCTCAGCTAAAGTCTTTTATGATTATGAGAGCATTATGTAATTGAGCAATAATCACCTGTAATAATAATAATGAACTATTTATATACCAAGACCTTACGCGTACCCACTTACATTATGTAATTCTCAGAATGTTATTTTTCTCATACATGTTTAACGTTTGTAACTTCAATTCGTATATGACATCTTTTATTTCACTGGTAAACGTTCTGATGATTCTTAATGGAGAGCATTAAAATGTTTTCACGTTCATTTCGATTAGGGAACCATAGACGTGCCGACTATACTAAAGTAAAATTATTAAAATTACTTACATGAATATATTAAAAATCCAGCTAGTTCAAAATATATGGATTAGCAAGATATATAATTATGCCAATTTCTACCTCTCCATAGTGTCTGCAACTTATCGGTTGTGTTATTATCTTTTGAAATGAAGCTGTTTAAAATGTAACTAAATATGATTTGTGAGGAAAAACGAAGTATTCGAAGTATTTTTCCAAGTATACTAATATTTCGTTTATATATCACACAATTCACATTAATGATATTTTCAAAATTTAGTCAAACAAACCTTTACAAATCTTAGTATAAGCAATAGGAAATTACATCATCTGTAAGGCATTATAAAGAAATTAATTCTGTCTTAATTACCCTCAAACGGGCTAGAATTATTAAAAGATTAATAACATGTTTCCAAAATTTATTGATAAAAGCATGCAGCGCAACTACTACCAGTTTCAGGTTGAATAAAGTCTTAAAAGTGTATTTTTACTTTACTTTTCGTCGAAGGGTTAAGGAAAATGTTTTCCCATTTCTTGAATTACAAGAATAGATTCTTTAATAATTGAAATGTGTTCTCCGTTAAAGGAACTTTTCAATACATTTATTTTACAGCATCACAATATCCTGATCGGAATGAGCTCCGCGTCTTTTTTGTCGGCCTGTTTCCGCCAGCGATTGATTTAATACAAAAAAAAGGTCTTGAAAAGTTGCCAGTAACATTTTCATCATTTCCGACAAATACAAAGGATTTATCAATAGCAATTGAGAGTGATTTGAACAAATTTAAATTCATTTACATTTATATGAAATACTTTGCTTATCGGTAGTTTTCAATTAAAAGGCAAATAATTTCAATATATTTAAAAAATATTGACCACAAGAATGAATGGACGGCGTGAATAATTAAAAAATAATCAATGACCAGTATATTACTGTTACTTAAATATTTTTATAAAATAACACTATTTTTACACGATCTATATATTTCAATATAATTTATTTTTAATTTTTAATTGAGACATTTTTATCGAAATGGGAAAAATTATAGCAAATTTTTATCCTTTTTTTATTAACGTAATAAATCAAATTTATATTTATATACTAAAAAAAAGAAATGTTTAACAAAAAAGTCAACCCTTTTTGTAAAAACCTATAGTTCATTTATTACAATTTCACGATAGTGTAAAATTATGGTAAGTGATCTCATTACTCCTGATAAAATCTTATATTTAAAAAAAAAAGAAAAAAGAAATTTTTATAATTTTTAAAAGAGATTTTGCAAGAAAAACTTGCTTGATATCCCTACGTTACATTCATATTAATGAGAATATTAAAGACTTTTGAAAACTTTGAAAGTGTTGCAGCACTTGTTTCGAATTGAATATACGACATCGGTCGGAAATAATAATATCGGTCACTTTTATAACCGTAAATAACTGTGAAAATAATGGGCCAACGTTTAAAAAAAAGGAATATTATATGAAACAAATTATTCTATCGGTTTCATGAAAAAATATTATTACCTTTCGTTATAGTTTCAAAGAAGGAGAAAAATATATAATTTTTTGGCTATATTTTGCCAGACAAAATTATTTTTACACTATAAAGTAAAATTGTTTCTTTAAAATTTAAATAGAAGATTCAAAATGTTTTCTTTATACATTCACACACATACACACACACACACATATATATATATATATATATATATATATATATATATATATATATATATAAACGTATATGATTATTTTTAAAGGGTAAAAGGGTGAAAAAATCAAAATAATTAAAAAATTAGGTAATACTTGTATATGGGGGTGGTTCAAATGTATACGCTTCTCGATTATTCTATAACAACCATATCCAATGTCCATCGAGAGAGTTCGCTTCAATGAGTCAGTAGTTTCATCAAATTCGTCAGCTAGTTCCGAAAACTTGTAAAATATTGTCTATACAGCTAAAGGATTCTCTCAAAAATCAAACTAACTTATCGCGCCTCATGCCAAAAGGCATCGCAATCCCTTATATGCCAATTGTTAAAGAAGGTACTTATTAATTAACAAAATTCTTAGTCATTAGTCTCAATTAAACGACAGAAGTTGCCATATTTTCAGCAGAATATTATTAATACAAAACTTTAACGTTAGCTGAAGTATTCTGTTTCGTTTGATTGACTACATAAATGTTAATAAAAGCATACCTTGACCTCAATGGAAGACATTTAATTTAAATTACAGCGCCTTACAAATTTAATGAATTTTTTTCACGTTTATCAAATACGAACAAAGCTCTGAACGTACAACGTATTTGTAAACGAATGCATTTTTACTAATTTATTTCTTCCATCAATCAAATAATACACAGGGTCAAAATTATCTAAACGATATATTGGGAGATTTGTTTGCGCGGGTCCTCGTGCTATATTTTGAAAGTTTGCTTATTCTCTTTATTTACTTAGAGCTTGATACCGACAGCTCGACCTCGATGAAAAGCCGTTTCTTTCCACTTTTCTTAATTTCAATTCACGTTGTGACATTGCAATTCTCTATTCGGTGTAAATTGTATTTATTTTCTTTCAGAAACGTCGGCCTAATTGAGAATTAAACATTTTTGCCGTATTTAAATACAAGTAATATTTATAATTCACATTTAAATTCTCTGGACGTGAATTTGAAAGAATCTTTAAATCATTTAATACTTTGAAGTGGTTTCAAATTATATTCAAAAAATAAAGTATTCGTGTATTCATCAAATCCACAGAACAGAGAGAAACAAAAATAAAGTATTCGTGTATTCATCAATCCACAGATCCCTCCTTCCGCACGAGAATCGTGCGGCGACACGGAAGACGAACAAGCGTCGTCTGATATTCGTCGTCAGTAAATTAAACGAATAATTCATTGCAACTGTTGTAAAGTGACATTTTATGATTACTTCCTTTTTTGTTGATTATCACATATACTCGTAGTCACTTTTCTGCGTATTTAACTTAAAAGATACAGTCAATATTTTCATTGAAGATCATCTAATAGTATTAAAAATTTAGATATCCGCTGTATATACGAGTTTAGGAAATCTGATTATATGTATTATTATTACTAAATATTATAATTTAAAATTATATTTAATTAACAGTCAAAAAATGTGTTGACATTAAATTGCCAAAGTGATCTATAATATAAATTTTAGAATATTTTAATTGAAGAAATACATTCTTTCAATCACTACTTCGTGACTTTATCTCACTAAAAGAGGTTAATGAAACTAACGGAAAGCAATTGTACCCAAAGCTCAGACGAATTAAAAATAGATACGATTATTTGCACGGATGCCGCAAACGCGAAATAAATAAAAAATATCCAGAAAATCTTGTCAATGCAAAAAGCAAAAAATCTATAAGAAGTCCATTCGTCAGTTAGAGAATAACTTTATATTATTTTTATAATGGGGTCGAGAAATGCGAAAGAGAGAGTGAAAGTTTACTTTGGCACTGTCATTCACTGTATATTCGCTGTTTTTAATTCGTTTCTTCGCCAAAGTGAACTTGTTCTCTAAGAATTATAAATTAACATCGCCAAGGTCAATAAGCATTTGTTAGACTCTAAATTTTTGACTAATTTTATTGTCTCCCTACACTTCAGTTAATTAAAAAATATTTACTATTTTTTTTTTAAATTGAACAATATTAATTTCCCGATGTTTCATAAAAACAATTTATCAAAAAGCCTGCTTCTCGATTTTAAACTTTCGTTTTGACGTTAGAGTCCTCTTGAACCTTAATAACTCACATAAACCATTATTTTAATTCATTTATGTGTTGATATTTATTTACGCCCTTATTATTTACGCTGTAATTGATTCCATTGTCTAATAAATATAAAACTGTTTCAATGACTCGAATTCAAAGAAACGTTGCATCGACGTTAATTAATTATATTTATATTAACAAACCAAATTCATAATGCCCTCTTTAAAAAAGCACTCTTGTTATAGAAAGAATATAATATTTATAAGACAGATTTTAATATTTACATATTTTATTATTCTCAAAACAACGAAAGCTGTAAATTGAATTTTAATTCAGTTAAAGAATTACATTCGAAGAATACAATTGTAATTAAAGATGATCTCTAAAATTTTCTACGGAATATATTCAAAGAAACTTATACTTAAAAATAAATATCAAAAAATAAGTCGGGTTAATGTAATAAATAAAGATATAAAGAAAATATTAAAAAAACATGATTATATATTAAAGATCTAGTGAATATGGGATTTAATAATATTGACGGCAATAATTTTTGTAAGAATTGCATGTTTATAAATTCAAAGGTGTTTTGTTTTAATTTTATTGAGTAAGAAGTTTTTATAGAATCTCACTTATATTTAAATACGATAAAAATGTTTAAATTCCAAATAGCTATATGTTCGAAGAGAAAAATAAATGAAAATGAACATCTAAATAAAAAAAATTAAATGTTTCAAATATTGAAGAGAAGTAAATTTGTAAAGATGCATTGATCTAAATATTAAGATACGGTCACAGGAACATAAACCGATTCGATAATGACAACACCAATACATGTACGCCATCTATTGCAATTAAATGAAACTACTTCATCAGTCACAAGACCGTCTATATGCGACCGTGGAAGTAATGTTGCGTATCTTATTTTATTAGTTTTAACCTAATTAATAGAAAGTTAGTTTTATATAACAAAAGGCAATTATAGTAGGTAGATACAATGGTACTACACCACATAGATATGTCAGTTTAATTTATTCCCTGTATCGGGAGGTTGCGTACTTAGAGGTGTCGGTAAGACGATTTTGCAAGAATCGATACTTCATCAGTGATGAAAAGGTTAAGATTTAAAAAAGTAAAATTTATCTTAAAGAAATTATAACGTTGAAATATAATCCGTCTCCATACAGGTACATATCTACGGCATGTTTTAAATAATAATTTACCCTGTTGTCGTATTTTACATTATTTCAGTTCAAAATATTTGTTTATAATTTTAGTGCAAAATTGGTAATGTGCAAGGTACATAGAAATATACCAATTCATTCAGGATCACATTTAACTTCTGACCACATAAGAAAACGCGAATTTTCGATAATTTTGTCCTAATACAATTCAAAGTTTATATTGAATATTACTAGGTCATCTTCATGTATTTCATGCTATCCCTTTTTATTTACCTTTACAAAAAAATCCCTTTCTAATTGCTCTTCGCTGCTTTAAAAATTAATGAAATATTTGACACAACTAATTTAAATTGGTTTTAGAGAGTATAAGACAAAGTCGAGCCGTTTGCAAATATTCATATATTGCTACTATCTAATATATTATCATAACAAATATAATCAAAATCCGTCCAGTAGATTTTGTTATTGACGCACAAAGCAACAGACAGACAAAAATTATAAAAAAAAGTTTTTTTGGCTTCTATTATCATTCTATACGCGAAATCAATTACTCTTTTTAAAATATTTTCTAGTAAATAAAATAGTTAACTATCTAGAAGATTTTTCTATTCTGTTTTCTAACAGAAAGCAGTAGTTTCAAAAATTAGTTATATTAACGCTCTTCGGACGCGCGCGAACGCACACACACGCGGGAACGCACGCACACACACACACACGCACAAACGCGCTCGCGCGCGCACGCACGCATGCGACTTTGTGTGTGTACGTGTGTGTGTGTATACATATTTATATATATATGTACATACATACACGCTCAAAATTTTCAATTAAAAAAATTTGTTTGTGAAATGCTTTTTGCACTACTAATACTTAACGAACTGGAAAATGATTTTCATAACCTACAATATAGTAGATATCGCTCTAAATAATTAAAAACACGCGTGTGTAAGCATGTGTATCTTTGATGCGCAGTTTTTGTCAAAAAGTATACCTTGGCTATATTTAGTTACTAAATGACTCAAACCTATAAACATTTTATACTTATATTTTCGGTTTTAAGTTTATCGGTTTAGAAGTTTTTGAGTTATCGAAGTGACAGACAGACGGACAAATACTAATTATTTTTAATCCTAAGATTTCCATTTTTTTACCAGCACTGTAATCATCAAGAAGATTTTCAAAAATCAAAACGAAGAAAAATGAATATTTAAAAAATTATGTGTGAAAACACGACCTCACGAGGTTACAACGTTGGAATTTATATTGCTACTGAATATACTATTTTTTTCAATAAATAATGAAAAATATGTATGAAAAATGATTATTAATCGAAGGTAACATACGTCAACCTTTTTTAAAATTCTCGAGCTGTAATTTAAATATATTTCTACCACACAATCCGGCATTTTTTGAATGTTTTCGGGATACTCATATACACGAGAATCGAAATGTCTTTATCTTTATCTTTGATTATATAATTGAAACGAAACGCTGTTAATTTCGCCATTTACCACCGTTTCTAGTAGGACGTTTTTCGGTTGCTATGGGCCTGTCCCTACGAAGTAATATTAGTCTATGTAAAGATGGCGTTGATCAAGAATACTTAACTATTCGTATGTTCAGAAATTGGTTCGTATTTGGTAAGTATGTAAGGGATTTATTCAATTTTTAAGGTGTCGTAACAGAGATAAAATACAGCTTATGAAATGTGTTTAATATTTTCCATCTTACATAATGATTACTTAATTTCCCTAAAATTTAATTTTTTTTAAATATTACTTTTAAAAATATCAATCACTTTTACATTAAAGGCATACTACCCATTATCTGAATAAACTTACACCCCCTTATTAATAAACGTAGATTACCAATGTAATAACCTGGTTATAACTTTACGACGAGGAATAGATAATTATGTTATTAATAAACAGGGAATTGTATGTTTAAGCTTAAATCTTATCTATGTAAATTTAGTTGCCAACATCGACCCTGTAGTTTTACGTGTGATTAAACAAAAAACTCGTTTGAAGTTTAATATTTCACGTTTATTATATAGGTCGATGGTCGTGTTTGTTATTTTTTTAAATAGTTTAAATTTACAAAAATATGGATTCAGATAATGATATCATTTTTATATAAGAAATCAAGTGGGAGATGTAGAAAGAGTGGATCGAAATAGAAAGGAGAAATTGCACAAATGCAAGAACGAATGATGTTGATTAACAACATCATTCATTCTTGCTCATTATTTAAAGAAACGTTCATTACATTTTAAATTTCACTGAAGATAATATCGCCTACGACATTAGAGGTGGCAGTATCACACCTACCTACTGTTACTAACTACATAATATATTTAAATTACAATACATTTATTTAAATTACAGTTTGAGAATTTTTATGAACATGGGTATGTAATGAAGTAAGTAATTTAATAATTTAATGTAATGTTGCTTTTCTACGTATTTCATTCTAATTCATATCTAGAACTGCATACCTTATCATTTAACTGAAAAAAGAATAAACATTTTACAAATATTATATCGCAAATAAATGATATTTCTCACTTATCATATATCGCATTTCATCCACAAATTCAAGATGACTCCTCTCATTCACATGGCATGAGTCAGCGCACAACCTCTATAATATGTAAGAGAGTGGAAATTATGTGCGGGAGAGAATTCAACCGCCCACCTTACAATCCAGATTTGACTACCAGGGATTACTTACTTCTTAATAGTTTAAAAAAGGATTTACTTGGGTAAGAATTGAGAATGAAGATCAGTTGAAGGCGGCCGTAGAAGAACGTTTTGAGGGCAAAGATACATTTTTTTAGAGACATACCCTTTTTAATAAGTTACTATTATTTAGTGCAAATTTTTCTTGAGTTTTAGTGACTTTTAGTATAAATTTAATCAACTGTCCCTCGTATTTTGGTTTAAAACATATATCCATTGTCAAAATTAGCCATTGACTTGCCTTTCTGTATTTTGTTTCTATAGACTGATAATTCTTTGTATATCTTTATGCCCGATATTAAATAGATAACCTGTTTATTATGGGATTAATTTAAACATAAGCATGTTAAAAACTATATTTTTTTAATGATTACCACTAATGTAAACTGTGATAAGTCTAATTTAAATTTAATTGTGTGTTGTCTCCTTATGTTTTTAGATAGAAGTTACATTATTAATATAATTTCTTCTATTAAAAATAAAGTTGCTGAAATTTGGAAAAAATAAGTTACGAGTTTTCTTCAAATCATATATTGAGTTAAATATATTAAACATCAAAAAATATATATCTGAAATATTTGATTTTCATGTCATTTAGAAATTACTTTCTTATTTTAAAAATCGTGCAGCCTACCAGACCGACATTAAAATAAGATCAAATAGTGTAAACGTATATAAAAAACAAAACAGTAAAAGTTGAAATTATAAATAAATATATATATGATATAAATGTAACAGTTCATAATACAAAAGGAGGAAAATATAAAATTCACTTTTTTCTAAAACTCATTTTTATTTTCAACTCGATCTAATTTTTTTAAATTTTCATTTTAATTACATGTTCTTTGATGTCAATGGCGCGTTTCGCTTTGAATATTTGATGCTCCTCCAATTTCCTTACATAATCGAAATGCCTTTCTTTTTGGCTAAATCAAATATTATCATCTTATAAGTACATTTGGTTCTCTGCAAAATAACAAATAGTGTCATTGGACCAATCAATAATCTTTCTTAGATCCAGGTTTGAGACTATTTCAGCTGTAAGTTTTTTTTATAGAAATGGATAAAAATTTGACAGTATAATACTTTATCAAAAAATCAATTTATTTATAATTTACATCAACAGATAACCTATTTGTAAGTAATGAATGAAGCTAGAAAACAGAAATGAAATTTTTCAGCTTTCTCTTTGAGACAGCAGATCTATATTTTATAATTTTTCCTATGCATTAAATTTGTCTTTCAGCAGATACAAGTAACATTTGTAATTCTCGCGGAGTCGCTGTCTCCGATGAGGTTGATGGCCCTTGTATTAATCCCACATTTCGTTTTATATATAATATAATCTAATATTTCCGAAATAATAAAAAATATATGTCGCAAGTGTTATTAGTTGCTATTACTAATAAATTCGTCACTGATTTTTTTTTTCGTGAAGAATAAATCAAAGGTATCAAATATATATATATATATATATTTATATATAAATATATATATATATATATGTGTGTATATATATATATATATATATATATATATATATATATATATATATATATTTGATACCTTTCATTTATTTAAATATAAAAAAGATATTAATCAAAGGTAATACATATAATGTAAGGAAGAAAATGTAATCTATATTAGATTACTGTTTTTACCTTTACCTGTCATTACGTAAATTTTAACAATTCTCAACAGTTACAAGTAACATTTGTGGCACTTATGAAGTCGCTATTACATATGAGATCGATGGCCCTTTTGTTAATTTCAACATTTGCTTGTACCTACAAAATAATAGATGTAATGAACATAGGTACTTATAATACTATTACTATTCAATTCACTAATGCATTTATTTTTTATGGACCATAATGCAAATATGAATAAAAAAGCAAGCGAGAAAGTTCAATCTATATCAGATTGGTTTTTTGTCCTCTCTTGGTATTATGGACGTATTAACAACACCTAAAATATTTGTTTATGTTTATACCTGTACTTTTTCAAGATCAAACAAAGCCACGTTATTTGCTTGTTCATTTTATTTATTTACTGCAGGAAACCAGCAACAGTTACCTATAATAACAACAAAACTTTAATTTACCGTTAGTTAAAAAATAAATGTAATGATGGCGTTAGTTATTATTAAATTAATTGATTATCCATAATGAACAGATACCAAATTTGTTTTTTTTTATTTTATCTCTTTTTTGCATATTTTTTACCTATGATCGATGTATCAATAAATATCTCTGGAATACAGCCAACAAAAGTCTTTTTCTTGTAAATTTTTGATGTCAGAATCGATTTGATACATTTAAAGAGGAATTTACATGAACATAATCAACTAGTTGCAAGAGGATTAATAACATGATACGAAAGTCATTATGTACCTCGGGTTGCCTTATCGCATTTTTCATGAATATTAAATTAATACACTTTATAATATTAGTTCAGACAGTAACAATTCTGTTTACCTACCTAACACACAGCGGCTTGCAACATTCGCGACAATTTTTATTTTGTTACACTCAACATAACTTTAAAACGAATGGACCGATTCGAATAATTCAAAAAGTAATTTACTCTTACGTAAACATCCAAAATGATTTCATAATTGATTTGGATAAGAATTCATATCATGATACGGATATAATCACTTTTTTGTTCGCGTCTGTGTTTTAGTTGACTAATTTAACCAAAAAACGTTTATTGTAACATAACTATAATAATTACATAAAGTGTCTCGCAAACTTCTTTGATCATATTAGTGAGAACGTTCAATGTGTATCCCATTTTTTATGTAATAGCAATAGTTCTTGCAGGGCACGCGAAGAAAGCATATTTTTAGACGATTTTTTATACCTCGTATAGAACTATTGACATTTTCAAAAGGAATAAATCATTTCTTTTTTAAATAAGTACAGCCTATATTACTCGCTGATAATGTATCCTTATATTGGCTTTTTAGAATTGATCTTGTAGATTATCCATTACAAACTAACAAAAAAATAAAAAATAAAATCTTTCCGCTTTTTAATATTAGTAGAGATAAATCAATTTTTCAAAATAAAATATAGCCTATATTACTTGTGGATAATGTAGATTTACATTGGTGAAAGATTTTTAAAATCGGTCCAATAGTTTTTGAGTTTATCCGTTAAAACTAACAAAAAATCGAATCTTTCCTCTTTATAATTTATTAGTATAGATTTAACATTACTTAATTTAGCTGGTGGTCGACTTATCGCATATATTTGAATTATTCGTTTCATTTCTTTGGAGCAGTTTAAAATACGATGGCTTTCTAATTCCACTATTTTTTGACAACACAACCTTTACTTTGACGAAGCCCTATCCATACTTGCTTTGGGCCAATTCATTACCACCACTTTACGATCTTCACCGCTGAATGTTACTGTAAACGATTCATTTTTCATTAGCTCTTATTATGCGTTTGCACTTTGGCACACGCGTTGTTATAAAACGTGTTCATCTTATACACCTCATAAATCTTTTTAGATTTTTAACCTTTTTATAATAAAGTAATGAGATACATAAGAAACTTTCATTTATTTTCCTATTTTTAAACCAATGCTAAATTAGAAACGCTCCAAAGCGTAGCTAAAAGAGAACCTACTGCATTGGTTAACTTCAGATTTAGTAATACAAGACCGTAACTTGAAATTTTCAAACTGAACGTAATGATTTTGAGCCCGAAAGTAATTGTCAAATAATTTTACTAGAGTGGAAGGAGAAGAACCTTCAATAAATTTACTAATAAAATATCACTATCGACTCGGTCCAACGCCTTCTTGAACCAAAATAACCACAACTACCTACCGTCCACCGTCTAATTCCCCAGCTTTATAATCTACAAAATTAATAAAACTAGTGACGGTAGACCATTTTGGACAAAAACTATGCTTGCAGTCCGTCAGCTGGCAATAAACTCGGATGTAGATGTGCCAATGTAAAACGGTTTTAAATATTTTAGCAAATATAGAGTATATTTTTTTTATATCAAACATTGAACCAGATTTGAGAAGAGGTATCATCTCGTAATTTTTTCAAAGAAATAGAAGAAATTCGGAAAAGGGAGAAAGATTTTTTATAAATTTAATCGGTTCGATGAAGATGTCGGAGTGAGCCTTATTAAGTCCGAGGACACAAGAGATGTTTATATTAAAAGTTTAAATATTCTGCGGCCACTGGACGTCACAAACGTAGGTCACGTTAGAAGTGTTTTATTATTAATAATATTTTTTGACACAATAATCACACATCCAATCTATCATAAATACAAGTAAACATCTAAAGGAAAACTGACATCTTTTAAAGCCACCGTTGAAATTTCCAAAATAAGTTATCAGATATTTACAATTTCGGAAAGAGTGGAATAACAGCCTATGATTTATTTACTGCAAAGGCAATGTATCGTATAACTTTAAGGGCACCAAAAAATAAATAATAAAAAAATATGATTATAAAAATATCTAAAAAAACTGTAAATAGATTTTATCTGAAATTCACTTAGAATTTCAGATAAAACCTAGTAAAGCCTCCTGAAGCCATTTAATCAATATATCTTCTTGGAATCGGAACTCCTAAAAATCGAGAATTTTTCTATTTAGGCATTGAAATAATTTATATTAAGAATAATAGTATTTTTTAAAAATAAAAATAATAATTAGGTTATCAGAAGTTAGCCAATGACTATTTGTAGAAAAGGAAACAGGAAAAGCCAAATTTTGAAAAAATCCATTGACTGCACTACTAACTTAAAATAGACACTAACAGATATGAGAATAAGAAATAGACATTTATACACCAGTTCTAATCACCTGCTCCTATACAAATATCACGCGTCATTTCAAATGTTCAATACTATCGAGTTAGAGGTCGCCATCTTCAATGGACTTGGATAATTATAGATATAATGTCAATAATTACATCTTAAATTACAAGAGGGACATTAACTGACAATTTTAGGTATTTGAACTATTTTTTTAATAAATATTGTAGGGGCTACATGTAAAAGTTCGTTACATTACCAAGAAATTAATTTGTACTAATGTAAAAGTTTTTAACCATACATGTCTGTTGTAAATTTTGTTAAATATTTAAATATTAAAATACGCCACTTGATTAGGAAACGAAGAAACGTCTTCAAGAAACGAAAAAACGTCTGCAAGAAACGAAGAAACGTCTGCAAGAAACAAAGATATTTCCTGTAGCCGTTTAAATGTTATCTATTTTCATTTATCAGGAAGCATTTTACGCATAAATTTTCACTTTGTAACATTTTACTAAAAAGAAATTTTAAACTTTAAATTCACGTACTAATGAAATCAAAATATTTTTGGGAGTATTGTAAATTATTTTGATGGGCAAATAAAAATACAAAAATACGATTTCCTAAATTTATTACCAAATATAATCAAGCACACAACACACTAATAATTTTTAACAGAAAAAATTAAATAGTGTATGTTAAACCTTTTTACTAGTTGGACAAAAAAACAGCCCATATTTTAATTTCTGGACAACCGCTCATGTAAACATTTCTTGTTTTATAAACTCTTTTAAAGAAATAACGTTATTGTAGCAATAAATCAGTAGTAAAAATTCGCCTATTGAAAAAAAAAACATTTATTCAATTCGTGTTAACTCTAAACGGACGTTTCTTGCTACGCTATTATTATAAAAAATTTTAAACAATTTTAAATGTTGAAAATATTTGTTTTTAAAATTAACACCGTTTTCACAAATGTTGTTTAAGTAAAAATGTTTGCCATTCGTAATAACCATAGTCAAATAAGTAAGGACATACTCCCATAATTAAAAATTATAATAATCAAAATCAATGTTAAGTAAATAGGAACCAATTAATCAAACACTTCTAAAGTAACCTTGCAGGCAATCGAATATTATTAATTCAACGGTCAGTTACGAAGATACTTTATGTCAGTGGTTGCAAATTAATTCATCCAGTAAATTTACGATCACCAGAATAACATGGTCGACCTTAATTTACATAAATTACTTACAACGGGGGATGCCCCATCAACTCTTCGCCATAATGACTTAATTTCATTTAATATTATACAAGTTCATTCATATTAAATATATAACGAATGGTAATTTAATGCTTCATCACGAGTGACTCACGTTACTAAAAAATAAAGTAGTAACTTGTCTCATTTTTACGTTTCCAACGTATTATTGTTGTATTTAAAATATGGTAGCGGCCAAATGCGCGACGTGATAAGTAAAGAGTAGAATTCTGTAGTTTTTCCTGTATCTTGAAAATATTAGTGAAAATAAACCGAAATAATTTTATTTAATAGTTTCTACTCAAAGCCGGTATTTTTCGTACATATTATCAAAGGGGAACACTCTAAGTTTCGAACTTTGATATATACGTACGGAACCCTCGTAATACGAGTAAAACTCACACTATGAGGGTTCTGTACACGCTTATATATATACCAAAGTTTAAAACTTAGAGTTTTTTTAAACTATTAACAAATATTAATTTTTGGACAAATTTATAAGTTGCGGGGAGAAATATTTTTTTCTAATTTTTTTAGATTTCTGATTATGTAAGACAAAATTTAAGTTGTTATTCTTTATTTCGCCAAACAATTATTTGAAACCATATTATTGTTTGGCGATTTTCTCTCATAAATTGCCACATCTATACATATTTTCTTTTATCTGAACTTCCTTACATTACTACTGGAAGCCATAAATTATCTATTAACTCTACAAAATACTTTAAATCTTTACCACACTAATTTAGAATCGGCATCAGTTACTTTCACATTACGAGAGTTAAAGGATTGGAAGGGTCAAAGCGGTGTGCTCGCTATTCCTATTTAATTCATTATGATTCGGTTATGAATATTCTATATTAAATATTCTTATATTAAATATATGAATATTCTATATGAATATTTTGGTTATGAATATATTATAATATGGTTATGACTTGGAGCACAATCGTAGGTATTCTCATGCGTACACGTACGAGTATAACATTAGTATATGCGTATGCAGTCCCATTTGCATAACAATAACAATATCTGCAAATTCTAATATGACACTATTTCACAATAACGAAAAACGTGTTTATCAGAAGTAAGGAACTAGAGTATCTCGATCTAAATATACGACCGACCGTCTAGTTTCATTTAGAGTAATGTACGTCTTTGAAAATAGTAAATTTGATCAATTTGATCAATAACCCCGTATTCGTACTTTTTTGTTTATATTTTTGTTATTATAAAGAATTACTATAGGTGAAATAAATAATTTTAGAATGTGCTAAGTATCAATAATTACCCATATGACTCTCCACTCATAGTTCAAGAAAATATTTTTTTTCACCCCACGTATTTTTAGACCCCCAAAAATGAGTAATAATATATTTTCGAAGGCTACACTGTTACCTTGACTGGTGGATGGTACACTGTTACCTGCTTGATATTGTATATAATTTGCTTAGTTACGGCCACGCGAATTATATACTACATCAATTTAAAAGTCCAGAGCAAGCGTAGTTAGTGCGAAAAACAGCTATTGCATATAGGCGGACACCGAAGTTCTACTAGTCAAAAATATGATAGAATGATTAATTATCCCTGGAAGTAATAATGCATCCTTGAAATCGAATATAAGTACAAAATAAAATAATGATATTGATAATCCTTTTATAATTTTTTTAACATCATTTTTTTGATATTTTAGCTATTTTTCTATGAAAATACAAAGAATTTCCAGTAATATTGTGATCATGATATAAAACAGTACAACGTGGCTTATCTTAACGAGATTGTAATTTAATTCGGAATAAATAGTGTAATTTATATAAATAATTAACTCAATACATGCGAGAACGAAACGTCTGCACGATATATTGGTATAATTACTGAAGTTTGCGGCGAGTAATTCAAAAAATAAACTTCGTTTAATGAAATATTGTGAATAAAATATTCACAGATTTATTGTACTGTGCTTTGTTGTACGCGTATTAACTCTAATAACACTTAACACAATAATCTTTCCAAAAACAGCAAATGAGCTGTCGTAAAACGTTGTAAACCTTCCACATGATAAATCTGTAAATTGAGTACGAAGTCTTCAAGAAATGACTAAAAAATAAAATGAAGTTTCGTATATCTATGTACAACCTTAATCACTTCACTTTTGAATTTGAAAACAATTAGATATCCTACAAAGTCAAAATAAAAAATTACACAAATATTATAAGTAAACTATACAATATAATACTAAAACTTATCATCCAACCGCCAAATAATTCAAAATATACAAATTTCTCGAGTTTTTAAAATTACATAAAAAAGCGATGACTTTGATATGTATCTATTGAAATTATTCAAAATTTTCATAATTGACAGTTCATCCAAAGTTCTAACATAAAAGAGAGACATGACGTTTATGTTTAAATTACCTAAAGGATTTCAGGACGTTGAGTTAACAGTAAATTAATTAAAAGTTTGGCAATTAATGTCTTCTCAAGACAAATTTCATTACGTTATTCAATAAGAATGGATGAAGCAAACAAAATTATTCACGTTAAGATGGAATGTAAATTGTTTATTGTATGTACGTATTTACATTACCAAACTTAGTTTACCGAACTTTGGAAGCAAATGAACTGTTTTTCTTAAAACTTTAATGGAAGAATTGATACAATCAAAGTATATTCAAAACTTTCCAGTTCTCCAGAATCCCAGTCGGTAAAAATCGGTTAAAAAAGCTTTATTGAAGTTTTATTGAGAGGACTCTTCAATGAATTTTATTTAATATTTTGTACTGTTTACTCTAGAATTATGGTTAAAGTCTGGTTTATTATATGACAAATCCATTTAATATTAAACGTGTACTTAAAATGTATATATTCTACAAATTAAACAATTAATGTTTACTAATTACATGAAAATGTTTTCCTTACTGGATAAATGTTTACTCTTCGTTAACAATTGTTTGCCCCAAAAAGGTAAATTGTTATTTTAAAAATCTAACTTTCTGCCAGGGGCTGCTGTGGACATTATAGAGATAAAATTTTAAGATTTAATAATATTAAAATTTTAGGGATAACATTTTGAAAGATATTCTTCGCGTAAACAACAATTTCCTTCCACGCCGTTCCAACTACGTGGGACTACTGACGGGCTGTTTGAGATTCCAACCCCAGATGAATACATTGAGATATGTTAAGAAGAAATACAACTAACGTATATCTCAAGTAATATGATTTCCTCACTCTAGCTACGGTTTCCTCCCTCTTGTTACGATATTCATTTTCTTCCATTAAACTTACGTAAATACTCCATTTCTTTCATCCAATTACGTCAAGAAATAGTCTCCAACGTGTATTCGATGTATAATTTTCAACATCAAAATAAAATATTTAATATATTTGGCGTTAATTTTGTAGAAATTCATTATTCACAATTAAATGTAACTACGTGATGTAGTATTATTTCTACTTTCTTTAAATTCTTTACCACGACCTAGGTTTCGTTGTATTACAACATCTTCAGGTGGGCTATTAACAAAGATGCTGTAATACAACGAAACCTAGGTCGTGGTAAAGAACTTAAAGAAAGTAGAAATAATACTACATCACGTAGTTTCATAATTGTGGTATTTCACATTGAGAAAAAATCTAAACGGGACGGGAAAATCCCGTATATACTTGACGTGACGTGAGTTCGAGACTCACGACAGAGTGATTCGAGGAAGATGATGTAAAACAAGTAAGGGTGTCCTGCTTTTCCTGAATCTAAACTATTATCTAAATTTAAATTTAATATTGCCATTCGGTAATTTATATTAATAAATGCCGATACGGGCTTTTTTTATTTAAAAGATGTTTAATAAATGGAGGTAGTTTGAAATATTTCGAAATCAATGTATTTAATATTTTTGCTATTATGGTCTTAATCTTTCATAAGAATGGTGTGGTACATGATTTGAAATAATTTTGATAAAAATAGGTTTAAAAATAAAAGTAAAAAACTACGTGCTGGCCTTGGAGAAGAGACATGGAGTGAGTTTGTGTCTAAACACATAATACATTTGATTAATGGTTTATGCAAGCCACACAACATGACCTAGTTTATGAAGGTCACCCGTTATGAGTAAAGTCGCCTTTACCTTAATAATGTAAATAGGTATTCGAACCGTAAAACAAAAGTTGGGGCTTCAAGTTATGTTCAAACTAAAGTAAGTATTTCTTATTATTAATACTAAAACATTTTAAATCTACCCGCCATTCCATTTTATTTCGAACTATCGTTCAGATATATCGATACCACTAGCAAAAGGGAACCGCTGCTCCTTAGTTTCTAAGACCTTCTTTGATCTCACACAACAGAACAGTACAACTAAAACTCTTAGTGGGCAAAACCATTATCAAATCAATAGTTTTATATGACGTGAAAACTTAGACGCATACCAATATATTAGGTTTGCTAATAAGTTTTTAGCCACAACTTCGGGAATTTTCTATAAAGGTTCTCGAAACTTCTAGAATGTTTTACTATAAGGCATAAATAGGCCAAAGTGCGGACAGTTGACAACAGTTAGCGCCGAAGCTTTAAGTGAATTACATAAAAGATTAGAGATTTAAATCGATATCGAATGCAGATTCTATTACTACACCAATTTCTTCTGGGTTATAATACAAAGACTGCCACAAATAATATATATCATGCGACGCACGAGCCCACGGTGTCTTACGCGATGGCAAAGATGTACTTCAGAAATTTCAAGAATGAGGACTACGAGTTTGTGGATGACCCCGGTACCGGACGTCCCATTGAATTGGACTTTCAATTATTACGACGCCTAATTCAGGAGAATCATCGACTGACGACTCGTCAATTGGCAGATAAGCTACACATCAGTCATGGAATCACAGAAACACGTTTGCACGAATTGGGAAAATGTTCAAAATACGGTGTGTATTCACACACGCCACGAGTTGTCATCATATCACCTTCAGTGCAGAGTTGACCCTTGTCAATATTTATTGACATTGAAACGTAACTTCGACTGGCTGAATTAGTTAGTAAGTAGCGATGAGAAGTGAGTTACATACATTAACTATACCCGCAAACGTCAATGGGCAGGTGTCGGAAAAACAATAGTTTCAGTATCCAAACCTAAAATAAGTGCCAAAAAGTTATCTTATTACGACATGTGTGAAACAATTTCGCATTTGTGAAACGATCTAGTTACAAGTAATAATAACATATCAACTATTGATCGCAATTGAAATGGAATAAATAAAATGAAATGAAAGGTTGGACCTAGTGTAGCTTTGTATACCACATTAACGAATTAGAAGAAACTAGTGAAGGCTCTAAGGTATTCTCACGCGTTCTAGACAGGTGAAATTTAATGCAACCTTATATTTATCAAACTTTAATGCAAGTTTAGAAAACTAAATTAAGAGCAGAAAAAGCTAAATTAAGAGCAGAATTTTTGCTACAAGAGCAATCTCTTAAAGCCAACTACAATTAATTAAATAGGAAAAATAAATGCTGTGGTAGACTTGTGAGTGATTTTTGAAAACCAATTAATGACACGTATAATAGAACGTTATTGTTCATTTTAATGTTAAAAAACATACATAATTAATAAAAGATTAAGTGAAAACAAAAGCAAAATTACAAGTCTGTAGTAGGAATAGGATAAGGATGAGTTATAGAAAGGCTTTTGATCTGCCCGTTATGGTAGGTAATGTAATTTCAGACGGCCTTTGAACGCAGATAATGAGGACTCACGTATATTGGTGTTCAATTGATCCCTCAATCTAATAACGTAAACGGTAAAAGATACTCCTTAGAATCCAAACCCATGCTGAACTATTAGAAGGATGTACTTGTTTATAGAACGTAATTCAAAGTCGAGGGTTGACAGGTATGGGAATATAGATCTGAAGTATACAAGTCTAACAGTATTATTGAGGATATTATAAACAAAACACAGAAGATGGAGGCTGTGTCGGTTACGAATCTTTTACCGTTTAAGCCGTGACCAACGCACAGTCATTTTTTACTCATTTTTTACACGTCTTTTTTACATGCACATAATGATCAAAAGCGCCATTAAACGTAAAACCCGACAGTTTTCAAGATTATTTATTTACAGATTCCTTGCCCAAAAGTAATTCCAATTTGAATTGAACACGTAACGAATACAAAAGATCTACGCTGATTTTATGTAGAGTTCAGCAAAAGAATCAAGAATATAGTTTATGATATAAATACCAAATTCCCTTTGTAAATAATTTCTTTATTACCAAGTCGTAGATTCAAAAGGCGATAAGACAAATACGTTTCTTATGAGCATGTTATAGGGTAGGAAGTTAAATATAATTATAAGGCATTTAATGTCGCAATAATCGTGAAAATGTTACGTCATAATATTTTTACAATGCAATATTTTACAAGGATTTTCTCACACATACGCCAGTAAATTTGATAATGTAGATCTGCAAGCAGTTGAAGGTAAAATTAGAAAACCACACATAGAATTTTGAGTAAAATGTTAAATGCAATATAATGCGGTCGAGGAAATGCAAACCATACATGGTTCAGTAAAATCATGTTAACGCCTGGTTTTTTTTTATTTTGAGTAACAGAAAATCCCAAAATTGCTTTGAAGTACACTGAAAGGGATAAAAGATCAATATATTATTTGATCTATCAATACTCATCATTAATTTTACGAAAATATAATTATAATTATATTATTACTGTAAATAAAAATGATATAAGTCTAAAATTATCAGTTGCCCAAAAACACTCGTATATAAATATATGTTAGATAGGTGCCTGCAAACTTTCCGGTTACAAACACCGATAAAACAGCGAACATTCAATTCCATCAATTATAATTTACTAAAAAATCAAGATGAAATATTTTTAGGTTACTTATAAGCTGAACAGTAATTTTCTTAGCGTATAATAAATTCTACGTAACAGCCCTATTAAATAATAACTATAATAAAATAATGATGAAATTGCGGCTTTATTGTACACACAGCACCATTAAATAATCACAAATTCATCACAAATTAAATCACAAATTCGAATGAAACTGAATTCATTTAATATCAACTACGTTTTCTTTTCCTTTGTGATATTAGTTTTCCCATGTCTGCCATTTCCTCAAGGACATATTGTTAATATTCTCAAAGAAATGGCAAATAGTGAATCTATACTTCTGTTAAGATTCGAGTCTTTCAAGGAACGCTTTATAAGTTATAGTTAAAGTTCGTAGGTTAAAAGGAATATTCTATTTTCCCTTCATAAAACATCAGAAGTACCCCGTAAGTATCACATCTTATAAAATTTACGATATTAATTACCTTCATTCGAGGTTTCTTTCTACTACTATTGGCCTAATTCTGATAAATATGGATTGCCCTATTTCAATATCTTTTTTTATTTTAGTAATAAATTAATGCTTTAAAACATTAAAAAGATAGGTTTTTTATAAATGTGATGTAGAGCAAAAAATAATTAACGAAACTCTTTTCTCTATCTACTTTGTAAGGGTTTAAAGTATGAGTCTTGTTTATTATTAACATTTCGGATATTAACACTTCATTTAAAAACTTGTATAAAATTCAAATTAGGAAATCAGTATAGTTAAGTTGAGGTGTCTTATTGACTCTGTGTCTGCGGGTGACTGAGAGTGCATCCCCTCTATCTTTGCCACTGCAACAATATGTAAGGCGTTTTTCCGGCGTGCTTGAAATAATCCTATTCTTCGATCTATCTTCCAGTTCCATGTCATTAAATCGGTCCGATGGTACCATTTTATTGTGTTGTCATCAAAACTACATACAACTGCCAAGTTTCACTATGACACAACAGTTAGAAACCCAAACACTGTTAGGATACCTAAGTTTGTTATCGAGTTCAGTGCCTAACTTCCGGTTTTGTTTCATGGGATCAGTTCAATGGTCTAAATCTCATAATGTGAAAAGTTCCCATAGTTTTTGTAGTACTGGTTTATCCCTTGAGTTATACCAGTATATACTTTTCAAATAATAATGTGGAAATAACAATCACGAAGGACTATTACGGATTAGAATAACACAATATAAATTTTAATAATAATAAATATACAATATGTAAGTTTTACTATAAACATTAATGTGCAAGCTTTATAAAGTTATTAAGCCATAACGATATTTGTGAAGCAACTTGGAAAAAGATCTATAGGCTGCAACCTATTTTGGCGTACGCTGCCTAAAACATTGAAGTTTATCAAATCAATATATGAACGTTATAATAATTAAAACACAGTAAGTGTTTTTAAGTATAACCGAGAAATAAGGAAATACAGAGATATATTTGAGTCGTAAATATTAAAATTATGAAAAAATTTTCTACACGAACTAAATCTTTTTCAGCATTCTCTTCAATTAATACTTTAACGAGATATTAATGAAAGGCAGGTGGTGAGATCGGTTGCGAGTATTTAAAAAATAATTAAAGCTTGACTGTGTTTAGTCATCATTATCAATAAGTAATTTAAGGACAACGCTACAATAAACAAAACCATTACATTTCCCACGCTAGCAATGCAATTGGTACAAGCTATACATATAACTTTTAATTGACTTTGGAAATGTGCATTATTTAGATCTTACTGAATGTTGTTTCATCGATACAACAAAACCTAAAGTTTTTTGAAAATTACTTATATAAGCTACACTTCAAAGATGCTAGTTCCCAGAACAAACCACACAATTATTTTCTCTATTTTTATGAAATCAACGATTAGTTTTGTTTTAGACGATACTTCTCTGTAGTTATGCTACGACCTATCATGAAAATCGGCCAAAAATTTAAAGACAATCAAGAAATATTTTAATCAGATGTAAATTACTTAGCGGGAAGGGTCCTCACCAATTACCCCCGTGTGAGTTTCCAATCATCGCCGTGTATTGGTCTTACAATGATCTATAAAATTATTTATTGAATTACACATATAACTATTATTACTGACCGTGCTTTCCTTTAACATTAACATATACATGTTTGCACAAAACCACTATACAATTGTTGACCGAGCAATATCATGGAAGGTCTACAATAAAAGTGTTGTCACTACTCCCATTTGTCGTAAACGTGAGAAAGTTCATGAAAAAAATAAATGAACTCAAAAATATCGTAGTATATTGAGGAATAATTCAAAATGTAATGCAGAATTTCTTTACGAACTATTGAGATAGGCATGTAATGTTGAATTATCAATAAATGGAATATGGTTGACAATTTGAGAATATTACAAAAAAAGTTTTTAAATTTTTTTATAAGTGTACATAAAGTAAATGATGATATAAAATATTTCAGCATTTTTAAAGCTCATGAGAAAAATAACGATTTCCCTGTTATTTCTTAAAATTTTTTTTTCTAAATATTTCATATTATTTTTAAATATTAGCCATTATATAAAAAATAAAACTGTTTATGTCATTTTCTAAACAATATTGTCTTTTGCTCGTATTTCTACTGAGTAAATATGGAAAATAAAGTTTTTATTTTAATCAGTGTAGTTATTTAATTTATAATTTGATGTTGTTAATTACGTGGGAGTTATTTTATTTTTAATATACCATATAATAGTAAATACTGAATTAATTATAACAGTCTATGTTTTAAAATTTACTTGTTAGTAAATGCTCATCTAACTATAATTTAATAAAAATTTAAAAAATTCAATAACTATGAAAATATTTGAGATATTCCACGATATTATATTACTCATCATCAGCATGGATGCTAAGTCTAAGCATATTGCAGAAGTTTCTTAGAAAACTACTTCCAAAAGCAACTGGACGAGCTAAGTGTGGAACATTCGGTACCCTTACCGACACCTTAATCATTCTCAGCCGAATTCAATGATTTCTGGTATAAAATGCACGACATGCTTTTTTCTAAGTAAAAAGTCTAAACTAAACTAATCTGGACGTCTAAACTAATAACGTCTAAACTGGTAAGTCTAAACTAATCTGGACTACAAAATCCAGAAATTCGACAAATGGAATATTCTTCTAACCTGTAAGATGAAAAAACTGACTAAAGCCTATGCTAAGTTATTACATCTATTATATTTAGTGACGTAACGAATATCTTCGTACACGTGATGATGGGATTACCATCTACATTCTAAGAAATTTATACATTTGGCGAATTTATTGCCACATGAAGAATTTCTTGCAGGTAATTATATCGGCAATTTTGCATTGTGGAAAATTGTAAAAGACACTAATAAAAACAGAACTAATTAGTATATCAATAACAACCAAAAAAACATCATAAAAATAACTAAACAAAAATTAAACTAGTTATTAAAAATACAAAAACTTTTATTGATCTTCACATATTTGGGAGCAATGAAAAGGAAACAAAATTGAATTAGGAGAGGTCAGACTGTCTTTCAATGCATTTTCAGAAGGTTAATTCCTGGTATCCAGATCCCATTCTCAATTTCAAAATTTTATATCTTGGACAGCGAAGGATTTTTAAAAAAATATGGTTGTATTTGGAAAAAAGGAGACTGAGCTGGTTTTCAGAGCGCAGCCCAATACCGTATGCAAACAAGTCATTAAATCTACTTACAATATATGTTACATAAGTACAATTGTTGAAAATATTATAAAGAAGTGTAACGATATGTGGATTATGCCGATAGTTGAATTTATATCCATTCAAATTCCACTCTGAATGGAGAAACATTTTCATATTTTTTGCAATCAAAAACGTAGTGGATGTACAAATTTTAAAAGCCTTATAATATTTCAAGGCCATTCTCAACAAGGTCTGAATAATACATATCTCCATAGTCAAGCAGTGATAATAAGATCGTTTGACAGATGTGAACTTTAGTTTGAATATTTAGAAAATGTTGAAGGTATTTAGAAAATGTTGAATGTTGAAGGTGGTGAAGGAGTGAATTCTGCTCAAGTTACCGACTGATATCATTTACTTGAATTTAATTTTGATCGATCAGTAGATCCAAATCTTTAATAATTAGAGTAAGTGGAATTGAAGTGTCATCTAACAATATTGATTTTAATAACGATATTGATTTTAATTATTCACTGTTGGTTATCACTCTTGCAGACATTCCTTATGAAGAGTTAATATTTCTTGAAAGCGTTCGATTTATATCTTTTTTTGGTAAACGTACATAAAAAAACTCGTCTGAGGATACGATACAAGTCGAGTGTATTTTGTTTAAGATATATCATAAAATATCAATAAACATTACTAGTTGCGTTCCTATAAGAATCCTGCATAAATTTTGTGTTTTTTGAAAAGAATTGTTGTACCATATGTCGTATTTGTCTCTTACCTCTTGGATTTTTAAAATACATTATATAACTAAAAAAAATTTAAATAAATATCTCTTTGCCCCTGACCCTGATGAAATAAATTTTGAGATGTATAGAACACAATTAAATTTCTTCTACTTTTTGTGAATATATTAACAGTTCTTTTATCCGTTTCTCACAATAACTCATCTAATATTGTGAGATCTCACAAAGGTCCATGAAATAAAATTAAATCGGCTAATCCCCAATATACATTATTCAAATTGTACTATGTTTCATCATAGCGCCAAGTGAAGTTTTGAAAGTTACATCACAACGATTACCAACGTTTGTGATGAAGTTTGTGACGAAATTATATTTACCACACCCACTGGCTCCAGTTATTACACGAATAAATTAATATCTGGAATGAAAGGTATCATCGATTTATTATGATAAAATATTTTCAATAAAATATATTAAATAATATTATAAAAGTATATTAAAAAGTAAATTTTATAAAACGGGAAGTGCATTATGTTCGTTGGTCAGTAAGTTTAAGATGGAACTAATATTTAAGAAGGTCATGTATAGAAAGGAATCCTTTCGTATCAGAAATAATACATAAAAATTAATAATATCACTTTATCAGTAGATGATATAATAAGTTTGTTTAAGCAATATATTACCCCGGGGTCATTAAAGTTTGAGTAAAATATTTACTTATTTGATTAAACGTTCTGTTGATGACGTCATAAAAATTATATGTAATATTCAATAGACAGTATTCATCACTTGAATTTTCATTGTCTAAGATATTTTTAATGTGATACACAAGGTTGTGTAAACAAGACTTAAATAATTGTCCCTCACTAAATAACTTCTTAAGTCACCTCATGTATTTCAATAAACTTGACAATAAACGCTAACATGAATCTAGTGGAAGACAAAAGATAAACATGGCATCAATTAGTCCTATGGCTTAGTAAACTATACACATTGTCAGGTTCAAATATACACATCTTCTTGCAGTGTCAAGTTAATTTAAAAAAATGTAAAAGTTAAATGAAAGAATAGCGCGTTGGAAAATTATATTAATCCTTCATCAAGTCTATATAGATATTAGTTCGTTCAATTCTCAAAGTATAAAAGAAATGAAAAAATTCAAAATGGATCAGAAGTGTTTATATGATTCAAAATAATAAATATGTGTGCGCCTTGGAGAAAGTAAATATACCGAAAAAAAATAAAAACCAATAATATACCAACATCGAGATGAATTCTCTACAGATGGCATATGTAAGAATGATGAACATCAATCAACACAATGTGAAACAAAGTGTTTTGCGTGTAACCGTTTACCTGTATTGAATTATATCTAACTGAAGAGGGCGCGGCGTGGAGAGTATTTTTATAGTTATAGAAAGGCATATAGTATAAATTATATAAAAAACTTAAACGAAAGAGTTGATTTTTCTTTTGTATTATAAAACGAATTCAAAATTATTACATCTCCATTTGTGGAAAATATTGTCTAATTTTTATATTTTAAATCTATGAAAAATTCAATAAATTATTTTTAAATATGTTTGAATATGGTACAATATTTAATGACTTACTAAAAATCTACGTTTATGATAAAATATTTCCACTTCATTGTACATTTTATGGAAAAATAATAAAATAATTTCCATTTTTGTATGGAAAAGTAATATTCAATTACCTAATTATGGATCGTCTGCAAAAAAATTTCATCTGTTATGTAGCTTTGTATATAGTGATACAACAAAATATATAAATAATATGAATGAGGGTTACAAAAGGTTTCAAAAACGAGTATCACTGACAAAAAAGTAACTAGATTGATATAATCGGACATCGCCACGGTGATATTTTCAATCAAGAATAATTCTTACTTAACGGTGTAAAAATTCAAATTAAACTAATTCGATCTAAACATACATTCAATGGCAAAAATTAAGTTGTTTTCTATATAAGTTAATACTGTATAAATCCATACTAACTTCATTTTTTCTTAATAAGTTACATGCAATCTAACTGGAAATTATTCCTTAAAGGTACAGTTGAATAATTCTCATACAACAAAAGAAATTAAGTCAAAGAGCATCGAGAAAAAAAACGAAACGAAAAAACGACTGGAAATAAAAAATCAGGCATATCTTGACCTATTTATCTGTAAACCGGCAAAACTTTCATATTTAGCAAAAATGAATTTTTGTTTTACAAAATAAACTATTTTGTGAACGCTTCATTTTGAAAATATTATACATTTTGCAAATACAACTACTAGTTTAATTTAATTCAAGCTTTAATGGATTAATTTTATTCAGATTTTTGTCAGTTAACAAATATGAAATCTTTGTACTATTTACATAATAAAAAACGTAATCAATCAAATACATTGATTTTAGTAAAAAGTTTCTAATATCGATAATAATAGCTTGTTAGGATTAACTAATCGAAATATCTTCAAAACATTTTAAACGATTCTGCCTTCAAAACATTTTAAACGATTTTTATTCACTTTAGAATATCGATAATGGTTTTCATAAAAGAAAGCCTTGAAGAAACAAATATTTACAAACGCTTAGCATAAAAACGATAGCTTTCTAAATATCCTTAATAACGCCATCAAAATGTTAAAAGAGGAGAAAAGTCATCACTGTTTGGAGCATATCGACTTATAATTTCTTTTGAATGCTAGCCAGATTTTACTTCAACTATAGGAGTACTTTCTAAGAAATGTTATGGTATATTTAGTGACTGCACATAAACTAGCAATACATCGAAGTAAATCAAGTTAAGTCACCGGAATTAAAGCCAAAATCAAAAAGTGGTTCCACTTTTATTCATATCTAAGCGTTGAAATAGCTTGAATCAACGCATTTCAAGTATAATAATCGAATTTACAACGAATTAAATGAATTTGATTCAAAGACTAATGTGAATTAAAGATGGCGCCGTTTAATTATGTTGGAGATAATTAATAGAATAGAATGTTTTCAAAAAAAGTAAGAAAAATTTTAGGTAAGGAAAAAATATAAAATGTATTTAATTCTAAGAAAAAGATGTCTGAAATAATTCAGTCATTAAATTGTTGAATATGTCGCTGATAACCAGACTTATAACAATTTAAGAACATCAATATTTAGTTATAATTAGTTATAATTTCGATATTTATTATACTAACATCAGCGACCTTAATGGACAAACTTGAGAATCCTAATAAATTCAATTTGTGATCAGTTACTTGGAATGCGAAGAGAAACTTGTTTAAGACTATTCGAAGTTTCGGACTTAACAATTGGATCTAATATTACGGAGAGTTTTGAGTTAAATCGTTTAAGATCGCTTAACATTTTAATTTACGATGAAACTTCTCTTAACCTTAATCTCAAGTTATTTTGAAAGTACAAATATTATTATTCGTCTAAAAATGTTATTTACTTACAAACACTTAGTTCTAAGGGATAAGAAATTTAGTAATTATTTCAGAAAAAATAATATATATATTTTCTCTCCCGCTCATACGGCTCAGGTCAGCCAGCTCAATAATTCAGTTAGCTCACTTACTCAGTCGGCTCAGTTATTCAATCGGCTCAATTAATCAGTCGGCTCAGTTATTCAATCGGCTCAATTAATCAGTCGTCTCAGTTATTCAGTGGGTTCAATTATTCAGTCGGTCTAGTTATTCAGTTATTTAGCGAGCTCAGATAGATATAAATGAATATTATAGAAATATTGATATTAAAAATGTAATTAATGTAATTAAAAATAGTGGATTCCATA
This sequence comes from Druceiella hillmani, assembly GCA_039881145.1. Classification (NCBI taxonomy): domain Eukaryota; kingdom Metazoa; phylum Arthropoda; class Insecta; order Lepidoptera; family Hepialidae; genus Druceiella; species Druceiella hillmani. The sequence goes on along the minus strand of JAYKKI010000047.1, from coordinate 17,528,001 downwards.
AGCGATGTAAGCGTATAGACATTAAGTAATTTTTTTGAAAAGAAACATGCTATATAAATGTCATTAACTTAAATCGTTTATGAACAATCATTACGCTGATATGTTTACAAAGACCTTTACTGTAGTTAAATTAAATCAGTAATATTTAATCTTACAATTTGATATATTCTCTAACTATTTTAACTTTGTATTCTGTCTGCAGAGTCTCGCTGTGTAAAGTGATGTAACTGATTAAATTTATGTAATTATTATTTTAAAGTTTCTGTATTATTTTAAAGTTTCTGTAATTATTATTTTAAAGTTTTTGCTTTCTCATGTTATGGCTGAAGAACCTTACCCGGCAGGATGGTTTTAATTTGGAGGCAGTGTTGAGATCCTGACACTATATTCATAATACGGTAGTTGACTCATTCTAAATTTTGGTCTTTTTCGTACAATATTGTGAAATATAATTAATTAAACCAGTCTTGAGAAAAATTCAAAAATTGATTGAAAAATAAGCCAGTTATAGGCTTCTAAATTTGAAGATACCTACAGGGTTGGGTATATCCCTGTTTCTTTTCCTCTTGTAGAATATAATGTGCAATATTAAACGTGACCTCACAACATAGTATTCCCGTCCTTGTCTAAAGATTAAATTTAAATTTTTATAACTCGGTCAATTTGTAAGATAATTAAAAAATATTTTCACTCTTCATCAGCTTGTATCTTGAAATTATGATTAATAAAATAAAAAAATGTTTGTCAAATACCCAATTTATAAGTGTCATCCCTCCTGTATAATTTTTATGTTCAATGATAGAGATGAATGAATGAGAGAGGATTTATAATCCGTGACTCAATCATGGTCCTTTCTCCTTCTATTCGATGATATTACGAGTTGCGGTAGTTATTTGTCTAAAATTCTATTAATTAAATACATACAGAATTATGTATCATTGTTTAATAATTCAATGGGGATTCTGACTATGCTTAAAAGTTGTTTACTGAAGAACTTTTTGTTCAAAAGTTGTTACTAGATGTTTAATTTCAATAAAAATAGTTCACTAAATTTTTATTATTTTAGTAAATTGTCAAATAATTATTAATGGAAACTAGACCAAATGCTTTAACGACTGATAATTAAGTTTGATGCTATTTCGCATGGGTTTGATAGGAAAATTGCAACTAAAATATCGATAATACATAAACTTTTTGCAAATATATTCTAAAAATTAACTACCCATACCAGCTTCCCTCGAGCAAAAAAAGGAATTATGATTACCTTTCTTTTTACTGAAGTTTTGGACAAAAATAATCCACGATTAATTTATTGACGGTATTTTTATAGTTAAAGACCGTCGATCAAAATAAAAAATCTTAAATTTAAATTCATTGCAGTGCACAACCCTTTCAAATATTATATCGATGCATATCTGTAATGTTAGTTGAAATTCAAAAATATTTTATTATTAAATTTTGTAACACAATAGTCTCTAATAATAAGTAATATAAAGCTAATTTTTTTAGACTTAGTCTTTGATGTTGTCTACAATACCTTCACACATGATTATAATGTAGCTATATGGTTTCAAGAATTTGACTTTAGATTAAACATGAATACAGAATATATGAGACACATTTCGACAAATTGGCCTTCATTCATTATAAACAAATTATACTCTGATACGACTGCTATCAGGCAGTTGAGCAGGTAAATACCGCGGGAAACTGGAGAATTATAATACAATTCTCTTTTCTAGAGGAAAACTGATCCTTGCAAGAGGACAAGAAATTATTAGGTACGAAGAATGAAAGTTTACTCAACAGAACAGGGCGTAGTACTTTTTATTTTAATAGCTAAAAGATAAATTGTATAAGCGCAAAGTCTGTTCTATTTTGGAAGGAAAAAAAACCTAGTATACCCAAGAAGAAATCGATAGAAAATGCAAATAATCATACTGTGTCAGAGGAACATTTTTACATACGTTCAACCATCAAGCTATACTTGACTTCCTGTGGGTTCCAAATAATGGAGCCAGATTCTTATCGGCTCTGCAGTAATGAAATTTACACAATATTGATGACACGGATTTAAAATAATTTGAATTATGCAACACGAATCTAAATTTCCGAAACTATTTTATGCTACACCCACCATGTGCCCACGAAATGTCAGTCGCAAATCAAATCTGACTCCCAAATCGATGATCTCATCCAGACTATGCAATGGAACCCCACTGGCCAAATATTCGCATTTAATAGGAAAATAATGTGTTCGGCTGTAACTCACTATTGAACATTGGCCTGCGTTAACCCATGTGCCACTTGCTGCGCTCCACTCAACGACGACGTTGATATCACGCTGCAATGTTCGCCCTCTGCTGCATCTTTGATGACTGAGTAAAATAAGTCTCGGATATAAAGTTATCCCCCCTCGTTCATATTGCTTTCTACCCACATGATAAGAAGAGAAAAATCGTAAAAATGGAACAGATAATTCTTCCTCGCCAAGGCGATTTATTAAAATGTGCCTACATGATCGAAAACTTTCTGGTAGTAAAAATATGCAATATCTACTTAAAATCCGAGGTCATAATGAAAAGATACATAGTTAATGAAATATACAATGTCTGTGACCACCGAACGTCCGATTTGAAGACTATGCTGCTCGTCATAGATTTGACCTCTGTAGCTCGAATAGATGTTACGATATAAAATGAGTCAAATAATTTAGCCGATTCATAAAGAATAGCGAACGATATGAAATTAGTTACGTCTGACATCGTATCACCCTTAGATAGAGGTGTTAACCGGATAAATTTCCAACGCAAGGGAGGTACCAGTTTTTAGCACAAGTTTAACTATATGCTTCAAAATTTTCGTAAAAATATCAGCACAAGATTTAAATATATTCCCAGGTATAACGTCAAGTCCGATTGATCCCTTCAGTTGGAGAAAGAAATTTGAAAATCACTATCAGAGACATGTGTGATATGAATATCGTCACCGGCACAGTAGCAAAATCGTCATCACAACGTCTTGTCAAGGAACGTTCCGATTGCATATCGACCGGAAAAACCTACAGAAATCGTTAGCTGCCGCTGGGTCGCAAACTATCGAGCCATCTCATGAAGCAACGTCGCAAGCGCCGCTAGCATATGTACATGACCAATACGATGCACAGTTGTTTTTTCCTTCTGTTCTATGTTACAAACGTAATCAGATCTAAGATTCTTTATATCCCATTTCACAGTCAATCTAAACTATCTACACATCTCATAGTTACTAGCAGATCCTTGTTTATAATTATAAACTCGTTAGAATTACGAGTTTCACAGATATTGGCAAAGTGCATAAAATCAAATCATAATATTCACTGGACATTGACAAAGGAATATACACTACTTTAGGTGGAGGTGCCCAACACCAAGAGCTCGCACGCAGCCACTAAGACACCGCCACCGCGCATAGCTCGGTCCCGTTGCAGCATTGTTTAACCAAGTCTGTAATCTCGCGATCACGACTTAAAAAAATTAGAGACAAAAGGGTTGGAAAAAAACGAACACATACTATATCCTTTTTACTTAATGTTAATACGTCAGTTAAAATTAACTTCCTTATAGAATTAAGGTGCTACTTTCATTTTAGAAAACGTTTAGAAATTAATGCATTGTGATATTAACGTAGATAATATCATACAAAATATATAACTGAATTAGTTTGTGTGTTAAGTTAGTTTGTTGATAGGAAAAGAAAACTCAAAAAGAATATGAAAATAAAAATGGAACCTTTTGAAATTGGATTATAAAATAAGGTTTTATCTTGCAAAAACACAATAAAAACGGTAACTCCTCATTTTACGACCTTGAGGGGTTACCGCTGGTGCCTTCATACTAAAAAAACGAATGAACTAATTTCTCTTCGTAAATCTATATAGCTATGAAAAAAAAGTTGTTATACAAAATGTTCAGCTGGACATTTTCTAAATTTTTCGTATGAAACTTTTTCGCTTAAATAAATAACTTCCAATATGCGACGTTGAAAGCATTATTTACTTGATATTTTGTAGTGAAAGACGTATTCTGTGCTCCAATCGTTACTTTTGCATTAATAAAATTGCATTTGGAATTTATACTTGCTAGATTATTATAGTATCTGGAACTTCAAGAATGTCAAAATAATTTCCATTTTAACCCCTTAAATAAAACAGTTTACTTCTTTCATAAGCTTTGATGTATACGAAAATGTTAAAAATATTGCAGTGGTTTAATTTTATAAATCCAAATAAAAGAATCCCCTCAATTACGTCGTTCTCGAGAGTAACTAAAGTAAAGGAACAAGGATAACCATAAACGTCCAAAAAAATTCATAGTAGTGTAATTAAAGTTAAAAGTGCACAAAATTACACGCGTTTTAATGACGCAAACAACGGACATTGAGCTCAAAATGATCGGCAGCATAACGGAACATGTGACGGAGATATCTACCAAAGTAGCAACATTATGGTAAAGAAACTCCGGTATCTAAAGAAAGATGAATTATATAGAACAGAAAGAGTTTTATTAAAAAAATAATACCTGGTGTTCACAATTTCTAGTATGTTAAATACATTTTATGATTTTTCTCAAACACATGTCTTCCAAAACTCTATCCAATTTATCTCAAAAACTATGATAATAAACCACTATCATTAAATTTATATTCGACATTTCTGTCTATTACTTTTATGTGTTTTATATAGTTATCATGTAACAATTGGCTTTGTTACCCATTATTTTCATAGAACCAATTAGAAAAATTTTCACGAAACCTTTTTTTCCATAAAAACACTCAAAATATTCTCCACTTTTTCTACCCCTAGGTATTTGTAACCGTTCATATTTAAAAATACTATTTATTTACATAGATTAAAATATTTCCGAATAAAAGTGCTATTTCTATTTTAATTTTCCAGTGGAGTTCGAGCAGCAGTTTCTGTTTTTTTACATCAGAATTTTTTTGTCTGTGGCTAAGACACAATCTGAAAAAAGCTTGTCTAAGTGAAAAAAGTTGAAAAAACACATCTTCATATGCCTATGTAACACGTCAAAATATGCACTTGATATGATACTTGAATATAGTAAGTGTATATATATTTAAATATATATGTTAAATATATATATTTGTGTATATATATTTATATATTTAAATACGTGTCAAGAAGTAGTATGAAATTACATTGAACAATATTGAAAAATGGTTAAGTCCATGTTTTCTATATTGTGACCGTTTTTTTTTATAATATTGTTATTGTTTTTCCAATTTGTGACTTACGTCCTTTACTTTGAAACAGCTTCGCTGGTAAACAAACTCAGATTATACTCGACTAATACTGAAATGTAATATCTGATGTGTAAACCCACATTCAGATTTTTCTCTCGAAGCGAACGTAACACAGGTACATAACTGTACATTTTCAACTTTTTTTCAACACAGGTACATACCTGTGTTACGTTCGCTTCCTAATATATTTGTAGTTATTTTATTAAGATTTTGTCAATTATTGTGATTAATCATTTGTTTCTCATAATCTAAAACACTTAAAAGTGCAGTTATAACTATAAATACTACTTTTCTTATTATAAATTTCAGCCAAAAATATCATTTAAATACCCTTGATACCAAATTGAATTACATTTTTGATTTGAAATTTTATGTACTGATTGGGGTATTTGACTTATAACAATATATTTTTGTAAAAATGTTTCAAAACTGTATTTTTTTCATCATATGATTTAAAAAAAACCTTGTGATGAAAAAATTATGCATTCAACAATCAATCGAAAATTGTAAATAGAAAAAAGCGCCAATTTTTTGTTCATTAAACTGAAAAAGTTATTCACTATTAAATGAAACTACTTGATGTAGTATTATTTCTACTTTCTTTAAATTCTTTTTCTCTTCAAAAGAAATTAAAGAAAGTAGAAATAATACTGCATCACGTAGTTTCATTTAATTGTGAAAAATGAATTTCTACAAAATTAACGCCAAATATATTCAATGTTTGAAAAAGTAATTATGAATTTAGTTGCCACATAAAAAAATGAGAAAATTATAATATGAAATGTATAACTTAAACGCAATATTAAACGAGATACTAAAAATATTTAATTAACGCCCTTATAATGAACGCTAAACAATTGGCCAATGACGTCATAAGCCAGTTGACTTTTATATGGGACGTTTTCAAATGCCCTATTATCGATTTTTACTCCTGAAAAAAATAAAATGAAAAGTAAACCAAAAGCCAAATGGTAATTGGAATCCAATATAAAAAAACATGATAGGTAAGACTTACATATCAAAAATAAGGATTTTTTTAAAGCTCCATCCAAATTCTGACATAAGCATATGATGAATGAATGAAACGAGAGAGTAATTACAAGTGCTTTATCTCTATGAAAGCAGAGGCAAAAACATTGATTTGTTTTGTAAAACTCCGAAAGGTATATTAAATAAATTTTTACTATATTCTCATATATCGTGAACATTTTGAGTAGATAAGCTATTAAGGCGAGCTTGGAACGTGTTGGTAAACTAAAACAATAATCTGATATCTCATTAAAATCAGATATTCATGTATATATAGATATCGGAATTGTTAAATTTTAAGTGGTTTTTCTGACTCAGACTGTAATGGTAATATGACCACAAGAAAGTTTATTTCATGGTTGGTATTTCTATTGAATGGTGGTATCTTCTACATACCCATAGAATAAACAGCAATTTGTTATAATAAGTGACTACATAGCATATTACTTCAGCCAAGACAGTACAAGTGTCTACAAATCCAGATGTGAAACAGTCTTACATTACAGTTATATTTGCTAAAGAATATTTGAATCGAATCGTTATGTAACGTAGTAACAACGTCTTAAGAGAATTTTGTAATTACGAAAGCTTTAAACGAAGCGAATAGTTGTAGCTTTATATAAAAAATAAAATAAACTTATTCGTACTTGAGGATCATAGAATATGTATTGGAAAGCTTAACTGAAATGTTCTTGCTTGATAAGTTTGTAATCACATCTGATGTATTAGTTGAAAACTTCTACCCGGTGGCGTATTGTCTCTAGTCACTTGAGTAATAAAGATATGTGGATTCGAGCTTCTAAAAAGCTCCGCCAAAAGTACGGTCTAAAATAAAAACGTTATACAGAGACTAAAACATGCGTAAAGGATGGGCTTCAGTGTATAGAATAGTATTTAATATATTCGCATTGTTTGTCATTGCGACTTCAGAACCCAATTGCGGTATATCCATCACTCGAGAAAATCAAAAACGGTAATTTATTAATAATAAATTACCAAGTTGCAGAAGCTGTAGCTCCGATTTGAAAAAAAAAATATATTTGTTTTCTGAACGTAAACGTTTATTCTTTCAAATATTATGATGATTTTGATACATCATTCATTACTATTTATAGCTATTAACAAAATGCTCTGAAATGAATTATATGTAATCTAATGCCAAGCGCTGAAGAATGAATTTCAAGCATTATCTTGCAAGCGCTAGTTTTGTTTTCAAAATGCAACGTGACATTTTAAGGAAAACTTGCGAGTTTTTCGTTGCTTTCACCGTATATCATTTTGTCATCAAGATCAACTGTATTTGAAAAATATGTTGAGAACCAGAAGATATATATTTTCTTAAATACCACATATATAGCGACAAATTGGTGAAATTGAAAATCATCACTAACAAAATAACCAATTAAACTTAAATAGTAATAACCTTTCGTTAGTAACTTTGTAATCTTTCACGTATTCAAAAATGCACCCCATTTATAAACGTGAGTTGAACAATTGATCATTCTCCTATTTAAAATACAATCGCGTTGGTATACTATGTGACCTTGCAGAGACATATATATGGCATAGAGATATATGTCATATATGACATAGAGACATATTGCGAATAAATCTTGCAAAACTTGATTTATTGCGGTCACACACACACACACACAGTTGCGAAAAATATTGACGTTCAAATAACTTTCGTAATTGTTTTTTTACATTTACCATTCGAATCTCTGGAGAACACAGAAACTGACAGAAAAAGATACAATTGCCACTTTCAGTTCCTTAACTTCATAGCGCTACATCATTTCGCACTGTGAACATTTGTGGTATTGTTTTGCGATGTTTGTTAAGCGCAAAAAAAATGGTTTTCTTTAAATATGACATATATTAAATAGTATTATTTATGAATGTATTATACCACATTATTTTATTTTGTTGGATATTCAGAATAAATATGCGTTCTTATTACGATTATAAAATAAAGGCCAAATTTCTAATAATCACTTTTCTCAATTTAAATGATAAAAGAAATCCAAACAAAGCAAATCTGAACCAAATCTGAACCCTCTCCAAATTTCTCCGAAATAAGATTGCAAACGTGCTTGAGGGCAAAAGAAATAAGTTAAGTTAAATAATAAAAAACATACTACACGTGAGGTCGTAGATTATACTAATTTTATTTAAGAAGACTTTAATACTACATGTCACTACAATTCGTCTTAAATATCCGACATAATCTTCATATGAATTTACGTAGACAATGCTCAATTGGAAAAATTCCAGTCTCAGCACCCCGCTAAATGCATTCGACGGAGGCCGTGATTTTTTTAAGCTCGTGTTGTAAATTATATTTACCACATGTGCGGGTTCATTGCGCATTTATGAGAAAAGTAAGTATTTATATCATTAGTCTTCTAATTGATGAACATATGCAAAATTAGTATTAAATCATTCATAAATACATAAATAAAATGATATAAATATTTTGAATATTTACTTTCCACACGGAAAGGCCATTTTTATTTATTAAATATGCCTCGGGTACATTCGTCAACAAATGTCAATTATAAATAGAAATTATACTTTTTACGTTTTTAATATTTTGTTTCCATTCTGTGGCAGAGATGAAAATAAAGAAAACAACTAGTCCGCCGAAGTTACTGTTGGCATAGTTAAAGCGTATGCTGGCCACGCGTGGCGCACATCATGCGTAATGATAAATCTTTTATTCGTGACGATTTTAAAGAAAAAAACTGTAATTGAACCGGTTAATACTTTTGGATTTGATGGTAGCTAATATTGTGTCACAATTTATTTTGGTTCTTGACATTTTAAAATGAGTTCCGTATGTACATCACGAAATCCCTCAAACCCTCAACGTCACGAAAACCCAGAACGTCTTTCGAGATATAATAATTTAAATATGTGGTTAAAGTGAATAGGATATTACTTTTTAACTTCTTTATTAAAATCTCCTTAAAAAATTCGTAGTATTTGGAAAATCGTGGTAATAGATTGATTTTTAAGAAAAACCCTAAACATTATTAGATTCTGTTTTATTTGGTACTGTCGTTTCAATAAAATTTTATGGGATTATATAGTGAAGTCCCGTATACATGTTTGATAGTTTCGTTTTGAGAATCATTCACAATGTGGATCGACACTTGAATGTCCTATTATGGCAAAATATATTATAAAAAATGTATTTATGTGTTTTAAAATCTCACTACTATTGTACTATTACCAGTTTACATACATACGTTATAAAAATCTAAAAAAATTCTATTAAAATGCATTCTACTGATAGCCAGCTTCATTTGGCATTATCTCAAAAAATTGATTTTTATTAATATTTATTTTTGATTGAAAAAAATAATGGTCAAAGCGATTTTCATTCTTTTTAAGATAATATGCGAAATGAACTGCACGCGAATTTATTTTAAATGTTGTCCGATAAGGAATTTACTGTGGAAAGAACAGAACGAACATAGACCAGGAAACGGTTTCAGGAATTATTTCTAGAGTTTATGTTTTATGAAATTAAAAAATTTAACTTCCTTAGATATTCTATTCGCTTCGTGGACAGAATGATATGTCTAAACATTTAGACATATCATTTTGTCCACGACACGGACTGCACTCGACGGAAGCTTAGTGCGGAGCCCAGTATATCCGAGGGAGTAGAGCAAGAAATCGATAGCGCTAAGGTTATCAATAATACAAAATTTAAGGACACAAATTCTAACGGAATTCATAAGTCACTGAATTCGAAAATTTTCCACGACCAAATATGTAATTTTTTTATGACAATTATTTCTATTTTAGATATTATTGTTCAGATCGTTTCAAAGTCAGAACAGCTAGCGACAAGTATGCTACATTGATCTACGTGTGAGTATATAATCATAAGCAATGGTATGTTTTGTAAAGCCTTTCTATTTCACTAAACGTGTAATGAAATAATGTTCAGTTATAAAATAAATATTAAATTAAAAATAGGACTTTCATTTTTCACTTACGCCGCTTATTTATATAAAAATCATATGTATATATATTATATATATATATATATATATATATATATATATATATATATATATTTATTTATATATATATATATATATATATATATATATATATATATATGTATATATATATATATATATATATATATATAATTATTTCTGTTAGTGTTCTTATTCCGTTAGAATTTGCCCCTTTGGAGATATATTAGATTACAAAAAAAGAAGATCCTTGATAAAATGAGTAATTCATTCTTTATAATACGACATAAGAATGTTTAACGTTTAATTATTAATTATTAAACCCAAGTAGATGGAAGTTTAAGCTCGTTTATTGTTTTAATTTCTTGTGTCACGTTATTTAAATAAATAATAATATAATCATTTATTTATTATTTACAATACTGAGTGCGAGACAGGCAAACAATTCCTCTAATATGTGACTACATTCAGTAACTATAACTAAACATAACATTTTATTTCATTAGCAAGAGGTATATTTTAAAAGGAAATTTAAAATATTTAACATTAAAACTAACCTTTTGTGCGAAAAGGAAAAAGCGTAATTACGACGATTTTCATCACATTTTTAGAATTCTCTCTTTTGAAACAAAACCCCTTTCCAAGAATATAATGATATTAGTCTCTCATTATATTGTTAGTAATGAATAAATATACCATCCCGACTGCCTTTTGGTTCCCAGTTACCTCTCGATATTCATAGTAACCTGCGAGTAAGTAACATACATCCTACATTAAGAGATGAACTACTTATACATAATTAATCACAGTATAATGAAAATGACATTTTATCTGTTTAATTTTCTGTTGTCATTCTTTCACGCTTAAAATGCCTAATTGATTCCAATAAAATTTTGCAAGTCAATTTTAAAAGTGCTAGATTACAAGGCAGGCTAAATGTAATGAAGCCATCATATACAGGATGGCAGGAGGCAATGAACAAACAATTTTAAAAAATTTCCCATGCACGAAAAATTTAATGCATTGCTGCTAATGTAATGAATTGTGTCCATAATAAGCCTATATATGTTTAACCTTATAGCAAAATTTACAAAAAATCTGTTGATCTTATCTATATTTATAAAGAGCCCAAAACACTGAAGCCCATTGTATTAATCAGTACAATCAATGCACCATGATAATAACAAATCTTGTAAAGTATTAGCATACTAGTTTCTAATACATATTTCACATCATATTTCTGATCATTCTGTATCTTAATTATTTAAGAATTCATCTGTATCTAACTCTATACACATAATAAAACTGTAACTAAGACATGTCTGTACATTGAATATTTTTAGGAAAATCTTATTCTAATAGTCATTATTATCGATACAAAGACCAATTTTACCATTTTTGTCTGTCTGTCTGTTCTGTTACCGCATCACCCAGAAACCACTGGATGGATTTTGATAAAATTTGGTATTGTGATTGAAATTTGTTATTTGGATTTTGACAAAATTTGATGACTATCCGGATCAACATATAGGATACTTTTTATTTTCAAAAAATGTCTGTCTGTCTTTCTGTTACCGCATCACGCAAAAACTGCTAGACGGGTTTCTATGAAATGTGGTATGATGATAAGTGACTATCCGAGTCAATATATAGGATACTTTTTATTTTAGGAAAATGTCTCATTCCCAAGCGAAAATACAAAAACTGGTTCATACAAAACTCCGAATCTAGATATTTTTACTAATCTGTACATAATTTTTTAAATTTTTTATATTTACAAATATGTATATTTGTAAATATAAAAAATTACAAAATGAGGCAATAAATAAATATAAATACACATAATCAAAAAAATTACAAAAAAATATAGTAAAACGGCTCAATAATATTTAACTAAGTTCAGTTTCAAAAATCACCAATAGATGGCATAACAAGGTTTTTAAAATACATAATTTTCCTCTATCGCATCAAGTCAACTATCACTGAATGGATTTGAACCTTTTTATATTGCACCGTATCAAATTACATAATGCAATGCAATACAATTCAGATCATATCCATGCTCTCTAAATATTTTCAGGCTTAAATAAAGTTACAAGGTTTGTACTATTATTTTGCTTTTCTATAATAGATGGCGTTGGACAAGTAGGAATTTAAAATAAACAACACAACATAAATACGACTCTTAATAATGCGCTTTGCTATGTATGCTAAGTTTACAAGCTCGAAGATCCACTCCGCTTTTGACTTACGGTGTCGAAAATGTATACATAAGTATTATAAAACGTGAAATGATTGAGTTAGATGCAGACAAATTGCAGGATTGAAGGCAGCCAATTACATTTTTTTCTCAGCAATTATTATTAGTTTAAAAAAGACATTAAAAGTTTGACTCTGTCAAAAAACTTTAGTCTACTTTTTTCTGGATCAAATGCTGAATTTGCTTCAAATTTAGACGTAAACCGTTTATGTTAAATGTCATTCTGATGAAAGTTCTGTCTACCTTTACTCCAGACCATTCATTTCTATCTATGTACTATCAAAATAAGTAGGTGAAAAGGTGCTTTTATCAAAGTTTGCCTTAATATCAGCAATTACTTGTTTCAAAATTTTTTTAATGTAAGAATTCAACGTCCACATCACGCGTATTGCTTCGTCCAATATAAATATATTGATCTAGCTTTAATAAAATTATATTGCTTGAATACAAATGACAATTATTTTTCAACCACCTAGATACTTGTTTCAACCTGTTTTAAATAAAAAGTTTTCTTGCGTTGTTAAGGAAATATGAAGAAAATTGTATAGAATCATGAATAAGCTCTCCTTTAAATCGCCATACAAACATAGTATTTTAGTATGGAATTCAAACTTATCAAGATTTTATTGAGTTGCTACCAATAATAATGAATCACTGCACAAAACATTTGATTAGTCACTTTGTACTATACCTTTTTTCATTAAGTCAAAATTTTTTATGTTTGTTGATTTGTTTTAATGCAAAATACTCATTTGCTTTCAATTATTTTTGCTTCTCGTAATATACTCGTATAACCAATGCTATTGTTTTATTTTTATGAACTTCCAATTCTTCGCTTCTGGATTCTTTTCGTTTTTCAACTCCAACTAAGATGATTACTTTGCTAAAAGCGAAAGAATTTTGTTTAGGAATATTTTTTCATTACGTCACAGAGTTAGAGACAACTTTCTCGATTTTCTTTTGCTTTTAAAAATATCTGATTCCGTGGCTCAGTATTATGTTGAATACGAAGGAATTATTCAAAATTCACAAAAAAATATATTTACCCCAGACAGGGAATAAGCATCCTGTAAAACTGCTAAAGTCAAAATTATCAAAAAACAGCATCACTAGAAGTTTATCTAAAGAAGTTTGTCTATCGGAAAACTACAGCGATGAATCTGTTACACATCTCACAATTTTAAGATATTGACGATATTTTATGTCTAAAAGATATGTTAAGCAAACAAAAAAATTATTGTTTGCAACCTACTGTTACCGTTAACATATTATAGTCAAAATAATCTAAAATTAGATATGAAAAACTAAAACAAAAAAAATGTTTTTGTCTTCTAACCTTTTACCCTGCTGTTTATGCTAATCTTTGAAAATATCTTTTCGGCATATCCAATGTTGAATGAAATGTAAAACAAAATCTAAAAGTTGCACTGATACGGGTTACAGTTAATTGTTACCAACAACATTTATCGCTGTTTATTCGTTCTTATTTATAAGAATAGCTTCTTCACATTTTGCAGTACTGATTTGGACATAAACAAATGAAAACTACAATAACATAAGTAATTATGATGTTACAGCAAGTTATAATCGTACTAGTATTGAATAAAAATTATGGTATCCAAAACTAATACTTAAAAATATTATCCTTGCAAATTCCTACTCATCTTTCGAAACATCTCTTAAATTAAATACAAAAAAAATTAAATTGTACTTACATAAATTATGGCTTATTTTCACTAATAACATTTACCGCTCTCTATGTTTGTAATTTTTACAAATACCTTTTTAATATTTTCCAATTTTGATTTAAATATAAAAAAAACCTAAAATCCTAATTTAACTGATTTGTAACCCAGATTACTTTCATCTCGTGTTATCGTTCACAACTTTCATTGAATCTAAAAGGATGTTTTCATAAATTAGAATGAAATTAAAGCTAAAATCTTTAAATAAAAAGTTGGTTGCTTTTATAACATTGATCTAAATACTCGATAACCCACTTGGAAAGCGTGTAATTCATAAGATTAGTATCTTGAAAGTTGTTTGCCTCTTTTAGTATAACCTATTTTATACATATTAATATTATTACAAGACATTTGGTAAAATATTTCTAAGTAATATTATACTACAATAGCAAATAAACCGTGAGACATTCGAGTTTAGATACTGCATAGAAATAAAAGGAAAGGCATATGCTCCACTTTCTGTCTATACGAAACTATTTTTTATTTTTTCCCAGACATACAATAGTCCTGTGCAGATACTCATAATCTAATAAAAGGTTATATTAAATAATTTAAATGAATATTGACAAAAGATATATGCTCAAAATAATTACTATTTTCTACACAAATGTGCTATGCTAATATATTATACCAAAGTCATACAAATTTAAAAGTTTTGTATTTATAAGGCCGTGTGTACGTCAGTTGGTTATGATCATGTGAAGTTATGTGTCTTTTAAGTTATTGTAAATTTATACTTTAAATCTATGAAAATGTGAATAACGCTAGACAAGATAATAACATATATTACCAGTTGGTTAAATCAAGATTTACTTAAAAAAGTATAAAATTCGAAAAATCGAATGAAAAGTCAAAGTTTTCATTAGATCAAAATTTCAAAGTTTTAAGTTAATTTCAATTTTCGTTCTGAAAATTTCATCACGTTGATTTAATTTAAGGCAGTGTGGTTATTTCCCGGCATCGAATCAAGTCTCAATAAGGTAAACGGTGCTAGTTAGTCGTGTCAGACCATGTAATTTTTTTTTTATTATATCGTCCTTTAACTAAATTCAGAACACTTTCCTATAATTATCTGTCCTACTATAAGCTTTTGTCGATCATCTGACTTCAAATTTAAAAAATTTTTAAACATTGTTTATAACATTTAGGGCCGGATTCATAACTCTTCCAAAGAAAAATTATAGAAAAACAAGTTTAGTAGATCGAAACATTTTCTATTTAGTTTGACGTATTTTATCTCAACGGATTGATTTATTGGCAACCAATTTATCTCTCACTGACCGCAATTTAACTGATTCGATATCTCCATTACGACGTTGTCGGCAAGATTTGAGCAGCTTCCAATTTACTTTTTCCTTGTACCTTGTTTGACATTTATTATCGATAGTAAAATACGTTCAAAGCACATGGAGGAGAGAAATGGAAATAGAATACAAAGTAAAGGGTTTTTTTTTTAATTTAAATTAACTATTTTGATTTCTTTCCATCAGTGGTAATTGTATCTCAGTGAAACATCCACAGTAAAAATAGGACACTGCCCTGGTAGCATCGATGGCTCTTAAAAGTTTGAAGATCCTGGCTCTTAAATGTTTGAAGAAAAATTATTCTAACTATATTTAAGCGATAATTTCTCTAATGCTATTTACGTACTCAAGTTACTTTTGAACCAGCCTTACAATGAGATTTGTCATGTTTTCATATCTATTTAAGCTTCTTCCAAAGCATAAAATATTAAGTTTTGCGATACCGTCCCTTTAAAAAACGTGATAATAATAGGACAACTTAGTCAGTTTTACATAATGTGGTTTTAATTTAATTTGAAATAGTTATATTTGAACTGTGAAACATTAAACATAAGAAATTAATACAAAGGGAAAAGGACCATAATTCCGCACATGCTAGTAACTAGACATCTAGTTTATATTAATTACTGAAGCTCACAATATATTTGAATTTCTTGTAGTATAGTAGAGAAGAGAAACACCTGTGAAGATAAAAAAAATATCGAAATTAATATAATCCAAACACAAAGTTTTTGCGTTTTACATAAAATATTAAACACAAGGTTGATTAAAGAAGGAATTAATAGTTTATTTCCTTTTAAAATTTTGAACTTATATGAAATATGTAATATAAGTTTAATTTAAACATTCGAGAAGATGGGTGGATCACGCGGGCATGTATTCCAAGTTTTATTTTCTGTTTTTAGTTCACTATACTTACGATTAACCACAATGCCAGGAACTAACTATATATTTCGTATCATAGAATATTAATCAATATAACAAACAAACTTATTGAACCATTGTTCACATGAATTAAAAATACAAGTGAAACTGTAGGTCTTCCAAGGTTTTCAAGTTTTTCAAAATAGATAAGTGAGTAAGTGGCATTTCTTAAATTTTTTTGCTATGTTTAAATTGTAGTAGAGTTTAAAAACATATCCTAGTAATTCTTATGATAAAAATTAAGAAAATATTCCCTAAATTTAAAAATAGAAAGATGTAGCCATATTTTACTTTTATTGTCTAAAAATAGACTTAAATGACATTTATACTTTATCCCATTTGAAAAAAATATCTGTAAACAAACTAATTTGACAGTTCAGATATTGTAAACGTTTTTCTTACATTCATGTTAGCCATTTAACATGAATTTATTTGGTATTTGTGATTAAAAAATATTATTTTTTAATTGGTGTTTATATTTACGCTGTATACACTGGTAGCTTAGTTTTCACTGGTAATGTTTCATATTTAAGAGTTTTTGGGTTTATTTCATAATTATATGGTGGCAATCTTAGAGTCTGTATTCTCGAACTGATTGTATACTGTACCTTAGTCGGAACAAACGGCTGAAATTACCAGGGACGTTCTTAAACGTCCCTGGTAATTTCAGCCGTTCGTTCCGCCTCATATTTCTTATAAATATACTTTTTCCTTTGATATATTTTTTCTATGTATTTATATACGTTTATCAAAATGTTTTTCTTCTTCGGGCTTAAAGTGCTCTTCCTTGAGAGTTTTTTAAACAATTTGAATATAACCCATTATGATTCACTTATAATATTTGAACAATGCAAGCGGAATCCTATTATGTCACATGCATGTGCATGCGTACACATAATGTAGCTGAACTTTCTTTACTCGTCATCATCACTTACGTCTCCACCACTTAATTACAGCCGAAAAAATTAAATTAATTTTTATTTTTTTTGCTCATTTGATCTACAAATTCATAAGTGTAAATAGGTATATTTATCTTACAATACCATTCAACAATGTACTTCAAATTTTAATTTTGTTCTTTTTACATACAAAAATTTACATACAAGTGAAATATATTTTATAACAATACTAATGTTAAATTAAAGAACGAGGTTACAATCCACAAAAATGTCCCCTTCGACCTCTAAAATTTTATTTAAAGTATGGTAAAATACATTATTTCTGACCACGTTGACGGATTATAACTCAAATAAACAACAACAACAAATAAACAACAACATAAAGTTGATTTAAATAAGCAAAATACAGACCTGAATTCTCATTAATTTTATTTTAGGACCACCCCAGGCGAAAAATTTATATTTTAGTTTGCTCTTTCCTTTATATGAAATGAGTAAGAGTAATTATTTCAGTTCTAGATAAGGAGCGAAAACAGTAATAATAACAGTTTAGGAAATAAATACATATAAGTTTACAAATCTGAAAATAGAAATGATGTACCGATGAGAAAGTAGTTTGTGTATAAAACAAATAAATAAGCAGAAAATAAGTCCAGAACAACTTGATTAAAGTGTGCGTTTCAGAGAGAGGAAAACACTGAAGAAATAGTTTATGTCAATTTTGGACGATCATATAACGTATCCATTATAGACAATGCCTCAGCTCTAAGCTGCTCAAATGGAAACCTTGCCTCATGTTAGGGCCCATTGCACCATGAGATGAAATTCATTTCCTTGGGACAAACAACATTTTGTCAATTTTTTTGTACTTTAAGAAACCCCTCAGTCAGACTCGTGCATTCAAATAATTCAACATTCTTTCTCAGGCACTGGCGCGTGATCATCATCATCAGGAACTATATGAAGGTCAACTCAAGGTGTGTAGCCAGTGTTCACCTTAAGGCTGCTCGCCCTGAAGCTGTTCAAATGGACAGGCAACTTTATATCCCCCATGCTGATATAAAGTTACCTGTCCATTTTGAAAACTGATAATTGTTTTAAAAGTAGATATGAAAAAAATGTAAAATTATAGATTGGGGATATCGAGAATATTCTAATCTTAAATGATAATATAAATGAGAAAGGGAATTTGTTTTCTGACTCACTTTATCTTTTTCACATATATATATATATATATATATATATATATATATATATATATATATATATATATATATATATACATATATATATATATAATATATATATATATATATATATATATATATATATATATATATATATGTATATATATATATATATATGTATATATATACACACACTAGCTTTTCGCTCGCGGCTTCTAATATTTTTACGGCTTTTAATATTATTAAATATATTAATATTTTAAGGCTTCTAAACAAATGCACGAAATTTCAAAAAATTATGAATATTTATCTATATGTTCCCAGATATTTCTCAGAAACTAAAACTACTCACTAGATTACAATTATTCTTATCGGCTTAAGTATCTTTCAACTTAGAGAATAGTGAAAATTTTATAAAAATCAGTTTTGTAGTTTAAAATATAAAAATAAAAGTCGGTTTCATTTTTATTAAATTACTACTTACTTGTATGTTGATAATACTATTGTTTATTTACATATCAACAAACTCTACAAACAGTGTCTACCTAGTTTACGCAAATAAAGCATACGCATCTAAATAAAGTATAAGCGGTATTAGCGGTATGAAAACCGATTCCGATTTTTAAATAAAAATGATCACTAGAATTTTTTCCATACAAATTTAGCCATCTCTTCACCCCTTAGAGGTTGAATCTCGAAAAATGCTTAATGCTTGTTTCATTATTTATATTAAAAAGCATTAACACAAATTTTGAAATAAAAATTACCATAACAATTTTTTCCCATCAAAATTTAGCCACCCGTTTTCACTCCCTTAGGGTTTGAATCTCGAACGATGCTTACTACTTGTTTCATTATTTGTGTTGAAAAGTATTAATCCCAATTTTAAGTAGAAATTAATATAACCATTTTTCCCATTCAAATTCCGATTTTTAAATAAAAATGATCACTAGAATTTTTTCCCATACAAATTTAGCTATCATTTTCACCCCTTAGAGGTTGAATCTCGGAAAATACTTACTACTTGTTTCATTATTTGTGTTGAAAAGCATTAATCCCAGTTTTTAAGGAGAAATTACTATAACTATTTTTCCCATATAAATTCCGATTTTTAAATAAAAATGATCACTAGAATTTTTTCCCATACCAATTTAGCCGTCCCTTTTCACCCCTTAGAGGTTGAATCTCGGAAAATACTTACTACTTGTTTCATTATTTGTGTTGAAAAGCATTAATCCCAGTTTTTAAGGAGAAATTACTATAACTATTTTTCCCATATAAATTCCGATTTTTAAATAAAAATGATCACTAGAATTTTTTCCCATACCAATTTAGCCATCCCTTTTCACCCCTTAGAGGTTGAATCTCTGAAAATGCTTAATACTTGTTTCGTTATTTGTATTGAACAGCATTAATATCAATTTTAAGTAATAATTACTATTACAATTTATCTTTTTTAGCAACCATTTTTCACGCTCTCGAGGGTTGAATATTATAAAATGCTTAAATACTTCTTACATTACTTATATTAAAAAGCAGTAATAACAATTTTTAAGCAAAAAAATCCATAATTTTTTCCCACACAAAATTAGCTATCCCTTGCTTTATTATTTTTATTGAATAGCATTAATACAAATTTTCCAGTACAAATTACCCTTAAAATGATTTCCCCATGCAAATTTAGCCATCCCTTTTCAACTTACAAGAGATCGCTTCCGTAACTAAATTAGTAATATTATATAATAGATCTTAATTCAATATGACCAATTATATAAAATTGAAGATGTGCCATAAATTAACAAGACATCCATTACTTCTTTATTACTTAAACGACCTTACTCAAATTCATTTTAAAATTATTCTACAATATATCACACATAAAATTATATTTTTAAACATGTACAAGTATTGAAGTTTACAAATATTGAAAGTTGACATTTGATGTATAAATAATGAGAAATTTGGGGATTTACTACACGTATTTTCGTTATTTAAAGTTATCGGACATGAATATTTAGTCGATAAATTTGGACATTTGGTGTTAGTTTCGGTATTATGACGAGGTGTATAACTTCTACGGCATAAAATTATTCCATCTCACGATGTAATCTTTCGTACCTTGCTCATAGGAAGAAGTATGTCCAAATATCCTAATATATTTTATGAGGAATGAGTTGGTTAAAGATACTATTTGTTTTAAGATCTAAAATATTAGAAGACGCAAATAAGGATGCCCGCGGAGTCGTAAATGTCGGTCGCAATTTTTTATTCGACAATAAAATGAAACTCTTTTCAGCTCTATAAAGTTTGAGCATACAGTTTAAAGGAAGCCCGTGAACTGGTCCTTTGATGATCACTAATTTTAGTTTCAGATACAAAAAAATCACGTAACTGGTATAATGTTATTTAAAAAGTAAATTAAAATCTAGCTCTATAGTGCTCAATTCATATTATGCCACGTACATGCCAAAATATGTTACATTTCTTATGTGAAGCTTTAATTCTTTACAAATTAATTCCTCTTAAGAAATTATTTTTTTATATTATTCAGGGCAAGAAGTTTAAGCTCGATATTGTCATACTTCTGAAATATTATACTCTATATTCATACAAATATAACCTTCTTGCAAGTACCACCATCTGCAATAATCATCAACAATAATCAACTGTAACAATACAAATAACAGAAACATCAAAATAATATTGGGGTAAGAGTGAACTCAAATTTTTAAATTATGTTGTGGTAATGTACAATAAATAAATAGTAGGGTACTTGACTATATTTTTTATTATAAAAATAGAATAAATAATAAAACTAAAAACTGTTGAAATAAATATATCGTACCTAGGTCTTTTCATTACAAAGTTATAACGGCTTAAAAATTGACGAACTACGATTCCTGCAAAACCACCGATACAAAACACGACTGGCTTATGATCTCACTGGCCAGTTATTTAGCGTTCATTATAAGGGAGTTTATTAAATATTTTAATGTCTCGTTAAATATTGCGTTTAAGTTATATATTGCATAATATAATAATCTCATTTTTTGTATGGAAACTAAATTCATAAAAATTTTTCAATTTAATGAAGAAAAATTGACACTTTTTCCTAATTAGAAGTTTCGATGAATTGTTATGTTCATTATTTTCTTCATCACAAGATTTTTTGAACCTACTCTGCAATTTTAAAATATTTTTACATAAAATATCGACATCAGTTAAATAGCCTATTAGTAATATCTATAAATATTACCACTTAAAGATTTTTAACCACCCTGCTTTTAAACTTATATGTTAATGTAAAAGTTCGTTAACAATTTCTACCAATAAACGATTATTCGTTTTTCATTCACTTAAACACCGTGAAAAAAAATCCGTAATTTATATATTTATCATCAACAAAGTTGTTTTGTTATTGCGTTCATATATTCATTACAATTATTATGACAATGTTTATCTACCTATATCTGCTAAGTGGCCTCCTAATTGAATTAAATTTGAAAAACTAATTTTATTACAAATATCCCTTTAATTTAACCATAATGCACCTCCTAAAACTTCTAGACAGTTTATTTCCTACAAAAAATGTTAAATTCAATTAAAGTTAAAAATGAAATTTAGATGTATTTTTTTCTATTATTTTTTCTATTGTAATATTCTTATTTTTTATCTATCTTAACATTTATTCATTAATATCCTTTAAAAGTATAAAAAATAGTACCACAACAGTTTTACCCCACGGAACTCGTAATAACTTTGAACTATAACAATTTCTAATCGTATGATCAAGTAAACATGTTTTGTAACAAGTTTCTTCTATTTATTGATATTTTACCATAAACTTTTTACTTATATTCCGATGAAATATTTATTATCACTGTGGTTAATAAACATATAATTGCTCAAATTTTCCACAATATATACGGAGCAAGCGTATTTATATTACCCATTTAGTTAACTGTAATCAATGACATTACAATATATATATATATATATATATATATATATATATATATATATATAATAACCTTATAAAAAGAAAAAAAGTACTTATTCATACATAAAATTTGAATATTCGCGCATATTTGAATGTACACTGGCCATCAAAATTAAAAGATAACCGAAACAATTTTCCTGAATTTTAAAACGCTATCTATGTTTCCACGAAAAATAATCGAATTTAGATGAATAAAAACTCATTTCAAAATTCGTTTCTCTTAAAGTCATACTTTATTTTTTACCCCTACCACGCCGTCCGGAACGGATAAAAGAATAAAATAAATTATATCTTAATTTGTTAAAGGTTTTAACGAGTTCCGTGAGCTAAAAAGAAGAAGCGTCTTAAAGTTGTTCTTTCCTATTATTATCATTTATGGTACCTTACCTTAAAAGGATAAACGGAACCTCTATAAGATCACTCACGTATCTGCCTTTATGTCTGTAACAGCCGTTTTTCTCATAAAACCCTTGACGTGGAAACTTGAAATTTGGCACAGTAATAAAGCATATTAGCCCTCTAATATTGCAATATTTAGAATTCAAAAATGTTTATATGAAAATTTTAGGGAAGCAAATTAATTACTCGATTTTTTTTAAATCCTTATGTACGTTTGAAAGCATCAGTTGCAAATGTCTCAAAAATATTTTTTAAATAATTTTAGGTATTGTGCCTTCACAGATATACAGAGAAAGATGCGAAAAAATAACCCACCCCTTTTTTTCCGAAGCTATTCAAACTAAAATTACGCAAAATATGAATTTTTTGAAACCCGTACAAAGGGTGAGATTTTTTAAATATTTCTCATGTTTTTACGCTTTCAACATTTACATTTATATGCTTAGTACATTTACGTTTTTCTATATCCAGAGCCGATTTTCTCAGAAACTATCTGATGTAGGAACACGAAAGTTGGCACAGTAATACTTATATATTTTAATCTTATTGACCTATTTATTTTTCACCGCCACCTTTTTTAAAATATTTTTACAAAAATTAAAGAAGTAAATAATGGTCTGAATTTTTTTTTTATTTCATATATCATGTTGATTATCATTTTAAAAAGTTTGAGGAATTTGAAAAAAAACTTTCAAATTTTAAATTGCATATCTAAAAGGATATTCCAAAAAATATATTAAAACGTAAAATTCCTCACCCTTATTTCACCAAAATTACCGAGCCAGAAATCGAGAAAAAAACAGGGTTGGTAAAGTCTGACTGATACAGGAACAGTATAGCGATTATCCTAGATCTTACAATTTTTGAAATGTGCACCTTGCTTTATGCCTGTGCAAGTAAAATTATATATTTACCTTGCAATATATCCACGTTGTGAAAAATTAATATTTATAAATATTTTAAATGAAATGCTATGCACGCTAAAATGTGTATGGAAGTCGCGTAGTGCGAGTTTTACTCGTTTTTGTTAGGTTTATTAATGTTCTTGCCAATTTTTTTAAGCTACAAAAAACAATATTTTAATCTTTGAAGTCCTATACCTCTCGAAAAATTTATCATAACGTAATTTTCCTAACATAACTTAGAAACCAGAAATATTTCCTGGTGAAAACCATTATAAATAGATATAAACATAAAAAAGAAAAAAATCGTTAATGTAAATATAAAATTAATTGTAAATATCAAAATTCATAAACATAAAAAAGTAAAAAAGACAAAAACATAAAAAATAAAAAACACATTTATCTTTTTAAATTTGCTTAAAAATCGTCTTTTTGACCATTATTCATTTAACCGGCCTCCGTTTTTATAAAATATAAAAATTGTCATTATGTTTTAATTTAGTTATGTAAGAAATAATCGGATATAGTCGAATTGCTTTAAAAATAGTTCTTACAAATTTATTTTCACTTCCCGCCAAGCCGTCGGAAAACGATAAAAGGAAATGAAGCCTTAATTTTTGGAAAACTATAAAATAATTATTTAATGCAATCAGAAATATTCTTTTCCAAAATATCATAGATAGTGCTTGATTAGAAAGTATTTCGAGCTTTTAAAATATATTGGAAAAATTACGTTGCGATCATTATTTTAAAAGGTATGGGATTTTAAATTTAAAAATATTGTTATTTTATTGCTTATAAGCAATTAAAAATATGCTCATTAAAAAGTATGACAGGATTGAGAAAAAAAATTTTAGTAGGAAAATACTTACTTCAAAACACATTTTTTCAGAATAGTTACAAAAATATTTCTCGTTCAATGAACTCGTTAATATCCAAAAAAATTATTATTTCTTTTCTTCCTATATCAAAACCCAGTACATGAAAAGGGGTGAAACAAATTAAATAGAAAGTTTTGGAAGTCGTTTTACTTCCACATGTTTTCGAATAAGTCTTATTTAACTACATATATTTATTATCACGCTGATGCAGCGTTTTTAAATCAGAAAAATAATACAATCATTTCGGTAATTATTTAGCTATGAATGTCAGTTTAGATACCTAATTAATGTCTGGAATACACATGCTGCATTCCAGACATTAATTATAAATCTAAACTGATGTTAATAACTAAAGAATTACCGAAATAATTGTAGAATTATCGAATTTCGTAGTAGTACAAAAACACGCTACTTTAAAACAAATGCTACCAAGTAGCAAACAATTAGCATACGTATAGGTCGCAAAAGAGCATGCTGCTTAATCACAGGCGATCTATTTTTCCATGCTTATTAGGCTGCGATAGGTATTGGAAGTAGAGGAGAGTATATTCCCAAGCAAGTGTGAAGGCATTCACTGAGAGCATGCTAATTTTGCCTATGTTTCTCTTTTCCTCTTTCTCATATTTTTTTTTAATGATTTTTTATCATTGAAAAAGTAACAGGGCACTATTTAGTATTCCTTTTTGTCTACCAGTGCAAAAGCATGTCTATCTCGGGCTCACTATAAACATGCAGCAAACGAAACATGCTCATAACAAATAGACTTCAGACTGTGCTACGTCAATATCAAATGTGCACACGCCGAGAGCATGCTATTAACGAGCACCTAGCCGAGCTACCTAGTTGAAACTAACTCTGTTTTTTTAATAGCACATTTAATCCGAGCGTAATCAAAGAGCCAGAGAGTCAAAGAAAACAAATACAAAAAAGAGATTGTTATGATTATGCAAGTTAGGCCGTTATCGAATGTGTGAGCGAATACGTTGCAGGTACAAACGGGATAAGGTCGTTGTAAAGGTGTCTGTATTAGAACTTTTTAAACATAACAGACAGACTAAATTTGATCTTATCATTATTTTTGTTACCTTATTTTTGTCTTCTAGACGTACAGAATTTGTAATAAATATTATTTTGCATGTAATTACAAAACATATCTCGTTCCTAAACTTTATAAATAAAAGTTTTATGTAATAAGTGTAATTGAAGCAGAGGTTCTTAAATCTGCATAAAATCTTCAAACACGGTCACTGCAAGAACATTTTTTTATTTTTCTAATTCGTCTGTCGCATTATTCGGATAGATAAATTTTCTATCATAATAATTTTATTTTATTTGAATCATCTAACGCGTGCGGAATACATACGTAGCGTATGTATTTGTGAAATTGACAAGGCGGGCGGAATCATTCATGTCCCCTTCGGGTCGACTTACCTACTCCCCTTCGGGTCTACTTATTATGTCGTAGGCCTTGGCTCCAATTATACCGTAATAAATATACATTGTTTATTTATACAAACATGCCCCGGCGGTACTAATCGTCCAGTGGTAACGATTTAATACCTTCCACGTTTTCGAACGATCGACTTGCTTTTAAAAGCTCTAAAAAAATCGACGTCAAAACGGAAGGTTCAAAATTTTACATTCGGATATGATCATTCCATTTCAACTACAACTATAATTAATAAATTCCAGATATGAAAGGATGACTCGATATTATTGAAAATTATTAACCGAATCAACGGCAAAACAAGAAGATCCTTCGCTATCTGCAGGCAGATATGAAAGTGCGGAATAACGAGTGGGATAGGTCAGCGGTGCGATCTTGTTAGGATAATGTTATGCGCAACGAGTTACAAGGCGCTCTATACGGCTTTGTATCGTATAATATGTACTGTACGGCTTTGTATCGGATAATGTAACTTTTTTGGAGATCATTTTGAACGAACCACGTATTCGTATTTACGGTTATTAATAATGCCATCTGCTGTATTTATGACTATGTAAGATATTGGTATGATCGTGAATTCTCAGTAATTATTTGTTATAAAAACCGTTCCCGAAGTTGTTGGAAAAGAATTGGCTGAATGCGAAATTACGAAATTTTCTTTTTCTTTATGCAGAAGTTAAATTTTATCTGCAGTTGTTTGAAAAAGGAATTTA
Organism: Druceiella hillmani; assembly: GCA_039881145.1. Classification (NCBI taxonomy): domain Eukaryota; kingdom Metazoa; phylum Arthropoda; class Insecta; order Lepidoptera; family Hepialidae; genus Druceiella; species Druceiella hillmani. Next base: position 17,501,012 of record JAYKKI010000047.1, on the reverse strand, counting down.
GAATACATGGAAATTTTACAGCAAAATTTATTTCCTTTCAGTGATATCTGAAACACAAGTCTGGCGATAAAATGGTATTTAAATACGACTTAACTCGTAGCGTAATGTATTGGTATGTAATGGACATGCAAATATTTGTCGGCATGTTGAGCGATTGCGCAAATATTAATTACGCAAATTGAAAATATATCCAACGCCCACATGCATCCGTAATATTCAAGAAATAGAGTGGTGCAAAAGATCAGGGCGGTTTAGTAATAAAACGTATTTCGATTTCTAAAAATGTTTGGATAGTAATAAAAATGAATTTCTTCTAAATCGGCTTCAAGAAACGACTGTTCCTCGTGTTTAGCTAATAACTGCCTATAAAAGTAAGAGGCTGCTAGTCATATGCATATTTTACACAAACGGGATTAACATTCTTTTTGGCTTTTCATCATATTAAAAAACAAGTTAGACCGGTGAAAGAAGACATGCTATTTTATATTTCCAGAAGACGTTATAATAATAAGTTACAATATTGAAACAATTTTTTTTCCAATTGCATCTTGGCTGTGTTTTATATCACTTTGGACCGTTTAGAAACTGTTACAAGTTTGACATGAATCAAAATAATATAAAAGTTTTCAAATCAAAATAATATAAAACAATATAAAAGTTGTTTTGAACAGAATATTATCTAAGCCAACAGAAGAGCGCAAGACAAGTTCTCAAAACGTCGTCCGCACGCACACCGGACTTACCGGGTTATTGGAAAAATTGTATACTATCTATTTATTGTTTTACTAGTTTTCGTGGAGAATTAAATATTTTATTATCATAGCTTAAAGGGATATCGAAAAGACTTCACTGACTGACTCGCTCACTCAATGACACGTCACTAAAACATTTAGGTCACATGTAATGACTCTAGCACCATGAAATTTAAGTACGTATTTAGTATATTATATGAAGATTATGAAATAATTACGAAATTAGTCAAATGTGAGTTGAATGGGTGAGATGAATAGATGAGATAATAGTTATGTTTTAGTGGTAACACTAACGTTTTTAATGTCATTTAATGCAGCACGAAAACCTACCCAGTTAAAATTTTATAAAACAGAATTTTAATTTTAGAATGTACCACATATTGAACCTTGAATTTAACATCGGATTTCAACAATTTCATTAGTCCTACAATTTATCATTTCTGAAAGAGGACTTATTCTAAAGCGTTTAACCTTTATGGTTTGGTGGCTTATCCATTACTAAATTATTAATTGTACAAATTAACAAAAACGAAACAAAAAACATTCGACGAATGAAAATAAAAACGATTTGGAAATTTTCGAACTAATCTCCTTTATCATGGGGACTAATATGGAAACTATAGACGGTATACAATATCAGTACTTTATAAATAAATGGGTGGGTTCATGTTTTATAGCAATCATTTTTTTTTAATTTTAATATGTGCATAAACAACCCCCAATAGACGTATTACAACTTTCAGGTTCAAGTTGCCATTTTTAATAACGGCTGTAACCGGGTAAGGGTAGGAAATTAATTGATAGATTTAGCGAACACTAGTAGTCGCCCAGTAGTTGAAATTCGACCAGAATGTACTTATCTACTCACTTTGTTAAAAAAACTAATAGGTAAGCGAGAGTAAGTCAATTCTGGTTGCCGCTACATGATTTTCCTTTTGCATTGTTCATATATATATATATATATATATATATATATATATATATATACATGTATATATATATATATATATATATATATATATATATTATATTGATTGTCCCACAAGTCTGTTTTGCATGTTATATATTTTATTATTTTTTGTCAGTATGCTACAATTGCTTGGATATAATCCTAGAAACCAGATATGCTGGAAATAATACCAGATATAATCCTTGAACGGATGTATATTCTTCCTTTCTGCACATCAAGGTTACTTTTATTCGTCTAGGAAATGACATTAAATAATTCTGGTCATCCAGTTTCTCGATGACTTCCATAGTCAAATTTATTAAGATATGTTGGCATTTCGATATCAGTTGTTGATCATTGATTCTTGAATACGGTCAGGTTGTTGGATGTTTTCTATAAGGTCAATGTTGTCACAGTAATGTAAATCTTTGATTTTCTTATAATTATTATTGTCCAAATACACACGTGTCTTTTTGCTTATTGCCAAAAAGGGTTTAGGAGGGTTCATTATGGTGTAATTCAAACTAGGTACAGGATACAGGTGATAAAGGACGTAATCAGTTGGACACGTTATTGGGTATATTAGCCACAAATACTGTCATGTCGTCGATATAAAAAGATCCAAATTCTATTATGTCGTATGTGTCTCTTATGTTGGCATGTTCTCCCAATAATAATTGTTTGTTTGAATAATTTTCTTTAACCCCTTTTATTATGTATTTTATACTAGTTATTGGAAGTATGCTATAGTGAGCAATATGGAGTTTTCAATATTGTGTAAAGATTCTAGTATTATCTGTATATTGTTTCTAGGTTTAGAAATAATTTGTATTAATTTCTTTTAAAGAGATAAACCGCGTAAATGAACCAATTGATCTGTTACTCTCGACATTTATTAGTATTTACTGGTGTATGTATCTTATGTTATAACTATGTTATAAATTAAGAATCATAGTATTATAAACAGATGATATATTTTCAGTAGTCCTTTCTAAAAATGGAGAAAACGAAACCTTTGTGAGATTTTGATACCCATCTCTCAGTTTCTTACACAGCCTTAACAATTTTGATCTTTCGAATATCGAAATTAATAATTTGTTTTAACTACTCTTGAGTAGTAACAGTGAACTTTTTTAATTTAATTAAGGCATTATTTATTTTTTACACTCTATAAGATTGAAAAAAAATAACAAGAAGGTCCTAAAATAAATATAATTTTTTATTTTGTAATTTAAACACGTTTATTTTTTTTTATTCTTTCTTTCACGAATAAAGATGGAAAAAGTAAAAAAAATTACATGAAGTAATATATTTATGATAATATCAAAATATAAGACTTAAATTGAATTTGCGTACACGCAATGCACATGCACACGCAACGCACATGCACACGCAAACAATGAACGCAGCCACGAGTAACATCTAGTTGATAAATAGATAACACAATACGACTACAGGTATATTTTCTGCGAAAAATCATGAATTTTACAAAATATAATTATATTGCACTTGATAATATTGACACATGTATAGGGTTATGCATGAGAGATAAGTGCACATAATCTTTTTATTATAATATATTATTATTATATAATTTTCCAATTTTGTCCTTTACCTACATATATATATTTCAATATTTACAATGGAAACATTCACTTCCCGTCTCCTTTCGCGTCCAGTGCAGCACGCCGAATAGTTAAATGTACATGTAGAGTAAGAGAAAGGATGCGTGGTCTCAACCAGCCGGGAATAAGTACACTCACAGTCTTTTACAATGACTCAAAAAAATACGGTGCTTTTATTTCCTTCCCTGTTAAGTATGTGTTCACAAAAAACAAAACTTACAAAGGTGATGATTCGACATAATCTCCCCTACATTTTTATTTTCATTGGTATATTACTTCTAAGGAACTCTTCATCACTATGTATATCATCATTACACAAGATTCGATCATATGTAGTTTAGTATAGATGACCGATTTCACCTAATGGTGAACAAACAAATAAACCCACAAGACTTTTCTTGATGAGCTACCGAACCCTAGGAAGGAACTAACATTTTCAGCAGGTAAATTGAAATAAAACTTAATAAAATAAATTTGAAAAAATCTTTAAATATTTTTAGTTTAAATATTTTAGTATAAATAATTTTGATAGTATTTATTTTTAAAATGGCTGTTCAATCAATCTTATTATAAATTCCCACAGAAAAAAAATACTAACTTGAGTTATGACAAACGAATCTTTTAATAGCAAAGATAGACGAAAATGGTATACTTCCACAAGAAAATAATATTGTAATAGTGTAGTTATTATCGGACCTTGGTGTGTAAGTTTGATCACAGTGTCACATACTTTGTCGGCAACGAGCACCGTTGGAACACTCGTAGTACTCCATGCCATCAAAGGCAGGTTTCGTTTCCCGACCAATCGTCAAGCGAGGATAGAATGATTTGGTTGAAAAAGGTTCCTCTCGCAGCAATAAGTCTACTGTATGTTTCAGTTGTGAATATTAAAGTATGTAAATGAATAAATATTTGAAATAAAGTATTGTTTGAAAAAATTAAACTTTTATTCGCTATACGAGGAAATATTAAAGTTCAGTTCGAATATATTAGAAGTAAAAATATATGAATATTTTAATGTATACTTTCCTAGATTCAGCCCAAACCAAACATAAAATAAATATTATGAAGAGCAAAATATGTGCGCATCACGCCTAAAGGTTCGGAGTCAATTTTATGTTCTAGGTCCACTCACATCATCATAGCACATAAACATGTCCATAACATACATCGAATAATTCCGCCTTTTCAGATATAACTCTTAAGTGAACTTTAAGTACAGAACAGTATAGTTAAAATTTACCACGAGTGGACTAACGAAGTATTAATATCCAGGAACGTGATATTGAAACTGATTAAAAATACATATTTAGCCATTTGCTTGAAATTATCGCTAATTATTTTACCTTTTCCTATCACCCATTTTTTATTTCAAATACTTGCAAAAATTGTTACAATAATATATCATTTATGAAATCACTTTAAAGTTATATCCGATATATTTATTAATAAATTAAATAAATATTACTTATACATAAATCACAACTGGAAGACGTAATTCGTAGATAATACCGTTTAATTATAAATTTATTTCAAAGCTGTTTGACATACCATGAAATCTAGTATTAAATCGTTGTGCATTTTTTTCTAAAATGATAAAGTAAAGAAATATTATAAGGGAAAGATGTATTTTTGAAACCTATTTTAAAATTACATGTATTAAAAAAGATGCTATACTTATTAATTTAAGCTGGTTTTAAAACATCTTTATTTATATTAGGTTAGTGATTAGAATCTCATTTTGTACAATTATAATGACTTGCAGTGAATAATCGGTTACCTTTACCTTCATTTGAATTTCAAACCAATAAATAATGTGAAATTCAGTTGTGCGGCTGTCCCGAAGCAAATCTCGTTAATTTCAACACGGTGAGTAATTATGTGCTATTGAAAGGAAGTATTATGTCCCCTTGTATCCAGTTTAGCCAATATTATACACGTATTTTAATAAACAACGATGTGACAGAATTGAAAGCTATTATTGAGTATTCTTGTTTACGTATTGTTGGGAAAAGACAATAGCCCGCATTTAGCATGCACGTAATGAGAATGACACGGCACGTAAGCTCAAGCAATAAAATATAAGCGATATCGAAAAGGTAAAATAAGGACACTTATTTATTTTTGGCTAAATCCGTTATTTTTATTCCCAGTTTTCTTCAATAGTGAATTACATATGTAATAGTGAATTACATATGTACCTAATTCAAGATTTTCAGATTCAGATCATAAATTGTTTTTAACTGGTATGAATGAGCAAACCTCTTATCTCTTGATTGCAACATTTAAAAGATCGCTACCAGATAATGTTCTCGTTGGGGTGACACATACTTTAATTTAAAAATACTTCTAATAGTGAACATAAGGAAAAAACTTGTCAAGCACGAGTGGAACTCATACTACTAGGGTTCCGTATACATATAGATATTTATAAACCTTTATGATACATAATATTTCCATTAATCTATTTTCAAAATTTTTATTTTTTAGGATGAACTTTTTATTTTTTAGAAAAAAAAAACTTAATATGTGTAAATACAATTAATTTAAAAAAATTACCAATAATAACTAATAAAACAGAATACTACCCTGCAATACGAATTAATATGAAATCAAATAATTAAGAATCGTGAACTACCAAGAAACTCCATAATCGCATTTCTAAAGCGTTTAATAGAGCAAAATATCGTGACTGCACCACCACAATAATCAATATCGTCTTACGACGGAATTCCGTTTAGAATATGATATTTATTTATTAAAAGGCTCACGTCCAACTTAACAAAATACAATCGTTTTAAAGTAAAATGTACATAGCAATTAATAAAACAGGCAAAACCTACATCGGTTGATTGAAATTAAACATAAAACTATCAAGCAACTCCAAAATACTATTCCCAAAGCGGCATAAAAAATAACAAGAGCGGACGCCTTTCGCGATACTAGTTGATCAATATAAATGAGCCAAAATCAGCTGAGCGTTTTAGAATGTTATTACGCGCTATAGGCAGGAGAAGGATATGAAATATAATTCACAATAATTCGTGTCGAAATTGAACGGAATTACGTCCCATCATTTCCAATGTGAAAAAAACAAGTAAGCTTAGTGAGCGCACATTTTTTAGTTTAAAAATCTACTTATTTAAATCTACTATATTCTCCAGAATGTTCATAAGTTACTTCTTATCGACATCACAGCCTTCGTTTCAAAGAAAACTACAGACTGAAGAGTAAAATGAAGTCATAATACACTCATTATCATAGCGACCTTCTGACAAGTTTTGTCGACCCGATTGTGAAATGTAAGATGGTCGTCTATAATCTTATAATTTCACTCGTTTATGAGAATATGTCATATTTGCACATTTTTTCATATTAAAATGTAGCTTTTTGCTAAAACTTCATCGAAATACTGAGTCAATATCATTTTGAAGCAGTTCACAATCAGATTTGTTTTCTACACCTAAGAAGAATTTTAAAACATCGGCAAAGAACGAGCAGTAATGACAATTAAAGGCTAGTCATTTTTCATAATAAGAAATAATGTAAGACCTAAATCATTACCTTGAAGAATTCCAGATCGAGTAATATAAGACTGCGATTTGTAATTTCCAAATTACACGCATTACTTTCGAGCCCGAAAGTAATTAGCGAACAATTTTATTACAGGGGAACACACACCAGCCTTCAATAACTTTACTTATTGAATACCATTGTCGACTCGGTCACATGCCTTCTTAAAGTCAAAACAGCCCACATCTATCTACCGTCAACCATCCAGGTTCCTAGCTACATAATCCTAAAAACTCAGTGGGATTAATAACAATCAAACATTACCACGAAAATAGTGCCGGCAGTCCATCAATTGACCCTAAACTTCAGGATGTAAACGATGATGTAAATCTTGCTTTGCGAATACGAAGTAGGCCTTGTAAATAAATGTGTATTGGTCATTTACTGTTGACAGCAAGTCAACGCGTTATCGTCGATAAAAGAAGTTATTATGCTGACAATTAATTTTTCTCGCATTTTCATTTGCGTCGGAATAGGAAAAAATAGTTGAATAATTAAAAAAAAAAAGTTTCTACGCTAGCGTTGGAAATAGCTAAATAGTTCGATACACACATTCATATACTTACGCTTATGTTAAAACCCTTATCTCTAAAGTGGCAAAATAGGCTAAATGCTATAAATTCAAATTGATATAAAATGGTTCATAGGAAGCATTGAATTTTTTGCACAATTTTTTTCCATGCATTAATATCGATTTGATTGTATTGGCTACATCGATTATATCGCAAAGAAGCAACATATTAGCAATGTCCACACTTTTTTTAGGATTCCGTACCTTAAAAGGAAAACGGAACTCTTATAAGATAACCCACGTATCTGTATGTCTAAAGAAGAAACTGGAAATTTAGCATAGCAATAAAACTCAGGAGCCTAAATAATAAGGGACGCATAATTTTTTTTAAATTTACCTAGTTTATCTACAGAAAAATACAGAATGATATGCAAAACAATAAGTTTCTCCATTATTTTCGAAACTACTCAACCTAAAAGTATAAAAAAAATTAATGTGTATTAGAAACTTAGGCATAGGTTATAGGAAAACTGTAGCGATTGTCCTAGGTCTAATTTTTTTTACTATGCACAATATTTTAATGCCCGCGGCAGTCAATATGTTTACGTTGTAAAAAAACAATATTTGTAAATAATACAATAGAAATACTACGTACTCCCGAATGTTTATAAGTGCCTGAATATATATGGAACCCCCGTAGTGTGAGTTCTACTCGAACTTGGTTTTTGATAAAAAATTAATAACTTTAAATATGTTTTGAAAGAAATACATGTTTACATCCATTGTTTCTATGATTGTGTGGTTGGAAAATTATTACAGAAAAGTTCTGAATGCAATTGTGAGACACAATTTTTTAAAAACTTACGTGTAGGCAATCGGTGAAATAATATACATTCTTCCTATGTCTTATGTGTAGTTCCGTAAAGTGGCTGCAAACATGTGCATACGAAAAACTTGTCCAACCTAATTCCTGGATTTTCATTTATTCGCCCTTTGTTTTAATAACAACATTTTCAGCGGTATTATTTAGGTTTAATTGACGAGATATTTATTTTACTATTCGTAATATTCGCCTCTTTGTATAAATATGAAGAATAATATTGACTTATAACGATAAATGTCCAACTAAATTTGGGTAATATTATACGTCTTGGGAAATGATATTGGTAGTACTGATACATGCTATTGGTAGTATTTATTATGTTTTTTTAATAAAAATGTGTGCGTGACCGTGTTTCGCAAACAGTACCTCCCAGATGCAAATTTACCTCAAAAAGACAACAATGTAATTTGATTGCATATGAGATGCGCTATGATAGGCGACCTCCTTGGACTATAATTCGTGACGCGGTTTCGTTCTTTGAGAATGCCGATCTTCCTCAGGTATTGCGAACCTTCCTGAACTATTGCATATTGGAAATAAAATTTTAACATCAAGAAAATATCTGGCGATTTAGATAAAACAACATATTAACAAGGTGTTTTCATAAAGTCTCCATTCTGTCGCATTTTGAAAAAGTGAAACCACTGAAAAATCAAATATATGTGTTAGAGGCATATATAATTAAAGTTTAAAATTGAAATATGTTTTAGTACATTATTATCGTACAGAACATTATTTTAATTTATAAATTTGATAAAATTACATCTATAACGATAATTTACACGCAAACCATGACTACTGCTTGATGGTATCCTTTTTGGGTTCTGTAGTGGAAACGAGTAACACTGCTAATTTTATCACTTCTATCCGTCCATCTATTTATGAAAACCTCATAGCTTCTACAGTTCTAGATCCAGGTGCATAAGATTTTGCGCATAATGCTTCGGATCTCAATATGTAGAAAAAACTACATTTACATGTAAATTTACATGCGGGCGAAATAACCTTTTTGTGTATTTCATAATGTAGTGTATCATGGTTGAACAGTTTTTTGGTTCAGTACCTAAAAAGAAAACTTGTAAGATCACTCACGTGTCTCTCTGTCCGTATATCCGAACCTTCTCAACCTAAAATTACGAAAATAATATGGGTTTTAGAATCCCACGCAAATGTTGTAGGAAAACTACAGTAGTGTTTTACGTTTTTCTATATTCATAACCGATTTTCTTAGAAACCATGTGACGTTGAAATTTGAAATTCGGCATAGTAATAAATCTTATTAAACCACGACTACTGCACTATATTTTTTTAAATGTTCATATAAGAATTAAAAAGGGTGTAAATAAAAGGCCAGAATTTGTTTTCTAATTTTATATGTCATTCGTAATATCATTTAAAAGTGCTTTTTAAAAGTGCTTTTTAAGAGCATCAAACACCCCCACTCCTCGCCATACTTCCCAAACTACTGAGCCAAAAATTGTAATAACAGGGTTAATAAAATATGATTACAAGAAAGATCAGTTATAATAGATTTTTACCTAATTTTTGGAATATGCACCATATCTTATAGTAATTAAAAATATAGTGGGGAATATATAGAGTATGAAAAATTAATATTTATAAATAGCTTAATAGAACTTAAATGTTTTTACGCTTAAATGTTTATAAATGCTTAAATGTGTACAAAACCTTCGTAATGCGAGTTCTACTCGTACTTGACAGGTTATTTATTATAGGCACCATTTGAGAAATATTAAAAACAAAATAATGTACAACGTAACTAACACTCATATTTAAAAAAAATCTGACGAAATTGGTAGATACTAGAATCCTAGATTTTGATTAAAAGTTTCGAATAAAATAATCCGGTTTATTTGTATCAACAATTTCAAGAGGTACCGAAAACACGGAATTCTAGGTTAGTACAAGTTGTTGCAATCAATTTAATACTTACTGTCGATATAATTGTACCGGTGCTATCTCTCAGTATCCATTACAAATAGGTTATCATTTGGATATATAACAATGCTACTGTTCAATAATTACTTGTCTCCATTGATACCAATTAAGAAGAAAAATTACACGATTATGTATATTTTACTGTCAACATGTTTTATTGTTTTTTGTCATTGTTACAATAATTAAATTTGATTTTTTTAACATGAAACCCTATAATTCTTATAATATACCAGACCATACATATAAAGTGAAAGCGAATTTCTCGCACGTCCCAGCGAGAGACACAATTAGGTGGATCATTTAAAAGGAAAGTGAAATATCATTCACCGTTTTTCTAACTGTGTTCCTCTAATTTTTCAACCGTGGGTTTGAAAAATAAGTGCTGACTTTAGGTTAAGAATTGTTTTTTCTAATTTATTTAATTCACACCAAAAATTTAAATCGGATATAAACTAGAGAATAAATCCCCAGAATAAATCCAGAGATGCGCTTGACCATTTTAGAGTACATGGCCATTTTAGAGTACTCGAACTGTCGTCACAAGAATAAGGCCGAATGGAATCTTTTTGTTGTGACGACAGTCCGTCCATCCGTGGTGGAGACGAATATAATTAGTTTAATGGAACGCCAATTTCAAATACCCATGTTGATTTTTTATTAAGGTATGTAAGAAGCGGCAACAGAAAATCTAATATTTTATGCGTGCCTTTAATATAGGAATATATAAATAAATATTAGATGAAAAAATGAACGCGGATATTTATAAAATATACAATTATGGTAATTATACGTTTCTTTTTCGATTAAGTTTGTAAGAAGCGAGGGCGAGGGCGAAATAACCTTTTAATAAAATGTAAACTTTCAGTGAATAATGCTAGACAAAGTGTAAACTTTCAGTGAATAATAACAAAGTGTAAACTTTCAGTGAATAATGCTTTTAATAAAGTGTAAACTTTCAGTGAATAATGCTAGAGAAAGAAGCGGTACACTTTACAATTTTTCAACTAAAATTTTTTTGAGTAATAAATATTTAAAGCCGAACAGCTTAAATATTTTAAAAAACCTTAGTCACAATATAACCCTTGAAGACGAAATGATATGAAGATAATCGTAATGAACATTTAATCCCATTTAACAGAATATATTAAATCGTACTATATCCGCCTTGCAATTTTTACGTACGACGTAAAAAGATATAACTTATTTGTTCACATTTCGGGCAACTTAGACGTTATGCTTCTTTAGAAGTAATTTATTGTAGTCACGAAAATAAGATCATTAAAGTGTAACTGAAAAACTAAAGCATAAAATCGGTAATAACATTCGTTAATAAAGTTGAAAACGAATATAGACCAGATACTTGATATCTGTCAACATGAGATGCGCGTTGCTTTAATGTCCAAACTTATTTTGGTAAATAATAAAGTCATGGTAAATATTTATTTACACTGAAATTTCAAGTTAATTTAAGATGTTTTCTTAAATTCAAACTTCAAGTAATACTTCAAGTATCACATTTATTACGGTTTCCTTATTTTTGCTTCATACAAATTATACTTAAGTGATGGGTCAAAAGTTAATTTTTTCTACCATCTTGTATATCTTATTATAACATTTTTACGCAGACATACTTCTAATTAATATAAAAAGTTTATTTTTAAATCATTAAACTAATTTATATTACTGTTCTATAAAGTTTCTGTATTTTTCTATATCACGAACCAACATTTCTAGAGTTCTATAAAACTCTAGAAATGTTGGTTCTTGTAGAGCATTTCGGGATCTGGATTATATTTTTGTAACCCCGAAGCTTGCATTCGAATCCGGTACAATAAATAAAACAATAAATTATCAATCATTTTTTTAAGTTTTGGCGCCCAATTTTACCATTTTATCACCCCATTTTTTAATATCGCGTGTTTATATGATTTGAAGGCCAAAATATTTATTTCATTTCATCGTTTCTTCATCAGTTTATTTCAATTACTTGCCAAACAATACATTTGTTCAGGTTAAATAAATATTACGAAATTCATAAAATTAATAGTTTTTCGTCTCTTCTGTGTTACAATACTCGAGACCATTACTGAAAATTATAATTCTCGAAACCTCAATATTAAAATTTCCATACCACTATTAATGTCCTATATGTCTTACAAGAGCGTTGGCTGGATGTTTTGAAATGCGATATCTCGACATTTGACAGTAACTCAGAAGCTCGAATGTAAATTTAGTAGTTCAATTTATTATAAATCAGTTCCCTTTATAATAAACCCGCCATTTTCTTCTAGCGATTTTTTTAAAATTTTCACAATTATAGCTGTTTCGTTTGAAGCGAAGTACGGAATATCAATCATCGACGATGACCTTTGACCTAGCTCTCGATTGACTGCGCGAATGGGGGAAGTGGTGTGTAATTTAGGATATGCGGCCGATACACATTCTTCAAGAGTGATCTCAAACTAGACTAACTGAAACATACTGTTCCGAGCCCTTTCGTAATTCTACGCCCTCCTCCGTTCCGAGCCCTTTCGTGACATGCAAGTCGATAATGAAGCGCAAGCCAGAGAGGTATGCAATAATTACTATATAGTCACTTAAACAAGATTTGTATCGGAATTTTGATATTTACATACTAGGAAATGCTAAATATCACAATACTTGATCGATATTGGAGATTCTCTTTTCAATCGACTTTATTGGATATTTACCTAAAATATCAGAGTTGAAGTCCATTGACTTTTACCATGATTTCTAAAATAGTTTCATTTTGTAAACAATTTTCGACAAAAACTCTATTTTATTTTCTCTCTCCTATTTATACTCTGTGTTATTTTCAACTTTTAAATATTTAAAAAAACTTTATTAGATATTTGATTAAAACGAGATAAATGACTATGTTTTTCATTGAATTAATTGTACCTGATTAAAGTAAACTTATCACATTACTTAAATATATAAATAGGGGGGAAATATGTTTAATATTAAAATAATATTAACAAAAAAAATAACTCGAAGTGTTCACTTTTGGTTTTATGAAATCAATTTTAATGTGTTCAGTATATCGGGAATTCGGCGATAACGCATTGTTATAGATAGACGTTGATCAAATTGCACAGGATTTTATTTTTGAAATCCTAAGTCAAAAAGCGAGAAAAAGAGGCTTACTTGATTTGTTTTATTAATAGCAATATAATTGACAGTAAACAACTGTGGTAAGCTAAAACAAGCACCGTCATTGTGAATAGATTACGTTAAAAACATTTCTTGACACTACTTTGTCCAGATAGTATGAATACTCACCTCATTGAAATTTATAACGAGAATCGTTTGACTAACTCGAGTCTGTTTTTTTCAAACAATATGCAAAGAAACCGCATTGAAAGATTGTAAATTCTCTAAAGTGCGGAGCCGTCGGAATGGACGGGATATCCGTTTAGATGTTGAAGTTTTCAACATCGAACTCAAATATTGAAACATTTACGAATTTTGTTATCCATCGAAATTATTATATTATATATATAATATAATAATATATATATAATATAATAATTTATATATATTATTATATATATAATATGATAATTTATATATATTATTATATTATATTATATAATTAGTTATATTCTTTCCCCGTTTTGATCAAAGTGAAGCTACAGCTATCGTCTTTTGCGATGACTGGATTATTTTTGTGTTCAGTATGCAAATGTTTTTGCAAATGGTTTTAAAGTGAAGTGTATCAACAACGTAAAATAGTTTAAATGATTTAACAAAATTCCAAATTCTGAAGCTAAATTTCATGTCCTAAGGTGTACCCAATGGACAATAATTTGACATTTACATTTTAATCTTATACAATACATCCAATAGAGCGAGTAGACTGAAACATATGCGATCATATTTTATGCCGATCACTCTCAACTATATCTCTCTTTCCACTCCGCTAAGGTTAGAGTTAAGAGATATAAAGACCTTTTAATAATCTGGGACTAGTTCCACAAGCGTGCATTAGTTTTAAATTCAACAAAAATCGACCGAATGCTTAATAGCAAATACAAAGTCACAAATAGCGAGATCATATGAGTTGTTCCTCTCCATTGGGGGCTAGTCTTTTCGGATAATACATAGCGCAAAAACAAAAAAATCATTAATTGCAATTAAGATTTAATGAACATGTTTCCCCAAAAATTAAAGGTCGATTAAATGAATCTCAAACTATTGGTTAAATATCATTTCCTTTCTGTTCCTATCATATAGATATTAGTTGAAAGTCTCATTTTACTATTGCATGACTGCGGTTATATTATTTATGACCCACATCTTCCAGCTATATCCGTTAGTCGATCCCCATAATACAAAATGTATGCAAACAATTTTGTTTTGACACTCCACCCAGATCTCATATGACTCCTTATTTAATTGATAACGTGATGCTCAGGCTCAAGCTGCGTAATCATCGTAGATACATCCATTGTGTTTTATTTATAGATTATAAACTATTTACTTGAGCTGGTATTGGTTATAACCTCGTGACGCGGCAGTTACTGATTATAACAGAGTATCAAAATACATGCTACGGCAGTTCTTAATTTACTCCCACTGAAACATGAAATGATCTCGCTCCACACGTATTAAGAGAATAACCACCTTAAACCCTTGAAAACAAATACTTTTAAAGGCTTTTAAATTATCAGTGCAATTGGATCGACGATGATGGACCTATGTAATATTTTATTGTATTTATATTATTTATCATATCCCTAATATCAAACATTCAAATATTTTTCAAATTCGTAGAAAATATGAATCTCAAATGTGTAGAAAATATGAATTGTCTTTTATTATACAAGTACGTAAGTTTTTTGTAACATTTACGTTTATCTTTACGTTCAAATGAACGTAAAGATAAACGTAATTAAAATTATAGTAAATTATACAAAATTGTGTAATTTAAAAGTAAACGTAAATACGTTTACTTTTATAAATATATATTATAAAAGTAAGTGTACAATGTGCGTGCTACTAAAACTCAAAAATAGTTCGGAATATCATTGTCGAATATTCCAAAATACTCTCGAATGTTATGAAATGTTCTGGAACATTGTGGACCATTCTAAGCCTTTTTTGTATGTGTAGGACTACCTATTAGTAGGAGTATATAAAGCAGGATTCGTCGTGATTTCGAACGTCAGTTTCTTATCAGTGAAGTACAGTGAGTGAACAAAAACAAACAGTGAAGTGTGAGTAATCAAAGTGGTACAATGACTGAATATAAATCATAAATAAAGTGCGAAAAGTGTTTACTTAGTCTATTTCTTAATAAAAATTTTATATTTTATAAAATTTTTATTAAGAAATAGACTAAGTAAACACTTGTTTTTTTTATTTATATTTTATACAATGCCCAAACGTATATTTTAACAACAAAGAAACGAAACAGTCGAAGAACGCGAAGCACGTTTACGTTCCGAACGAACGAGAATAAGCACCGTGAGAAGCAGAGAAATCGAATAACAACGAAATAAGCGAATTGAAGAATCAAGAATTGCAACACAATCTTATAATAATAGACTGCGTACTAAAGCCACCCATGAAAATACCACCCTACGAGAAGCACAGACAAGAACCAGTAAACAGTATAACCTAACAAATGAAGCATCAACTACGTCGATTAATACCACTAAAAGCACCCCGCAGGAGTTTCTATATTATATGACCGGAAAAGTCCAAAATCAAAAATATAAAAGCGATTTCTTCAAAATATAAAAGCGTACAACGCCTGCTTCTAAATGAATTCTTTCGGCGACACTTCAATCAACACTAACGGAGATGAAATCCATTATGTTTTTTTTCCATCCAAGGATAAATCTATCATAAAATCGGATAATTACTACCACTACCCAAAGAAGACTATAAATTTCTGCAAGTATATTGCATCGGAAATGAAAAAAATAGGAAGTTATCATCAATACACAAACATCAGTGGATTGAGACGAGAAATAACCCAAGATGTACAGAGGATCTTACACAAATACAATCAACTTATTCACAAATTTAAAACAGCACTAGACCGAATAATTTTTGATGATTATAAAGTTATAATTTGAGCCGACAAGAGACCAGGAACACAAACGTCGACTACACCTCAGATAGACGAAGTCGCCATCATAATTGTGGACAATGACAAGCCGTGACATAATTGCACAACGACGATGAGAAGGACTTCAATGCATAGCAGAGACACGTCTTTCATATGATGCCCTATAATATCCATTAATATTTCTGCACGGAGAGGACTGATGTCATTTTAATGTGAATCAAATCCAACCTGAAACAGGTGTAGAAACAAACGTAGAAAAAAAAGTAATTTCCAAGGAGGTCTATGGTTACCGCTTAATGATCAGAGACAATGACACATACAATCACATAATCAACACTCGCCGTTTATTTTAACACTTTCTGGTAGATATGCATGCAAAAATAGAAGCGCAACGGATGCTTCACATAAGACTGAATGAAAAGAAACTACGAATAAAGAATACATCCACGTTCCAGACGCGATCATTAATGACGAAAACATTGACGACATTGGAACAATGGTAATTTTACCCTCATCTTACATAGGAAGTCCAGACAAATGCACCAATACATTCAAGATGCCATGACCTACTATGTAAGAAAATATGGACGACCTGAGCTCTTCATAACATTCACATAGAACTCATCGTGGCCAGAAATCAAAGAGCAACAAAGATACGCACAAACGCTCATGGATCGACACAACATAATAGCCCGAGTTTTCCGACAAAAACAAATGCGATTTATTGAAGTCATCACGACGTACCACATCTTTGGAACCATTAGACGCTGGATGGCAAAAACGAGGACTGCCTCAATCACATAATCTTATATGGCTATATGACACAATTCACCCCACGTATATCAACAAAATCATCCAAGCTAAATTTCCCAATCCACAAGAAGATCCGGAGCTGTACGACATTGTTGCTTTAATCATCCGCATGGGGTTTAATGGTCCACATGGACCATTAAACCCCAACTGGCCATGTATGAGCGATAGAAAATGTACAAAACACTGGAGATAATGGCTATCTCAAATATAGGAGACGATCACCCAAAAAATGTGGCTACACAGCAAAAACATGAATACGAGGCAGAGACTAATTGAAAATAGGTAACCAATGGGTAGTTCCATGTTATACACTATTTTCCAAAATGGTCCAAGTACACATAAACGTGGAATACTGCAATTCAGTGAAATCTATTAAATATGTCTGTAAGTATGTGAACAAAGGCAGTGATGTAGCAGTACTTCAAATAGCCAAAGACAGCGATTAATAAAACAGAAACGACGAGATCCTCGTGTACCAAATGGGAAGATACATCCACAGTAACGAAGCAGCGGAGGATTTACGGTTTTCCTATACACGAACAGGAACCGACTGTGCAACGTCTAACAATACATTTGGAGAATTTACTTCACAAAAGACAACGCCAGAAAAACAGCAAGCGAACCACCTAAGAACACGACATTAATATATTACTATATATCAACGTCCCTGTCTATTATACGTGGAACACAACAAGAAAAATCTTCCAACGACGAAAACGAAAAATTCCAGTAGAGATGAAAACTAACGCACTAGGCCGAGTACATCTGAACAACGCCAAATGTTTCTATCTCCGGATGATGCTTACCTATGCCAGACGTACAGAGAAGTATTCCAACGCTTAGGACTACTGGAAAACGACAACTTCTGGGAATTAACACTACAAGAAGCCTCACTCCCAGCCTCAGCTGAAAAAATCAATTTCTTATTCACCATAATACTAACAATATGTAAACTATCGAATCCAAAACAGCCGCGGGACTCCTTCAAAGAGAGTATGAGTGAGACATACTGTACTAAATTCGACAAGCTCATCCGGAACTGACTATCGAATACAAGATAAATGTTTAGCAATAAAAAACCAGTCCTTAGTACAACTTGGAATGCCAGCACCACGACAAGATGCTTTCAGTGTGCTAAACTTCGAAATTACAAAGGAAAAAAGCTAGCATTAACGAACTACTTCAATACATTGCTCACAACAAACCTAAAAAAAATTACAACGTTATCATGAACCGGATCAACAACAACCTGACGGAATTATTTACTTGGACGCGCCAGGCGGCGGAAAACGTTCCCAATAAATCTATTGTTGGCAGCAATACATACTAAACAACACATTGTACTTGCACTGGCATCATCTAGCATTGCCGCCACACTCATGAAAGGAGGACGAACTGCCCATTCCGCCCTACAACTATCCTTAACTATAGCCGAATAACCATTCCCAGTATGTAAAATCTCAAGAGCATCTGGACGGGATGAACTTCTAAAACAAGAAAATTCTCGGTGAAGAGAAAATATACCAATCAATCGACAGGATGGTAAACGACGAAGAAAATGTCAACTTTCCTACAGAATTTTTAAACTCTGCAAGTACCAAGAATTCCATTACACTTCCTTCGACTGAAAATTGGATCTCCGATCATACTACTTAGAAATCCCTACTCATCAAAACTATGTAATGTACAAGCATGATCGTCAAACAGCTATCGAATAATATCATCGAAATCGAACTTATCACTGGAAAGCTCAAGGGACCCACAGTATTTATCCCCAGAATACTGAACTACCATTCTCTACTGAACTACCATTCCAATTTAAAAGACTGCAATTTCCAATCAAATTAGCCCATGGTTTTACAATTAACTAAGCGCAAGGACAAACTTTAAAATATTGAGGCATCAATCTTAAAGAATTCTGCTTTTCCCGACTATTCGTAGCTTGCACTCGAATAAGAAATTAAAAAAAATTGTACATACATATCCCGGATAACGAAATGAAAGATATTGTTTATAAACTAAGTATTGTAAATAGTTAGAATAAGTTTTCAATAAAAAATTTTACCTCTTATTTTAAAGTTTATCCTTTTATTGCAACTACCACACAATATCATATCAACTCCCTGGACGAAACCGGATACCCCAGCTAGTAAAAATATAAAAACTTGCTGTAAATACTTGCTATTTAAGATATTACTTAATTTAAAATATTTATTGGGGTGTAATTTAACCAGTGTATTGTCAAGCCGATTTGGAAGCATGGTGTTCAACTTTGGGTCTATGCTAAGCAATCTAATCGTAATGTAATCCATAGAATCCAAAACAAGTTCTGGAGTATGATATTATTAACCCGTATGTTAAGAGTTACTAACACTCTTTTAAGAAGAACACTTCTAACCTATGCGGTTTTAATAATTAAATAACCATTTAACACAAGCTGGTTAGTTTGTAAATTGCTTATTTACGGCAAAAATAAAGTATTCTTATTAGTTGTCTATCAACTTTTGTTATTGAATGTGGAAAAATTTACATGACAGTATAAAGGAAAAAATAGTATTGTTTGGAAACGCTGATACCCAAGACGTCACACTTTCTATTATTCATAATTTAGTTTTGTATAAAGTCAATTTATAAATATAGTTTTTATATTATAATATGAAAATACTGCTATTTTTCCTATTTATTTACACTGGCCGGTTACATTTTAATTTATAAATTTCGGTACAAATATTTTTTTGTTTTTCATAATTTCCCGAAAAATTCATTGAATTAGTTATGTGTAAAATGAAATATTACATACGACTACGCAATATATAATATATACATATATCATATATACAAACTAAATATAACAAATACAAAAGTGTAATAAAGATATAAAAAATTAAATAATAAAAATCTATCCGAAGAACGACGATTGATGTTCGCAGAATCATACACATGTGCATGTGGCCTCGTAAAATCTATGTCTTCAAAACAAGAAGGTCTATTAAAACATAAGTGTATGCCTATTATAAAAACGCATAGTGTGAAAGAAGAATGAATGAGGAATACAAAACGGAAAATCCTATACCAACAAGAAAATGAATACGGAGGATGTGGCAGAGCCAAAGTTAGGGTGCGCAATAGTCGTAAGGACGTCGCAGTCAGACACAAAACCACTATTGCTTTACTACACAAAGTATCGCTCTATGATCCAAACTAACCGCTTTTGCTCACCAAAGACTTTTACAGTAAGGCATCGGGATATTGCCTGAAACAATTTCTGAACTACAAGTTCACATTGGTGTCGGTCACTATAATATATGTTTTATATATCATATAACTCGTGTCATTGTTCTGTGTAAAAGAAAATTTTACAAATTAACCAGCATTGTGTCTGTGGTTATTTTTTTATTAACGCCGCGTAAGCAAGAAACATTTTAATCAGAAATGGCTATAAAATTCCAGTGTTAATAACACTTGACACAATTTTTTGTAAATGTTTACTGAATGTTAAATGCTTTCATGTTCTCATCTAATTTTTTACACAGTTGATATTAGTGGGCGAAAGTAAAGGAAAATTAACGGGAGACTTAATAAATAAAATAATGGAAAGTAAATAATAAAAATATTAACCACAATTAAATGAAACTACGTGATGTAGTATTATTTCTATTTTTTGTAATACAACGAAACATAGGTCGTGGTAAAGAAATGAAAGAAAGTGGAAATAATACTACATCACGTAGTTTCATTTAATTGTGAATAAGGAATTTCTATAAAATTAAAGCCAAATATATTCAAAAAATATTAACCTTAAATAAAAAGAATAATGTTAAAAAGTACATTTAAATTCAACATGAGAACTTGAAAGCTCGGCTGAATAATGCAAATTCAATTTGGAATCTGTTTTTAATAAAACTTTTTAATTTTTCTGAATTGAATTTAGGACATCAGGGAGATGAGGATTATTGGCCAATATAAAATTTCCTTCTTTCAATCTTTAGAACCATGCTTGATTCTGTTATAGGAGAACCATTTTTTGCATACATTACGTATTGCTTCTTTCGCTTTTAAACTTAAAGTTTTAGGAAAAAGTACGAGCACCCTACGTTCATTTTGTTAAAATTTCCATATTCTGTTTGTTTTTACCCTTCAAAGCTCAGTTGCTACCTGTAGATTGAACGTCACATTCTTTATGTACTCCACCAAAGATGCAAGAAAAATGCTTGGTGGCTTTTATAGTTGTCAACCTAAGGCAATAATGTAATAATTTTACATAAATATTTAAAGTCAAAATGCTAATACAAAGTAAGAAATAATATGAAGTTTTCAAAGGAGAACTCATACAAGGTCAAATGTTGTTCATGAATATCTTACACAAAATAACACCAACGCAGTAAAGATTTATGGAAGATTTACTTCGCGTTTGTGTTAAACACTTTAAGAGGTCAGAGGAAAATGTATTCTGATATTGAACTGGCCCCTATTGGACCAAGGCAATATTTAGAGTAATAATATTTAATTATTATCATTTTAGTATTACTTTCAATATTAACAAATGTTATAAGATTTCGAATGTGTTTTTAAAATAAAAAAAATATTGAATTAAACCATTATTATTTTTGAAATATAAAGTGACTATTTTTTTAAATTTCTCTAATATATTTTTGTCCTATTTCAAAACATACTTTTTTAAGTATTTTTCGTCATAGAACGATATTTAATTACTAATTTCACTTACGTTCAGCCGTCTTCACAGGTAGAAGACGTTGAATTTATTTGCAACTTTCCGTTAGATGAAACTTCAATCTTTACAGTTTGTAATTAGATTAGTAGTTAAAAATAAATTAAAAGGTTTTTGAAAGCAAACAAAGGTAGAAATAATATTTTGCTGACGTTCGGTGCTATGTATTCCCGCATGGAGAAGGAGGAGGAGGATAATTCGTGGCGCCGAAGATTTTAAACTCGCAAAATCTTTATGTATTCACCCCAAATAATCGCCCTCATAAAAATAAATAATTCACAGACTGAAAAACACATGATGACAACATGTTAGCCAAAGGTTTGCTTTCGCTGGACATATACTACTTTTCAGTCCATCCCTTAAATTTCATGTATCACAAACTATTTAACCATTTCCACTATTAAGATTTTTAAACTACATTACCATTTTTTTCCTTTCCATATTCCACAAAATATGCAATACAAAAACATAAAAATATATATGTTTCAAGCAAAATACAACAGTTTCTATATTCCATCTTTTGAAATAACGTAACTTGCAAATAATTTCTTAATTAATTTATCGTCTTTTGTAATTTAACAGAATATTATTTTCTGATGACGCAACTTGCTAATCTCAGTCGTCAGATTGTCTAACGCCGTAAACGTCTATGCTGACGTTATGTCTATTCCACACCTATGTCGATTCCAAAGGCAATTGCTAATTTTGATATTTAAATATTTTAGGTTATGAAATCGTGACTACTTATTCTTAATGACAACACAATCTTTCATATAAATTTCAGATGTTTTTAAACTGGATGACAAGTGATGTCAGCTGAAAGGTACTAAGTTAAAAAATAAATAAAGGAAATATACCATGAACGTGATGTTACAAATATTTAAGGATGCTAAATAATTTTTTTTGCCTTTTGCTTTCATAGATAAAATTGGTAAAATAGCATGATTTGTTAATATATTAAAATACAAATTAGCAGCAATGTGTCCGCAGTATCGATACCTGGGTTGAATTGTCTATTTTGTAACTGGTCATTTACTAATATTGAGAGTAACGAAGCCTTGGGTTAAATTAGTTGTGTAGAGAATTCTTACGAAATTTTCCAGATTAAATTTGTATTATTTTTATTTTAGTTAATAAGCATCATCAGATTTATGTTTTTTTTATTTTATTTAATTGTAACTAAAAATGCCTATCTTTTTTATATGTGAAAAAAATTC
The DNA here is from genome assembly GCA_039881145.1 of Druceiella hillmani. NCBI lineage: Eukaryota > Metazoa > Arthropoda > Insecta > Lepidoptera > Hepialidae > Druceiella > Druceiella hillmani. Next base: position 17,477,901 of record JAYKKI010000047.1, on the reverse strand, counting down.
TACAATTACTTGCAAATACATTCTATCTCACTGATAATTGAAATCACACTACTGGCGATATGTTCTTGAAACCATTCTTTAGTGTTAGTCCTTTCGAATCATCCCTCCTATCATTTAATAGATTGATTTATATTTATTTTACATTGCGGTAATGTTCTCTTAAAAATTGTATGAAGCACGTCACAGCCTTATTCTGTGCATTTACGACATTTTGGTATTTAGCGTTTAATATCAGTATCATATGCGTGTAATATTTCCAATAATTTTGACTTATTGCGCCACAAGGATTATTGATTTTGTTTAACATTTGGGATTTTAAAGGCATTCCCTCATACTAAAACTTACCACCCTTTAATATAACTTACGATTAATTCCAACAAAACCATAAAAAACCAAAATCAAATAACCGCCCAGTTCCAAGAAGTTTCCTTGTGTGGCATTGGAATAACATTGAAATTTAATAGGTAATTTCGAGTGGTTAACATAACTTTATATATGAAATTGGCAAGTTTTAGTTCCTGCAATAGGTTTTAGTTACATTTTAAAATTTACCGAGCTTAATTATAAAAGTTACGTTAAGTACTTAAAAATATTTATGTGGATTTTTTAAATTTAGAAATACTTTATCCTGACTATATATATTTTAAATATATATATTTATATATTTTAAATCCTGACTATATATATATTTTAAAATAACGGTTTTATGATTTCAACTCTTATGGGAATAGGATGATTAAAGAGAACTTGCTACATTTTCACATAAGTTTTTCAAAGGATACTTTTCATGGGAGTTTACACCATGATTTCCAGTAAAACTGTTTTTTATAATTTTGACTATAGTACATTTAGCAGGAGATAGCGGTACGTGGAAGGGAGATTTATTTTTGAGGAAATTTTCTATGATATCCTAGGTTTTGGAATTCTTATACTGTACTGTTTTAAACGATACTTCACATGGTACAAGAAATTTAAAAAAATATTTCGTCTACATTATTTGCCTTCCTGGAGAACTATAACTTCCATATAAATATTTTCCAATATTAACTATTGATATATGTGCGGTTTAACATGTTTTATTGCTTTGTTTTTTTATGTTTCTACTTCAAAAGTTTTGAGAGAATAGTTTTGTAGACATTTTCAGCAATTTTATTAGAAGTATAATACTTCTAATAAAATCGCTGAAAATGTCTCGATATTCGATTCGAAAAATGGTAGTTTTTAAATCATCGTAATTGACTCTTTCAATTGATATTCTACACCGCGTACGAAATTTAAACAAACATTCAAATCATTTATTGATATTCTACCCCGCGTACGAAATTTAAACAAACATTCAAATCCTTTATTTATTATCCTCTAAAATGTTCATATTAATATTGTTTACTCTTAAGCTTGATGTGTATTCTTTTTAATATACTACATCTCGGTGTCAAATTTCTAGACAAACGGTTTCTAAGGAAAACGTCTTTGGCACACGGTTAGATTTTATTGAGGTATTTGAGATATAATCCTATAACGAGCAATTTGGCTTATTGTAAGCGATGTGAATTTCTAGCGAAGAAACGTCACAAAACAGAGTGAAATCAATGTGAAATGTGAATCATTACTACAAAATATACAATATTACTCTAACAATAAGCGTGATGTTATTTAAACATAATGTGTATTATGCAGCAATGTTTGTCTGTCTATTTATATATCCTTTTTGTATACGTCATACGGACGTATGTTAATTTGAGCGAGTATCACGCAAAATTTACTGGACATATTTTGATTATATTTGGTATGGTAATAGTATATACTCGGGAGCAACATATAAAAAAAGAAAACAATTTTTTTTTCACAATTACACGCGAACAAAGTCGTAGGCAAAGCTAGAATAAAATATATGTTGACAAGAGTATCGAATTTATTTAATTAAAATATATAAAAACAGGAGAAATTCCAAAGAAATGTAAAACAATACAATTATATCTACCTGTCTAGCCACAGATGTCGCCTAATACTATTATTATGTAACTATAGTATTTTAATTGCACGGCGTTTATAATATAAATAAGACTTATAGAGGGAATAACGTAATTAAATAAATATTTTTTTAAAAATTGCTGTAAAACTTAAAATAAAAAGGGGTATAAACCTTTTCTTAATATTTATAATCAACATTTATTTAGTCCGAGAACTGGCAACCATTTTAGGAAAGGTGTTTGAGATGGTAATATGTGTTGCAGTAGATATCCAAACTTCAAAATAATTATATATAAAAAAAATTTTGAGGCACTTTTAAATTGTAATATATTATAAATAATATTTACTGACATGTAAAAAATACCAGATGGGTTGAATGCTTATATGGATAGATAATTTTAAAATTGTTTTATTATACCATACGAAATAGGTACTAGTGAAAAGTATAGATTTATATGACAGATAAATTCATGTCTTACTTGATTTATAAAATAAGGTCGTAAGAAATAGGTCGACCTGGCCGATCTATTTCTTCACAGTCTTTCCATTATTGTATTCAAAACTGTTTTTGGAGAAGATTTGGTGTATAGATTAGTAAAAAAATAATAAATTCTTTTTAATTTTATTCTATGTATTGAAAAATCCAACTACTTGTATTAGAAACATTCACACATTATATGACTGAAAATTTTATTTTTTTAAAACATATATTATTGGGAAACACATCAAATCAGTTTTTATTTTTAATTAAACACTGTACTACTCCACATTTTGGGCACATTTTATGGGTCTAGTAGTTTGCATCTGTTTTTTCTTGCGTTTCTCCAGCAAATGATTAATTTTTCCAGTTCTCACGTATTTGGTGGAATGTATTGCGTAGATCTCTTACATTTTTTAGATTCTTATTGTCGCTCTATGCTGCTGGTAGACTATTTAGTGTCCTTGGTATTTTCGTAAAAATACAAAGTGATTGCCAATCGTACCCCACATTACGTCCAGCGACAATTTTGGGACAGTTTATGAATAATTTTTCTTCTTTTGTTAATGCTAATTTTCTACTCTCCCCTTCTCTATTGGTCCCCACTGGTTACGATCCGTAATAAGCGAATAATAATTAAAAATTTATTATTTTCCAGGAAGTTATATAGATATATCCACACCATCGCATGTCCTGATTTTTCGTAACTTCCTCTTAGAACAGAATAAATTGTGGCATTTAGGTATAAACATTATCGCTGTCAAGTATGTGATAAGCTTTTCACGATATTACACCGGGCAAACGAACAACTTGAATTGAAACAGATTCGGAAATTGTAAGAATAGCATAATATAGAATACAAAACATAGAGCTTGAAGTTCGCGCCGGTGGTGCTTATTTGCGTCATAAAATGCACCATCGCAGTGACGCACTTTTGAACATTAATACCCATCTTTAGTTCAAAAATGGGTTCGTAAAAATTAACATAGTAAGGACTGTTTACAAATTAATATTTATCATTATCGTTAAAGTGTAAATTATGCAATTTTAAAATTCGATAGATCCATCGGCTGAAAACAACACTTGATGGACAAGAATGAGCAAACATCAGGGTAGTAAGCTTCATCATCATGTCTCAAGAACATTCTTAGCTCCAGAACTGTAACGAGGAGATAATTGGCTATTAATTCCTGTATGATGTACAGGTTTGTACAAAACTATAAGAAAAACCCTGTATCGTGTATCCAAATCTCACGGTTTTGTGACTGAATTTTATTTGAAATTCAGTACACAATACTTTTTTCCCAAACCGACTATAGAATTGCTACAAACCGATCTTTTACTCCCTGTGCTCATGATGCAGTCAGAAGACTGGTGTGTACAGCAACGAATCTTGTGGCATCTTGAAATCATCATCGATCTTCGGTTGATGTAATAATCAAAATCATCAATATTATCTACGTCGGTAGCTATATTATATAAAAATTTCACTGCCATTTCAAATTTATTTTTCCTTGACACTCACACGTACAACAAATTTAAAAAATTCGATGACGTCCGCAGAACCTATTTAGTATGACATCATCGTCAAAAGCTCGTGCAGAATATTTTAAAAAATACCTAATAATGTACGTCTTCATTGTACGACAGCAAAGGGAGAAATACTGACTACTGAATAAATGAATATTAAATGAATATTAGGAATCTCCGCGTGAATATTTATAATGTCCGAAAAATATTAAGCTGGTCTCCAACACCCTATAACTTCACGGCCCGCGTTGTTCTGCTCCGATTTGTACAGACGAGCACGAACAACGAGTGAAACCAAAGACTTAATATACGGTGAATAGACGAAACACTCGATATCCCTTGGATAACCAAAATTGAATTGTGTGCGTAATTGTACGTATTTGAGTTTTAGTGATGGCTTTTCACTAACGATGTTGTATCAATAATATAAAAATAAAGGGGCACGTATTTGGTCCAATTTTATGACGATTTATTTACCAGCGACCATAATAAGAGCAACTCCCGTCTCAAAAATTATTATACAATACTTCGTTTGAGACATCCCCTCCAATATATTTTAACCTTAAACATTTGTTTAACTTTAAACATTTTAAGTGCGAGATTTGTACTGTGAACAAATGTCATTTCGAGCGTATTCGTATAAAATATTTAAATATCATGGCCGGAAATGCAGCAGAAGTACTTAAATTAAGGCTAAAAATAAAACAAAAGTTGTGACAGAACAAATAAATTCTATGTAGAAAATATATACAGTATGAAGGCAGAAAAGTAAAAAATATGTACAGATATTTTAAAATTAAACAAATAACGTATTACCTAAATAACCTTTAAGTACTAACTATAAACAAATAATATTCGTTTTTAAAATTAAAAAAATAACCAACACGATTTCTTCATACAACTGTCTTATCGACAAAATAATGCCAATCAGATCGGCCAATCCGTAAAATGTCATTTTTCGCGGATACGGTATCTCGTAATTATACACACAAAATATAGAAACAAATAATTATACGTAAAATAGAACATATGTATATTTGACCAAGTCTAGTTAAACGATAATTTAGCGGAAAATAAGTGATAAGAAAGTAAATACGTGCACCGCATTTACCTGTGAAATGTCTCTTTATTTTTTTTATGCACTTCGTAATCCAATACTGTATAAGACACCATTGCTGATTCTAAAATAATATTGTGGAAATATTATTTGAAAATACACGAACATACTAAAATATGGCGAGATGCTATCAAAACAAGGTACTATCGGACACTTTTATCTGTCAAAATAGTTTTATTTTTTCACGTATTGTCTTCTCTTTTCCACTAACAGTAACAACATAAAAATATATTGCCGCTCGCACGCTTTGTTCGTCTATTTGTAATATATTAAGTCTATGGCCGGCTTGATTCGACTGACGCCTTCCCCATGGCACGTGTTGGCGCCATGGTATCCCATCCAATTTGGTTTCACCTACCTCTTACCAACCATTTCGCTTTTATGCTATTCAGTGGGTTCTATTTATTCAACCAAGAAAAAAAAAGAGAAGACTTTGTAGGATATTATCATACAAGAAAAATCGATCGAAATAATCTATTACTGGCAATTAAGGAAATAAAAATTTACTGAGGTGATAATCAATTAAATAAATAGGTTATTCCATTGTTTATTTTTTATCATTTTCCATCCATCGTGCTGGTTATTACTAATTTTTGCGCCCCAGCTTTTATGTTCAACAAAGCTTGTTCGATTTCGAATAAAATTAAAATATCTTGATTCGAATACTCCGTAATTACTTCGGTGCATATATATATATATATATATATATATATGTATATATATATATATATATACACACACACACTTATATATATATATATATATATATATATATATATATATTTCGTTATTTTTTTTCTAACTAATTCAATTCAGCAATATGAGTCACCCTCAATTCAGTAATATCAGTTTCTAAATTTAGCTTAAAGTTTATACCTAAAATCCAGATACCAATCCTAAATCTTTAAACTAAACTCTTTCTTTAGAACAATTTTGAATTGGGTAGTTAATTTTTTATTAGCTCCAAATATTAAAAGATCATAGACAAATAACAACACATAGGTTTTACCCTTGCCATCACACTTCGTATAAAACAAGAATCATATTTTGAACTTATAAAATCTTCTCCTATTATAAATAAATTAAATTTTATATTGTAATATAATAGTAAATTCTTGAGACCATATAACATTACTACCTATTATCATTACTACCTGAATAAGCTCCTTCTGGCAATTGGGTAAAAAAATCATTTATCTAACCGTATAAAAATGTTTCTGTTATATTCATTTGATAGATTGGGAAATTTAGTTTATTTGAAATTACTATAAAGTCTAAAAGTTAGCTGCTTTGGGACTGGAGCATAAATGTCATTTAAATATAAAACATCATCTTTTTTAATCCCTCTAGCAACTAACCTGTCTTTGAACTGAGTATCATTACTGATTTTCTTAAATTTCTCTAACAACTCTCTAACGACTCTTTCACTAACAAGTACATCACAAAAGTACCGACTATTATCCTCTTTTAACATTTGCATTTCTTTATTTTTGGCGTCACTACATTTAGTAGCACCTCTTCTCTTCATAGATTCTAAACACTCTCCTTAACGTGGACATTATTACACTGATAAGAAGATATTTGCTTTCTGACACGACTTCTTGGTTTATGAGCCTATAAGATATTATCCGGGTCGAATCGACTTCCACTGTAATGAACACATGAGCCGTAGTCAAGGGCGGATCCATGGGGGGGGGGGTTCATAGGGGTCTTGACCTCCCCCTCACCCCCTCCCGGCGGGTCAAGCACTGAAATTTTTAATAATCTCATTGTAGACATGTGAATGACACGCATAATACGATTATGTGCTGTTATAATTATGTGATGCACCAGTTCGTTCACTGTGAATAAATATTGTTTGTACGATTCCAAGTTTGATTTTGATGCACCGCGCCGCCACATTCGTTCGCGACCGCGCTTCCGATCATTCAATATATCATTTACTATCCGATCTTTCGATATAGACTTATTATTATTATACCATGACGTCACCGGTCATTCGGTGACGTCGTATAATAATAATAAGTTACGCCTGACCGCTACTGACACTGCTGGTCGTCAGTCGTATCGCTTCACGCTTGCTTAGCGTAAATACAAAATCGGCGTAAATTAAATAACTCATGGAAATTTGCTTAGTGGGGCTTCAACATTTTAACAGCAAAATGAAAACTAAGAGCGTTATTTTATATGACAGGGTATACCTTTGAGGGTCTGATTATGACCACGAAACTTTAATATTTATTTAATCATTTGATGTTATACGAAGATTTTGTTTGATGACTAAACCCATTAAGTACTAAACCCAGTTTAGTTAACTGATGTATTCATTTATTTAAATAATAGCTGTTGCCCGCAAGTGTGTTTTGCATGTGTTTTATTAACAGATTGATTCTAGGGAAAAAGTAATGCTTATAATAGGTTAAAACATAATACAGGTGGTGGGTCATTTAGAAAAATAGACACATTTTTTACAAAGAAACCAAGAACTGAAACTGAAAAACAACCCAACAATTTACATATTTTAATATTATACAAAGAAAAAAAATATTCTCCTGTTACTAATGCTGTTCCATGTATGCCGATATCATGTACGTCAACTTTCGATTCTGATCGGATACAGAGCTCCCTTTCTCAATCAACATTTTCGTCAGATATTGAATGGTATATAGGGAAAAACATAGACGATTCAACTAGAGCTATGTTGCTTGATAAGCATTGGCTGCCTCCTCGAAATTATATTTTTCCGCACTGTGTTGTTAACAAAAAAGGAAAACAAACAAAAATATGCACAGAAGTCACACCTTGACAAATTTCACTGGCTTGTTTTGTCACATATAGACCAGGGCCTTTACTGCAAATATAGTATTTTGTTTGCAGTAGCACATGGACGTGGCATTCAATCGAAAACACCTCTAAAACGACTCGTCAAAGAACCATTAAAAGCTTTTGATGATTTTCTTAGCGAAAAAGGCAGACTGCTAACACATTAGTGAAATCGATACCATAAAATAGCTGACGAAGCGGAAAAAAATTGTTATTAACATTTCATAAATCTGAAACTAATATTATTAACCAAATTAGTAGTCAAAGAATGACACAAGTTAATGAAAACAGAGAACGCTTTCGACCAATTGTCAAAACGATAATTTTTTGTGGTCATCAAAATATATCGCTACGTGCCCATCATGACGATGGCAAAATGTTGGATAATGACAGCGTGGTAGCTGGTGAAGGAAATTTTAGAGTCCTTTTAAAATTTCGTATAGAATCTGGTGACACAACATTGCAGCATCATTTAAAGACTTCTAAATCTAGCGCTACATGCATCAGCAAAACTGTGCAAAATGAGTTCATTGATGTTTGCAAGGAAATCATTCAGGAAAGTATTTTACAGAATATGAAGAAAGCTAATTTTTTTTTAATTTTATTCGATGAAACAGCAGATATATCACATATTTCTCAGCTAAGTCTATCATTTAGATATCTTCATGCTTAGAGGTGATGAAGTGGATAACAATACAGACGATATAGAGCGTCGGTTGATAGGTGTAGCACTGGCGAAAATCGTTAAAAATCTCTGTCTCAAATTTAACCCAGATTTAACATGGTGTGTGAGTATAGGGATCAACAGCTGTTCGGTTATGGCTTCAGATACGAAGGTTGCAGTACTAGAGTTGTCAGAAGTAGCTGTGTAAATACCAAAGGTTGCCCATGCAGCAATCATGTTCTTAATAACTCGTTAGCTACATCACCTAAAGTAATTTCTTGCCGCAATATCTCAGGCACGATGAGAAAAGTTGTAACATTTGCCAATGCGTCCGTTAAGAGGCATCAAATTTTTGAAAAAGAACTTGGAGTTACAATGCGTGGTATTTGTGAGACGCATTGGGTTGAGAGGCTTGATGGGCATCTACAATTTCAAGGAGATAACTTGGTGAAAATTTGTAGCGCTCTGGAAAAGATTTCTACTTGGCAAGACAACATAACTGCTAATGACGCACGTTGCTTACTTCAAACATTGTGTAGTTCGGACTTCATTGTATCATTCATCTGCTTGAGTGATGTTCTAGGTATTCCTGCTCTCTCTCTCTCTCTCTTTCTTCTAACTATTACGTTTGTTATTCTTAATTTATTTTACGAGTAACTCTTTTTTTATATATTTGAACAGAGTCTAATAGAAAATTGTGATGCTGAAATGTACCCTAGTGTAAAGGTTTTTGATGTATACTTGCTGCACCAATCACTATAGCGACGACAGAGAGGTCCATTTCTACTCTCAAAAGGCTCAAAACTTCCTTAAAGCGTCAATGGCAGAAGACCGTCTAACTGGACTAGCACTTCTCCACATTTACAGAAACAAGTAGAAGAAGTTGTAACTCGTTTTGCCAGAAGACAAAAGAGAAAAGTTGATTTTGTTATTTGATTAAATTATTTTGACGTAAAACAATAACATATTATTTCTTTTTAATTTAAATTTATTATTATAATCGAATTGGATTGTCCTGGCCGGATCTCAACTATATGACCCCCCCCCCCGACTCAAAGGCTGGCCTGACCGTAGTTACTTCCGGATTCTCAATCACAGTGTTATCAAGACTAGGCAAGCTAAGATCTGGTTCATCGTGAGGTTCACAACTCCTATATGCCTCCTTTTTTCTTCATTTTCCGTCTACAGATTCTCCAAATCAAGAATAATGGTGGGTTCTCTGTCTACATTTTGTTCCAATAATAATAATACTAAATCTCTTCTTACTTACATGATGTTCCTCTGTGAAAAATAATCATATATCCTTTCACATCCTCCCCATACCCAACCATCAGTTCCTTTTCTCGTTTGCAGTCCGATTTCCTCCCCCCGTCTTTCTGTATTTGTACATATGGTACTGGTGTACCAAAAGTTTTTAGCTAATGAACATCATAACTTTTCTCATATAATACCTCATATTAGCAGTGTACTCAATATCTTAGTTATATCGCGGATATCCTTTCCATTTTCTTTCAATTGTTTACCCAAACTTTCAACTTCAATTATATGCTGAACAATATTATCTGTCGGTGATATTTTATATTAATTAAAAAGTTCATGTAACATAATTTTACTCACCTCGGATTTTTAACTCAAGTTTAGTCATGACCTCAAGCGCTGATTCGCAATTCTCGATGAGTGCTACTTGTTTAAAATCCATAGCTGATGTTATTATAAATATTGCCATTTCATAATCTTTATTCCATTGAATCCCACCTGATTCTGGTTGTGACGCGTTGATATCTTTTGCACGCAGAGCGCGTGTTACTTGGAATTTCCATTGCTTGAAATTCGTTCCATTGATTTTTTGAGGTTTATTGTCTTCCTGAACTCCATTTTAGATTATAAATGGCACATTTTTCTATTGTCAAACTTTCAATATTATTTTACTGTTTTCACTGCTCTTTGTTTATAACTCACGCGGATCTGAGCCCATAACCAATTCAAGTTACAATAATAAACAAGATATCTGTAGTTTAAACTGATTGAAAATATTTTATACAAACAAAACTAACATTGCACAGTATCTGAGTAAACGACATGACCGTTCGCATCTGTAACTCTACAAAGCGACACCTAGTTTAAAAATCATTAACTTATATTTTTTCTTTATTTAACTTAGATATGGGCAAATATGCAAACAACCAGTATAAATATAAAAAATCTAATAAATAATACATTTAATAGTTAATAATTAGTGTTAATAATACAGAAGGAACATCGAATTTAAAAGCACTTTCTCAAAAATATATGTTTTTGTCATTTACCTTTCATTAATTTTTTTATCATGCGACGGCAAATTTTTAAATTTGTCGGGCATAGTTCCGTTACACATGTCATTATTGTTTTAAGTGTGTTAGAAAGAAAAAAAATGAACATTTGCTACAGCAGAGCGCATTGCTATAGAACATGCTATAGAGCGCATTGCTATAGAACCGCAAATGTTTTGTTTGGAGGTAGATTATTATGTATAATTATCTGTGTTGCTTTGCTTGCCTTCATTTTTAAATTTCGGATGAGATCTCGTCAGAGTATTTCCAATTACTTCAGTGTGTAATATAATATGGGAAGCCTCGAATTACATTTATTGACTCAAGATGATATATTCGGTGCGACGACTTCCTTTTTATTTTTTTACAATAATAATTTCTGTTTATCGATGATAATGATGCTGGTGATACCGAGTGTACCGATAGATGCGGCCTTCATTTATACCGTAAATTGGTAGTGCTAACTTAATTTAAATAACTAACCTAGCTTTACAATCAAAATTAAACTCAATAGAGTTATAACGATTCCATTGTTAATATATCGATCCTATACTAGCTACTTTGAATAGTTAATATATGATGTATAGCAAATCTTAATATATCAATATGTTGTCTTTGTTACATGTTATTTTGTAATTGCACCATCCGAAAAAGTGGTGTGTGGAAATATTAAAAAAATTAAAAAAATTGTAACTCTTCAATAAACTTTGCCAAAAAACGATCAAATCCTGCGGAAACACAACAAGCTTGATTTGCGATTTAAAAATATATATAATTATTATTTAAAAATATATATAATTTAAAAAAATATATATAACTCCTTGTATTAAAAATAATATAAATGTTTCAAATCAAAAGTGAAATACTCAAAAAAACAAACAGCCCTAAATTTCAAACTTTCTAATCCGCTTTCTTCAGTAAGCATTGCAACATATTGACCCAGTTATGCTGTTCAAAAAACAATCAATTTTATTGGTTTTATACGTTCGTTAATTTCCATATAATGAAGGAAATATTTTATTAGAAATTAGCTTAAATAAAACTGCAAGCAGAAATATAGTAGTTCGAAAAAATAAAAATATTAAGATAAATTTTAAACCAATTAATTGATTATATAAATATGTCGATTAAAACAAGAAACATTTGAATTAATGCTAAAACACTATGTCACAATTCCGAGTGGCCTCTTACGTTCGTAAAAATCAATGCAACCTGTTGTCTTAACGCATGGCGCACGCGCTCGTATAACGGCAAATAGCGCACGATCAACTCAAGTCATGGACAGGTGAGTACTAAACATAACACGTACAGCCAAATAAGATTCGTTAAGAAATAAATGTGGCCCAATTTTTGTATACACTGTCCTGTATTCACATGTTTCAAAGAATAATTATGTGGACTATTTTATTGTGCGCATTTAGTTGTTATAGATACATACGTTGCATTTTATAAGCTATATTTTGGAAACATCAACACTGAGATAACATTTTTTTTAATTTGAAATTATAATGAACTCTGCCCCAAAGGATACTATAATTATCAAAAAAAGGAAATAATTTACTACAAAATGATTTCCATTAATTTCTTGCTGTCAAATAAATGGTGAAGGGCCCATACCCTTGACACCGAAAAACCTATTGAATAATACGGAAATGAGTAGCCCACATAAATAACATCGTCTTCGATATTTCTAGGTCACTAACTAAAATAAGTGTTTAATTTACTGATAGAAGACTTTATATCTAGATTGTGTAAAAAGATATTACATATAGAAAATAGTGTAAGAAATCATAATTTAGATATAATAAATAGAGGTATTTCTTCCTAACTTTCATATGAAACCTCCGTATCAGGACTCCATTTTTTAACAACAAATGCCAAAAGTGTTGAAACTAGAGGTACCCGTATACCACACAAACAATTCAATGTGACAAGTGATTACCAGGTAGAGACAATGAATTTACAATGAATCCGTAAATCTAATTTAGCAATGAAATCCAAAAATATAATACCAGTATAACATAATAAACCGAACTGAACCGAAAAGAAAGATTAAGGCTGAGAGCGAAACCGATGCATCTGAAAACTCATAAAAACCTGAGGAATTTCTAATAGTAATAATTGAAAACATCGTTGAAAGAAATAATAGCAGAAAGATCGTTGTTAAAACTGATCATCGTAAATCAGTATTTAAATTGATAAACGAGGAAATCGAGATCATGACTATTAGAAAGAAACTTCTGGAGCTCGCTCGTTAGTACTATAACATCTAAGAAGACAAAGTTTTAGTTGTCTAACACAAATTTAATTTCACAAAGTGCGTTTGACTCCACATTTAGTATAGGCACACGTTTACGATGTATCGACAGATAAATCGTAAACGTGTGCCTATACTAAATGTGGAGTCAAACGCACTTTGTGAAATTAAATTTGTGTTAGACAACTAAAAAGCCGCCAAGCTCCTGACGAAGTTGGAATTTTTCCAGAAGCGGTAGAATTCACTATCGAGCGATTTAAGATAGCTCTTACTAAACTCTTTATTAAGATGAGATAACGTTCTCATGATCAAAAAGGGAATATAAAATGACTTTACAACTGCAGGCTAATTAGTCTATTTTCACACAAGCAAAAAATATAATATTACAACACACAATTGACCACTGCTTTATGTACAAACTATCTAATTATTGATTGATTATGTAAATATTATAAGCAGTGCTAAAGATATTAATATGTTTTGAGCATATTAACAAAGGAACTGCTACTCACAGGAACAACGTCACAGCCAGACACCAATGCCGTTTAATATGGTACGCAACAGTTCACATAGCCGATGCATTAATTTTAGCCATATTGTAATACTTCAGGCTACCTATAGCTATATTATAGTATTAGCTATATTCTTTAAAATAATTGATTATTTTATAAATCGACAACTCGACTATTTTAATTTCGTATTTTACCTTCACAGGATATCATTGTTTATTTATAAATTGTTTACTGTCGTATTATTTTAAGATTTTTTAAGAAATCAAAATAGTGATCACATAACGGCATCATGTCTTCAATCATCTAAAACGTGACTATCATATTAAAGGTAATACATATATAAAATTTTTATTCGAAATTTTCAGTATATTATATCCAGTGAAGATATTATTCTCATTCCGTTTAGAATAATTGTTGTAAGGCTTCACAATATATAAAGACCCAGCGCAGCGGAATCGCCATGGCCGAATTCCAAGTGAATGACGATGACTTTTCACATAAGCCATTGCAATAAAAAATCATTAGATTGATTAAAATAGGCTAAAGTGATCTAGAAAAAGGGTTGGTATTAAATATGGGCCATGCTTCTATGATTTTATGCCTAAATTATGCGATTATTTTACCTACGGAACCAATAATGGTCGCTTTGTCTATCATCCTATGGTCACGCCTTATGGATTTTACACATTTTTTTTTTTTTTTAAGTCAGTTATCTCAAATTATAATTTCTTACATAAAAATATTAATGTTTTAATAAAACCAAAATCACTCCTTACTATGCAAATAGTTATGATTAGGTTGAAGGAAAAAAAATTAAAATCAGTTTCGAAGTTACAGATATATTTTAATTTTAATACTCACAATTTTTTTTTCTATATGAAACTTTTCTAAATAATTCTTTATGTACATTTAATATGTCTTTCACTTTTTGGCCTCTTTCCATTCTGTTACCATCAATAATTCTATATTATAGAAAATGTTGAAAAGGAGTTTTAACGCTGGATTGTAGATCTGAAATTAGATTTAGATACAATTTGTGTCAAGCAACTGGCTATCAGTTAAAAGTGTGAAATAATTTAAGACGTGAATTTTATTACGTCACAAAAATAAATAAGTCATGGAAGTATACGCCTAAGGCTCGGTAATAGCGCAAAGTTTATACTAATATAAAACTGAGTTATTCATACATTATATGCCGCCTATTATCTCAAATGGATCAATAACATACACCAGGATCCTGTTAATTATTCTGATTTTCTTGCCTTCAATTCTGTCACTGTATCTAATACAATATTTGAGTATTTTTCTCTGCAATTAATATTATTATGAATAATTATTAAATTTAAATACATATACCGAAAGCGAAATTCGTTTAAATAGATATGTTGAAGCTACATTACAAAACAATTATTCAAAGAAAAAAATCATTATCAATCGCTATTGCACAACACACTACGTGTTCCCAGGGGTATACAGAATAATTACCAACCGTTTACTCGAGAAGGCAAGTTCAGATATAGTACAATATTTTAATATCTTTTTAGTAGGTGAACACATTGTATTGAGTCGGTAACTAACCACTATTATAATGAGCATCGTGATTAACAACATCATGTTTTCTCGATTAGCAACTACTTACACACTAACATAAATTAGTAGTCAAGGACCATCTACAGTGAAATACATAGGTTGAATGGGGTTCTATTATTTTCGCAAAGGCTGAAATTTGAATTAAGTACGAACCTAAATTATAATACCGAAGCGGGAACGGTTAGAATATAAGGCCGCATACATGACATGAATGTTCACTTCTCATTGATTCCCGGTCAGTTGGTCGGCGGTTGCAGAAAAAAAATCGCTTTTTATTAGCTGTTAGTTCAAAAAAGCGTATTCAATTGTTTGAATATTCTAAGACCTGCGGACAAAGTCTCGGCTTATCTTTAATATATAATATTCATATACTCTCACTGACGACGTGTACTTTGCAACATTAAATACTTTGAAAATAAATCTATACACGTTAAGATATTTAAAAATAACCATGAAGGCAAAACAATGCATCGTATACATATAGAAAACATATTACCGTGAGACAAACATATTCATTCCGTACGAAAATAAACATCCAATAAGGAGGCTACTTAGTTTTAATAGACACTTTAACCTAACCTAAGAAAACTTGGACGTGGATATATTTACCTCCAGGGGATAACCTTAATGACTTTAATAGATGAACCTTCCCAAGAATGCTAAACCCATAACCTCTTATAGCAACGTGCAACATTCACATATCGGTACATTATTACGAACCTTTTCGATCACAAATTTACCTAACAACCCTAAGGCTAAAATTAATTACGTTAAGGAAATGTGTTACTTTATGAAATTCGCATACATAACATTATATAATTCAAATTCAAATTCTCGTATCGAACGAGCCAAACCATCAATTGGCAAACCAATTAAATAAAGTGATTAACATTATTTATCTTAAGCGTTATTCGCACTTAGTACTACTCATTAACTTTTATGTAGATAAACAATCTCAAATTACCCCTTAAAAATATATTATCTGAAAGAGTGTTATCAGTGTTATATAATTAAAAACAAAAATAAATCAGAAAAGAGACATCTTGCAATTAAGGCACATAATAAAAATAATATGATCTACTGAACTGCAGAAACTCTGGAATTTGAAAGTAGGAGAAATTACTTTTGAACAAGTAGTCAAATTTGCGTGCAATAAAATGTGAATTTGAATCAAAACCTTTATATAATGAAGCAGTTACATCCAAACAATACACTATATTTCAGTTATATAGTTCAATTTCATAGGTCAACATCCAAATTAAAAACTACTTAAAAACCCTGAGTCCACTAGAGAATGTTAAGACCGTCTGTTAAACGAAGCCAATATGTTTATCACAACTTTCTTCGTAACTGTATAACTTTTTAAACAATTTAAAAAGAACCATCATTCTATTTATCAAAAGATACCACTTATTCACGAATAATAGACATAAATAAGTTTAACTTGCTTTTGCAATGAATAAGATAAAATTGTTGGTTCTACGATGACTATGAGGTTAAATAAAAAACAAATAGGTATTTCAATAGAAACACCAGGATCAAAATTTGAATATGCTAACCGTGCGAATTCATGACGCAAAAGAGATTTGATAAATGGTGTAGAAACTTGTTATTACAAAAAAAAACGAAAATAAACTTCCTGCATATATCAAACTAGTAAACAAAACTAATTATACGTTTAAGAACTGGCGGAACAAAAAATTCTAAAAACAGTTACGACAGTAAAATATCCACAATACCAGAGAAAAATAATCATAAAAATGTTGCCATGAATAAGGAATGATTTTAAACACTACATTAAAAAAACAACAGTTTAAAAGTCTTGTACAATGCAGTAATAAAGCGAGTATTTAGCAATACCACAAAATTTTGCAAAGTATTGCAACATAATAGCGTAATATTTGAAACCTTTTGAAATTGGAAATTATGAATGTGCAGTGGAGCCAAAGTATTTAGGTCAATTAATTATATAACAACTGAATACAAGAAAAAATACAAGAAGTACAATATAGCAATTGGATAGTTATCCTAAACAAGACGAAATCATGAAAGTGATAAACTGTCATTATGAAGCGTCGGATCTTACTTAATAACAATTACAAGAGATTAACGGGCTAACATCCTTGAAAGTACCTCAGGAATATATAGCTGTCAAAATTAATATACACTTAGAAGATATACTCCTTAACGAATTACAGAAATGAAAGCAGAAAATGTATATATTCAACTGAATTAAGTTAAATAACTCTCGATATAGTAACAATAAGGCCGAACTGGCAAGCAAAACTTTAGAATTAAATGAATGAGATAATTCCTAGAGTCAAATAGCCACACTTCCATCTTAGGAACGAAATATTTAAATTGTACCCAAGTCAACGGCTGCTTACAAGGTGTCGGATGCGCAACAGATGAATTAATAGCGCCAGATAAGTAATTAATTGCTGAAAGATAGTTAAGGACATATTTACAAAATACCGCAGCTCGAGGATGAATATTTACCAGTCATAAACTCACTAATACTTGTATACGCGTAGCGACCGCTTGTTGGTGTGCAACAACTTTAAAGTTCAATCACCGTATCTATGAATGGTTAGGCGACCACTAGAAGCTCAATCATATTGAAGAAATACTTAATTGAAGATTGGCAATTTATTGATTATATAATTGTAAAAAATTCGTCAATAATTACAATTAGACCATCAATCGTACTCAATCCGTCAGTATTATTGTAACTAGAATGAAAACATGTATTTTATTTGTTTTGGTAAACTAGTTTATAATATTAGAAATAACTAGTTCTATTTATTTTGTAATATTAAAAGGCTTATTGGTTTCTATCCATAAAATAAAAACGTGACTTAAAAATATAATCAATAAATATCATATTTTTATGAGAGTAAGAATTGAAAATCAAAAAAATAAGTTGTCTAATACTTTCTAAAACTGCTGACTTGCTTGTATTTTAGGTTCTTTCCAAATTGCATGAGGTTGTTTACTAGAAGTAAACAACTTAAGGTACATTTAATATAAATTATTGAACTAAGTACCTACGACAAATATAACGATTAAGGGCCCAGTAATTTTAGTACTGTACTTTTAAAGAATCATAACAAACTATCTCAACAAGCCGATATTCTAAAAACGATAAATACGACATTTGTTCTTTCATTCGCAAATGCTGCCTAAAGCCTACTTTGAAATATCTTGAAAATAATACGGTATCAGGTATAGAATGTCAGAAAATACAATTTTGTTTTAGTGATTATCTTAAATAATAAAACTTATAATAAAATATTTATATACCTTTGGATTTCTCCTATTCCTTGTTTATACGTGCAGTTTTAACGAATATTTGAACTTAAAAAGCTGCCAAATAAAACAAAGCGGCTAACGATTATTTTCTAACTACCTTTGCTCTTTTTCGAAAGTATTATTAAGTTAATTGTAATAATAATATACGTAATGTCACCTATTAAAAAACTTAAAAATTAATAAGGAAGCAACGTCGCAACAGAGCCACAGTTTTTTTAATCCATACGCAATATAAAGGAGCAAAGAATCATCCAGTTTATTTCATAGTTTAGAGTCCTACCTAAAATATTATAAATGCAAAAGTGTGTTTCTTTGTATTTCTTTCACATCACAACTAAAGAACTTATCGACTTTATTTTTTTCTCGAAGATGGCTTATCGGGAAATAATTTAGATTAATTTTTAAGTCAAAAAATATCTTTCTAACTAATATTATAAATACGAAAGTGCGTTTATTTGCTTTTTTCACATCGCAATGGATCGAACGGATATTTTGCACAGAGGTGGTTGGCTTGCCAGGAAATAACATAGCCTGCTTTTCATCCCAGTAAATATATTCCTAACTAAGCTTGTTTGTTTTCCCTTTTTTCTACAAAATCATTTTAATACAAAATCAATGTACTATATAATATGAATAGGCCCTTAACAAGGTAACACATGTCGACTTGCAGCTTTAGTAACGACGTATTACGATATTTGTTTCTTTTTGTACAAAACTTGCGTTCGCGCCAAATTTTTTTTAAAAGAAATGCTGTTATAATTCTTTTGGCATAGATTGGAGAATAATTTCACTAATATTACACAGAAATATGCTATGTGTTTTTACACTATGTGTTTAATTAATGATGAGGAACTTGGAAGGTTTTTGTTAATTTTGTTAAGTACTTCACCAAGTTTAAAATAAAATTCAAAAATACTCTTCAAAAATATTCCTTTTGGCAATAGCTTTGAGTGTTTCTTTCATCCATGGCTTTATCAATGCTGTCCTCAATTATCATATAATATCTTCTATCCACTGATTTAAACATTTTGATTAGTATATTTTAATAAATAAAAAAAGAAACATTGCTAATTGATATACATAATAAATTCTCTAATACAACTAGACCGTACAAAATTTATCTATAAATATTTTAACCATTCTTCACAAATAATTTGTAGTGTTATACTCTAGTTTCAAAATCAGTCCTTTTATATACACTTATGACTGTAACTTGTTTTATGAGCATTTGAATAAACAAATAAATATGTAAACGATTTCAAACCGTAAACAACCTTAATATGTTTGCTGTGTTTAAACTACAGACTCTTGTCTGTATCTGAGTTAATATAAACACGGACATAATAAAAGTAAATATTTATTATATATATTTCTTACGACCTCATGGACACTCTTACGTTCAAAGATCTAGATGTATTATTGCCGGTTACTTTAAGAGTAATCTAAACTATTCATTCAATTGTAATAGAGTGAATTCTGTAAACGAAACATATTTTAAAAACAGTGATTGATTTAGCATAAAGAATCATAACAGAAGTCAGAAAACTTATTTTTAGAATTTTTGTCTAATGAAATTTGGTAGGGGAATAATTTATACCTACAAAAGTGCAACATATGAAAGGAAACAACATTTCTAATAACTTTTCTCATTCCTAATTTCATGCGAGTGCAACCGTGGGACACATCTAGTGACTAATAATACTTTAATTTACATTATATAAGGTACAATTTAATAATTTCAACAAAGGAGTATTTTGTATATTATCTGCATTCTATTTCACGCCGACTCCAAACCTTTTTGTATAACTCTCCACACGGATCTTCACAATGACAATTATACAACTATGGGCGATATAGTATTTGAAGTATACCTATGCATTTTTAGGAAGAATGTTAATAAGAAATTGGGAAATGAATGATAATGTAAAATGACAAGAATATGTGGCTGGAAAAATGGAGATAGCGAAGTAATTATAAAATTAATTAAAAACGAGAATAAATTGTGCACGAAAATTAGTTTTAAGAAATGTAAAAAGAAGATAAACGTAACTGAATATCATAATTACAATTGAAAAACAAGAAAGACAAGGCAACAGAAACAGACGATTTGTCACTTCATAATTCTACGACTACAGAATATAGCTAACATTACTTACTGTAGTTCGTACGAACGGGTGTGACGATCGAGGCTATAATTTATCTCTGTTCCATTTTTTTTAAAATCTGTCCCCGTTCAATAGTAACATTGTGATCAAAATATAAAAGTAATAAAATTGTTTATGGGACAGCTACGGGAAGCACGCCCGGATTTGAGAATTCGGGAGACACGGTAGGAGTAAATATATGCTAAAATATAACTTACAAAATTGTCCTTAGAGAGAATACTATCAGATTAAATAAAAACTTTAAAAACACCATAAAACATTAATCAAGAAACATTTCAGATTTGTTATCTTAAGTTTGATACAGAACGATTCAAAAATTACGGTATTATAGAATAACACAGATACATCCGCTCATCCAAACTTTCGAATTTATAATATTAGGAAGGATTATTATAAGCATTTTTAATTGTAAGTAAATCTATTTCTTAATAAAATTCCTTTAATTTGGTCAAATATAATTAAAAACTCTGTTTCATATATGCTGTCGCAAACCTCAACGGTATGATACATTTCGTCAGTGGAAATCACATGAAATTGGAAAAGAATATAAATATGATCATATGGATAAATAAATTATTTAATGAAATGAAACGAATACAAAAATAATGAGGAAAAAATTCCGATTTTGTTGCTATAAGCTCAATAGTTTTATATTAACTTAATGAGATAAAGAGAAAAAATGGACAGAAAGAGTTAGAGCTAAAAACAAGCATCACATCTGGCAAGCATACGTTGGCTGGCCTAGAAATAGTACACTGCGATCGATACTCATAAATGGGGGATAAATGTAAACTGTCATTAAAATTTGAAATTACTTTAACATAATTCTAGTTTTAAAAATTAGTTTAAGGTTTTACCGATAATTTTAACTTAGGGTTAAGAATGTAAGGTTGTTTCAATAGATATTCACATTTTTAAAATGCTTAAGAATAAACATCTATCAACAATTACAAAAAATATGCTGTTAGCGAAAAGGCATAGCCGTTACCTACTTAATTTTTTAAGAAAACCAGAGTGAAGTTGGATTGTGACTACCCTTAATTTTCTAAGGTTGTAATTACATGCATATACCGAACCTTACCCTTTATTAAAATTATACCAGAGTTTAAATAAAATTGTAAAAAGGGGAAACACTTCTGAGAATGACGAAAATAATTACGAATTTTACATTCAAACAGAGATGCAAAACAGACAGAAACTATGAATACAGCTGAATGAAAATAATATGTTGAAGAGAACTTATAACTATTTTAATTGGAATGCCCATTTACAAAATAAAAATTCAAAATGTTTGGAAGAAGAAATACATATTTAATACATAATTCGGTTTATATACTACAATAGAATGATAACGGCATTTTTAAAGGAGATTAGCAGCCGTGGCCCACTAAACCTTATCAAACAAACAAAAATGAAACCTTGATGAAAGATGAAGAATGTTAAAGAAATAAAACACTGATTTACGTAATATACCTTAGTAAAATACAAAGAAATAATAACAGCACTAAACCATCTTCTTCGTCGATTACTATATATTTAAACCTACTATCAATATCTTTTCTAACAATTTTGCAAGAAAGTTTCTGTTTTTTGGTACCTTAGATTATTCCAGCGTAGGTTATAAAAGATACCACGTAGCCAAAGACATCTTCCAAAAACATATTTCGGCCAAAAAAAAAATTAGAATAGTGTTGAATTGTTGTATTCCGATCTATTAAGAAGCTGTTCCAGGAGCTGTACAAGTACGTACGTAATACATTTTTAAGCGATGTGCCTGAATTGGATTTTATGTTTTATTATGTTAGCGTCGTCGCTTTTATTACAATGACATTTATTTCAATAACGCTATTACACTATATTACAATGACATTTATTTCAATAACGCACTAAAGCTTAAGGAGTAAAGGAGAAGTAATAAGAAGTAAAAACTAATTACATTATTAATCAGCCTATAAAAAGTAATAGGATAGCATTATTTCAGTTATCAATCTTTTGCCTTTCCAATAATTAATGGTTTTATCTGCTACGTGAATATAACTTTTTTAGTCTTGTATCGCTTTATCTATTCAGGATGGTATCATTTATGTTCACAGTACATATTAATACCGCCCACGGACATAAGGAAAATTGCTGATCTCCTTTAGAACAATTACAAAATAGTTCGCTTTTTTTCCAAAGCCAGCGACTTATTTAGAATGCATAAATGAAAATTTTATCTATAAATGTGTAAGTATTATGAAATATTTAAAATATGTAAAAATAATAAACGGTATTTATACATAATAACGCAAGAGAGATACACACCGAGTTTTTCTTTAAAGATTTGTTAATATTTATGTTAAAAATGCTAAGTGCGTAGAGAAGACCAAGACATCCCCGACCATGAATAAGTTAACCACCAGTGGTTAACTTATCCATGCCCCCGACACTCCATACTAGCGAAAAGATTTAATTGTCTACACTATTACATATGTACTCGCCTATCCGTATCCGTTAGTGTGTGTGTGTGCATAAATTGATGTAGGGCTGCCGCAGCGAGCAGGTAAAAAATAGTTCCTAATACTACATATCGGTCTCGATCGTTGCGGACAATCGGGCCGAATGAGCGAGTTGACGCTATACGTCAGCAAAATAGCTGTTTCTCTTTCAATAGCGTCGAACAAATGAATGTCTCGATGGCACGCTGGCCCAGTAATTTTGTACTTTAATTATTACCTAATTGTAAAAGATATAATTATAAAAATAAATATTTTGTACTATACATTTAATTGAGTGAAAATGGTTTGATAATAATAGTATTAAGATAGAATTTGAAAAAAGGTACTTATTGTAGATCCTAAAAACTAAATAAAATCTTAAATAAAAATAAATTTTGTTTATTTATAAATGTGATACACTGAAATATTGTCTTCCTGTTGACTTGATTAGATTTGCTTCATGTAAAAGATCTCTTAATAAACAATATAATAAGCCTATGGCCTATACAAGGACAGGTTTTCCAACCACATCGCGTTCAAACAATACAACGACTTTTAAAAACAGTTTGAAATTTAAAACTGTTCAGTGGCATATTTGTAGACATAAAATTATAGGTACTAACCAAATAATTTTGTGATACAAAACAAAATTATTTACAACAAACAAAAAGAAGGAGACAAAACAAACTCCTATCCTTATTGATTTTATTACTTTCTAAGCACTTGCACACAACGCAATAACGGACCGTAATATTGATTTATTATGAATAGTTTATCAATCAATACTGAATTACACAATATTCAACAAAACGTTGAAAAATTGATCCAATACACACGCAACAAGCGGCAACCTAGGAACGCGTACTCGTGATCGTACGCGGCATCTGCGGGGGAAGTTAAATTGGCGGGGGAGGTGAGTGTCGCTTCTTTACGCAATAATAGTAACTATTATTTGACCAAGATCTATTTAAATGGTTACTTGTAAAATGTCTATACACTAGTCCCCAAAGATTTTAGAATGCGCATTGCCTGCTGAGAGCGGGCCGCGCGTGTCCTCCGACATCTTTGTTAGTCCCGTATAAGATTTTCCATTTATTCTAAATTTGTTCATGTCTTATCATTGGTAGAAAAAATTGGTCATTTCTTCTATTAAAAACATTTGTGTCTCTGTAATACGTGCACATAAAGTTTAATAAAATTTACAAGTAAACTTAATTTTAATGATTCCATATTTTATGTAAAAAAATCAAGTTGACATCAAGGACTTGCTAATTTGAGTTTTTAAATTGTTTTCAAAATCATGTAGTCTTAAATATGAATAGTAAGCCTTTAAGTTTTATTTCATAATATTTCTTATAAATCATAGAACCGCAACCAAAGCAGTCGTATCGCCCTGTCGCGGATGACTGCTTCGTTCGTATTAATATAATGGTAGTTGTTTGGAGACGAGAGGAATATTAAGGTGCACTAAACTCACAAATAACTTTAGAATTTATTGCCATATGAGAGAAATTAATTAAACCTTACATTGGAAACAAAAAGGTTAAGTTTCAGTTGTCACTGTCAATCCTTATCGTTTCGTAATACTCGTAATTCCGTTTCATAACATTTTACAGTAGACAGTGTTTTTAATATTTACAATGACAAACAAATTAATCGGAATTAAAATATAAAAAGAAAACCACACACCCCCACAGTAATTCCCAAATGGTCATTAAATACAATAATAATATGGTAAAAACCGATTTGAAGAACTAAATATATATTATGAACTGGATGAGAAGAAAACATGACATAATTATTTGCTACCTTTGGTGTGACTGGACGTCACAATTTACTACAGAATACAAGTAAAACTTATTGAAGTATCCCACTGTAGCGACATTCGACCTTTGCAAAATATGAGTCCGAAATAATATACGTCGTAATTGTAGAAGTCTACAATTATAATAGTGTAATACCATAATAGATTTGGATTGTAGAATTTCATTAAAATATTCTAAAAACCAAATTAAAAAATGTTAATTTAAATAACACCATAGAATTAAAGGTTGTGTCAAATAGTAAGACAGGCCAAAACAATTTTAAACACACTTTTATATGTGTGTGATAATATTATAAGGTGACAGAACAATACTAAATCACATGCATGAATTTTGGATCCAGGTGGTATAATTCGAATTTAATTTTGATTAATTTTAGGTTTTTAATTTTTCTGAAAAATTTTGTTAAATAAAACCAACCCGTTACATCATTGACGATTCCCAACTGTAACTACTAACAATACCTTTAAAACCATTATAAACCATGATATAAAAATAAACTAATAGTTTTTAAGAAAGAAAACACGCTTTTTTAAACACTCCACTAAAAAGCTAATAATAATTGTCGAACCAGTTTTCTCTGTCTAATACTATCAAGGCCGTTCCAACGTTTTTAACGTTTTTCGTATGAATATTCCTTTCTTCAATTTAGGTATTTTATTCAGCTTTGTTCAGCTACCTACATAGTATTCTACTGGTACCCTATAACTTCAATTTTTAGGAATATTTTATCTTCATATCTAAAGAAATAGGCATATAATACGACAAGCCTGTACTATACTTGGCAGATTAAATTTGTTCTAGAATTCATAATTGTTAAATATTATATTTAAGAATTATTATATTTAATAATGGTTAAGCTAATATTTTATTTCTATTTTCGCATAAAACCTTTCAGGTATTTTTTCGTAAATCGAAACAAATAACTAAATTATTTTCACAAGTTTTTACTTAGTGACTTTCCCTACCAGATGAAATCATGGGCCAATGGTATTTTCCTATATATTTATTTACCTTTGTTTATACTGGTGAGTCGTCCTTTAAGATGGTTAAAATTTAAAATAAAATAAAAAACATTTAAAATCACAATATAACTTGAATTTATTTATGCCGACCATTTCAAAATACATTTATGAATATAATACTACACCTCCATTAAGAGCGTACTATATTTATATTTACAATAAATTAAATACATACGTCTTCTTAAAATTAAATAAATTTAAATTATTTAGCGTTTATTTTTTCACATCTTATGTTTTCCACTTTCATTATGACATTCTAAATAAAATCGCAAATGCCAACATAATGACTTTCATAATCTATTCGACCTACTACAGTAACATTTTCTTTTAAACTAAATATTAAATAGGAGACCAAGGCATGTACAGCGCGTCCTTAATTGTAACTGAATTTAATATAAACATAACTAAAAGTTCTTGTACGATAGTAAGTACCATACACAACATTTTTGTTTCATCAGATCAGAACTTTCGAAATTTTTTTATTCATAATGGAACTAATGTTTTTAAATTTCAAAACTAAAGCTGAAATATATTAAAATGGAACAACTCACGCAGTTTACGTTACATCGTATGACAGCTGCTCGAGAAAATCAATTTTACTTTTGATACGTCAGTAAAATTTTATTCGACATGCTATTACATTTGATGGTAATAACATTATTACGTAACTTACATAAATACTTGTTTTGCTACAACAACCTAGTCCCACGTTTCGTATGTATGCAATGCCATGAATGGATTGATGAATGAAGGGATATTAATCACATAAATATATATTACAAATTTCATTAACAAAGCCAATTTTGATAGGAAAATAAATATCATTTATAACGTATACTTAGATCTGTTTGATATAAAACAAAGCTTATTTTAATAATAAATATAACAACGTTACACAAATTTTGCTCCTAATACAACATACACAACAAAAACTAATAAATTGGGAACTGTGCATTTCACATTTTTTATAACTTCATTGTGAGATACGCAATTATTTTAAAATTAATAGTTCAGACTATAGAATCGTTCGATTTTTCGACGTTCGAGAGGAGTGGAACACTGCTGAAATCCTTTAGCCCCTCGTTCTGCTTCCTCACGCCCGTGTCGAAAGAATTGGCGGTCGGCAAACGAGAAATCCAATTGTTGTTACCGATTTTATTACCGTTCGTCTTGAAACCGGATGCATTCATCGTCGCATTCGAATTCTCTTTTATCTTAATTTTTGTGGAATTATTACATGATAAATGATTGAGCTGATTTACGAGACTGTTAGTATTCAATATTGCTTCTTCGTTGCTCAATCCGTTGGTAGTCTGGTTCGCGTTCGACCCTTGAACTACGCTAGTCGAATCTCTTAAGAGTGACTCGCTTTCGGGGTCGAGTTTTACTGCGTCGCTCGATCGCTGCGGTTGAAATATAGCCGAGCCCCGGCGACTGGAGGACCTGCTCGGATTCTGTTCTCGTTTTTGGCGGAACGGTGTCAAATGGGAGACGGGCGCGTTTTCGACGCACAAAGTTGGCTTCACTGGATAGTAACTGGTACTCTTTATATTCTTGGGATCGTGCGTTTCGCCATTTAACCAGTATGTAACCATGGTTCCCTTACCCTAAAATAAAAAAAACATGTTTATTGATTACAACATGTCAAATTATATGAAATTATATGTATGTCGTATGTCGTTTATTAGCTTTAGTTTTGCTTTAAGTTTTTTCTTGATTAATTCACAAATTGCTTGCTTTATATTCAACATACCATATGAACTTATAGAAAAGAAATAAATATGGAAAAAAGTAAGATAGCTTTAAGGTAGTTTTGCAGTTCTCGTAACTTTGTTCATGTTTGTTTTCACCTATTATGGATTGAAGTTTACTGAGAATCTAAAGCAAGCATTCCACGAATTAAAAAAGTAACAAATAAAACGAAACTACAGCTAATCAATATCGTCAATTTTTAGAGATATAAACAAATTTTAACATCCAAAACATCCAGGAAACGATTTTTCTAAAAACATCAATGTACGCATTAAAATTATTTTGCCACACGAACTACACATTACTATACGATGCCAAATTTCGACAGCGATTCTTTACTTAATTTCAAAGTTATTGAGCAACAAAAAAACCGAGTTGTAATTTTATATTAAATAATAAATTTTGTTACAAATCGCAAAAAATAAGACGACGTTTAAAATGCGTATTTTGCATTACAAATCTAATTACTCTCCATGATATTCAGTATTTCTTTACAGCCATCCATATATTATCCTCGCATTTCTTAACTACAAAAAATAGTGTAAAGCGTTAAGGTACAGACGTGAATTTAAAAAATGCCTTTTAACAAAAACAATACTCGAAGACAATTTTAAGCGTACTGTTAAAATATGAGTACTAAATACCATTAGGTACAGAATTTTTCTTATATATGTCTTTTTTTTCAAATTATTTTTTTCTGATGATTTGAAAAGTCGTCTAGAAATAAGACGGTATCTTCTGCTCAGTTTAAGGTATGCAATTTAATGATCAGGCTGAGCTTTAATATACTGAGATATTCTTTTTAAATTTATTGTTAAAGAAATCGGTTAAAGAAATTAGAAACAAATCGGTTTAATAGTTTTTTCTGCTAAATGACGATCATCGATTCAAAAGACAATGTATATAAACAAAAATATCAGTAAATTTTAGACACGAATTTCTACTTAAATAAAATAATTAATTTTTCTTTACTAAATCAGGTATATGCTTATAATCGACAACGTATAAAATGTATTTATTGACGTAAATAAAAAGGAAAGGTTATATATTGTGGGGCGCAAGTTACCGCTATCCCGCGTCGACCTGTTTTAAGAACGTTCGTGCTCTGCTTATACTGTAGATAGCTGTCAAATTTGTAGATAGCAGTCAAAAATTTCCGTTCACCTTAAAATTTGTAGTAGTAATTTTCAAGGATAAAATGTAGTAAAGAATATATTGTTCAAAATTACAACAGGGCGTGATCTCTTCATAAAAATGAAACTTGTACTGCTTAAATTTAAAAAGAAAATGTCGTTCGGCTTAGTCGGAAAAGGGAAAAATCGCATATTCGAAAGAAATTTTCCAATTCATAAAAAAAGAAGTTACCGGGAAACGCTTATTAAATACTTACTGGAACATTTTCCAGTTCCTTTCAGTTTTCCTTTCAAGATTTCTTTATCATTGTTATGTTAGTATATTATGTAGAATTTAGGTGCTGTACGTAGAAATCAACAAAAACTGCAAGCTGACGACTGAGATCATATTAGACGCCGCAAGTAAATATCTCAGGTCTCCATAGCATATACCATCATGAATATTAACATATCTCATCTTGAATATTAACGAGTCCAATAAGTTACACGCATAAAAAGACTCAGTAGGTATTGATGTCCTCTCGGAATTATCACAGACCTAATTTATTCATTACCTTTACATGCAACTCTGAATGGTCGGAACAATGACAAAGGAATCTGAATATCGCTTATTTAATAAACACCACTCTATTGCAAGGGTTCAAAACATTAATAAAACTCAAAATATGGGTGTAAAAAAATAATAAAACCCCACCTATCACAGACTATTAATTTTTAAGAATTTAACCAATCGTATGACGAACGTTAACATGCATTATACTATTAAATATGGCCATTCTGTCGAAACAATTAAATACATCTCTTAATTTAAAACTCAACCAATAATTTCATGGAAACACTTATATGATATGAAGACATCTATATAATATCAACTAATTATCTCAATTTAAATATGCTTAAGTTAGTATTAAAATTTCAATAATAAAACATTTATATTATAATATACAGTGGAGAACATAAAAGGGGATATTAAATAAACAGGAAAAATAGCTGTGGTCGTAAATCTATCTAGACTAGACGTCACTGATGGAAAAGTTAGATGCTTCACATTCGAATACCTATGAAAATATCTTTGAAACATAAGTATGTATATGGCATATAAAAAAATGAGCCACTTGATAAATTAGTCTAATATATGACAATGTCTGCATGGCTAAAATTTTTTACAGTAAACAGAAATAAGAAACCCACCTTTTGTTCTCGCTAGAGACTTCCATCAAATGGGAAACATTTTTTTCTAATTTATCTATCTCTATTTCTAATTTATTTCAAACCGAACAAATATCAACATATGGATCCATTTGTTGGTACCCGTATGCCCAATTCCTTTTAACCTAACCATTAGCGCTTACGTGGTTAATTTCATAACCTACTTGTCACACCCAGTGACGAAAATTGGTTTAACCAGATAAACATATGAAGAGATAAACGTTATATACACATGTCTGCATAAAAACTGAATTAATCCTTACTCAACTCATTTAATATATAACCACAGTATATTTGCAGACTTTGCCTAACACGTGTAAAGGTTTACCAACTGTACCATGAGAATATTCAAGTTGAATAGCCAAAACCTGCATTAAAAGTCTGAAATCATCTTTAATTTTTTATATCACAATCACACGGTCGCTTAGACCTAAGTCTTGCAGTAGCTTTAGGAAAAGCATTGGGACCTACTCTCTGACCTATGCTGCGTGTAAGCCATAGCTGTATGTAAGCGTAATGACCAGATTAATGTTTATAATACTAACAGTGACGCACATGACTTTTATTATCCTCCATATTTTATTGACTGGTCAACAGTCAAACTCAAATTATACATAACGTTGAACATGGCAGCGTGGTGTTCACTTACTCAACCATATACTGTTTTTAAGTCTAATCAGTAATTTAGGATGTTTTTATACGTTTACTACTTATTAACCAATATAATAATAAAATACACCAAGGCTTGTCTAAATTCAATTAATCCATCTAGCAGTTTACCGCCAGAAGAGGAAACATTCCAATCATCTTCCAGTATAACTTAAATTCTCCCAATTTGTATCATATAAGAATTATAATGATAAAATTGCGTAAGAAGGTAGTTGAAAGAAGTATATTAATCGGATCTGACTTAGTCTGTTTTCACATATTCCGAATACTCTTTATGATCTGCTATTTTTATTCAAGCCTTTATTATAAAAAAAAATTACCATAATCAAACATCATGATTCTCCACAAAAGACGTGTTTTTGCAAGTTTATATATAAATAATTCAAGCGTCCCTCGACAATATTTACAAAGATACATATATACTACCTTCATAGCGACTTCCCCACGACACTCCAGATCGAAGGAGCCGAAGGTGTCCAGAACTTCCTTAGTGGCAGGGCTAACGTGGATGCGTAGTGCTTCGCCATTACTTTCCATACGTGATGCAGTATTCACTGTGTCACCAAACAGGCAGTAGCGTGGCATCTTTAGTCCTACCACGCCCGCCACACAGGGTCCTGTCAGGAGTTTACAAACAATGAATATTATTTTAGATCAATTATCTTACGGATTATTTTAAATATTCTGAAAAGAATATTTAAAATAATCCGTAAGACTAATAATCCGTAAGACGTAAATAAAAGAAAAATAATCCGTAAGACGTAAATTCTTTTTTTATTAATAACTTCTTTTTTATTATTAAATTTGATCTTGTGTTTAATTGTTTCTAATAATTGTTTGAAGATTTATTTAAAACATCGTTTGATATTTTAGGTAGTTAATTATGACTAAAAATGTTTTGAATACTAGGAAACTCGCTTTTAAGTTGACGTATGAACATTTTTAAACAACATTGACTTGTAAATTGTTGACACAGCGACTTATGCACCTCATACTTCTTCGGTCGAAATTTCGTTCGCTGCGGAACCCATTTTACCTGTCCATATCCTGCACTACCCTAATTTTTTCTTCAAATCGGAGGAAAAGGGAACAACATGATAATATGATTTTACGAGGAAATGATGGCAGTATCGGATATCATTTATTCTTCAATTTAGTTACTTCACATCCGTAAGGTTGCAAAATATCTGAATTAAGATACTAAGCAGCAACATGTTAAATGTTACGAGAGAATTTTAGCAGTACTGGGCATTATTCGTTCTGCAATTTAACTCTTTCACACCCGTGGGTATGTAAAGTATATGAATTAAGGTACTAAGCAACAACATGTTAAATGTTACAAGAAAATATTACCACTACTGGACATCATTTGTGCTTCAATTTAACTACTTCATACCCGTGAGGTTGCAAAGTATCTGAATTAAGGTACTAGGAAGCAACAAAGTACATATCACGAGAAAATGTTAGCAATACTAGGCATAATTTGTTCTTCAATTTAACTACTTCATACCCGTGAGGTTTACACAACATGGTAAAATTTAATATTTACATATAATGGGTTTCCGAAAATCATATCGAAATTTTAAAATACAACTTTACAAATTGCTAAACCAATTCAAAGTCTATGTTTTTGATTTCACTAATAGATAGACCACCAAAAACATTCGTTCTTTGTACGAACCTGTGTGCAGACCTATTCTCAACTTGAGCTGGTCGCGCGGACGATGTCGAATCACGAACCGGTGAACGGCGGAGAGCAGTGCTAGCGACATACGCGCTACTTCGCACGCGTGCCGCATCCCGTTGCGCACCGGCAAGCCCGACACCACCATATATGCGTCCCCGATTGTCTCCACCTATCGAACATCGAATTACTTTGAACAAGAGAATAAAGGTAAATGGTTCTTTTATATACCATACTTAATGACATTGTATTAAATATGTACATCATTTGTGCTCGAAAGTGGTCCTGAAAAGACATGTAATTGTTCAATTAAAGACAACTTGTAGTATGTTATTTAGTTGTCTGGGTTGCCCGCTGTTATTATTTGTTTTACCGAAATACATAACAGAGTAATTATATGGATATGGATACTGTCACTAAAAGTCTACAATTGCAAATAACATTATAATTTTACTTTTTACTATATTTTTTAAATTTACTTAAAACGTTACGTGTAAAAGATGAACGTCAGATGAGAAATATAGTACAGGTAATTGTGAGAAGACTAAATATAATCTGTTGGTTATATTTTATAAGTTACAACGCTTGTATCGTTGCTACACCGTTCACACCTACGACGGACTCGCCCATTCATAATTAAAATAACCCACCTTTCATAATTACTTTTTTTTCACAACTATCCCTTTTACGAAGGCGACTGCCGATATTAGCCCTGGCGTCAGGCAAATAGAATATAATTTAAAAAATTATTATTCTTTAGAAAACAATAAATGAAACAATTGAGCGATTAACGACAGTCAATGAAAATGGCAAAAATTAATATACAATTCGTGGTCCTGTTTCAAAACAATGAAGCTACCTTCCTAAATATACTGACATTTTATTTTTAGCATATTAACAATTGCCAATAAAATGTGAAAAAATAATAAGCTAACGAAATACATAAAAAAATTTTAGAAACTCTTACAATAAAGATCAATATCAATCACTTTTTAAATGTGTAGCCATTACGTAAAGATATTAAATATACACTGTTAACTAGCATTAATACTCGTTCTGTTGCCGTTAAATTGCTCTTTATGAATTTTATATGGCTTCTTTGACAACTCTTTGGACCTGCAATTTTTACGGATTAATATGTTACATCTGTATATAGAGGGAATAACAGAACTCAATCGGCACTTTGTTTCATCATCAAAGAATTCCGTGGAAATTACATTTATAAACTATTATGAAAAATAACCTGACTACATAAAAAAAAATTATGTGTATAAAAGTGTCATTTATATCCTTGTACCATCTGAACAGTATGAACTGTTCAGGTAAACAGCACTATATAATTTTTTCCACTCTCAGCCCCTTTCATTATTCAATGGTATAAGCCCCTTTCATTATTCAATGGCATCTTCAGGTAGGCTGAAATGTTGTAATACAACGAAACCTAATGCCAAGATGTTGTAATACAACGAAACCTAGGTCGTGGTAAAGAACTTAAAGAAAGTAGAAATAATACTACATCACGTAATTTTATTTAATTGTGAAATATGAATTTCTACAAAATTAACGCCAAATATATTCAATAAATAAAATTAATAAAGTTATTATATTTTAATTGGGATTTCGTACTTCACAAGGAAAAACAGGACCGTTATAATACCACTCTCATGCAAAAACCGTTTGCCGTAAGAATTTAAAATTTGGAATAGTACGATATTGTATGAACCCTCATAGTTCGCAGAACTAACACTATAAAATATTTCTATTGTAATTACGTACAGAACCCTCATACTGCGAGTTCTACTCATCGTTAATAAATATATAGTGACTTCTTTCTTCTTAAAGTTTAATCATTAAACAATTTAAAGTAATACATACCTTATAAACGTCAAAATTTTCAATAATAGAATCGAAGCAAGTGTAGAGGTCATTGAGGAGGTCGACCACTTGAAGTGGAGTCGAAGCGGCCGAAAGAGATGTAAAGCCCACAATGTCGGAGAAGTAAATAGTAACCTGATCGTATGTCTCTGCGATCACCGATTGTCCTTTTATTAATTGTGAAGCCACTGACCTAGTCACACAAGCGATATTCGATTAGAGAGTACTAAGTAAATGTATTTGTCAACCTTATACTATCTTCAATCGAAGGGTACCAAAACATTGAAAATTACTATCAAAATTTGTTTTTCTTGGTCTCTCTGATGCTTCTCAAAATAAGTAGCTGTATAATTAATGTCTTACGATAAATTATCGTAACGTGAAGATGATGTAATGATATAAACGTAATTTCGTTAAAAACTCTTGGGGAATGGAGATTTTCCTCATTCTTTTCCAGTTTTTTTTAACTTCCTTATACAAGATTAGTATTTCCTAAGAAAATAAAAAAATGCAAAGTACGGTTGACACATTTCTGCACTATCTATAAATATAAATAGTTTTGCACTGTCTAACCGGACGACAGTTCTCGCACAATTCACCGCGCACGAACGACATGAACTACTCTTGACCTCTCCTATACATTTAAGTAACAATTGAAGTAAGCTCAAAACTAAAATCTGTGTCATATAACAAGATAAATACTGCACACATATTACAGTCCATAAAAAAGTCATGGATTTGGCTTTAGTGGGTTTCGATAAATGGATCCCAAAAATTTTTCATTTCCAATGTACCTAAAAGCTTGAAATTTGGAACGTAGATAGGAAAAATAAAACGATATATGATGGGAAAAACACCTAGACTTGAAAAAATAAGAAAATTTGAGGAAACCTGTCGGAAAACCTGAAAATCAGGAAAAAGTTATGTTTGCCGTTATTTTACAAAAGTTATTTAACTAAGAAGCAGTTATTTTCAGGAATGTGGAGTTTTGAAATACATGCTAAGTGTAAAAAACTTACCAAGTCTAAACATCAGTATTAAACTAAAAATGTTTTACGTTATCCTCGTAAAATTTTTAATTACCAACAAAAAAAATTAACTCAAGCAAGTTTTAGATTTGAAATATTTTAATTGTTGACTGAATTATCCGACGAATATTTGATATATTTTAAACATGGATGTTTTAGTGGGATTTACTTTAATTGAAAATTATCTGACATAATTAATCCAACAGTGACGACCTTCACTAGACTCGTCAGCAAAGCAACTCATTGTGATATTTGTTTAAGAAAAAAAAAATTATAATAAATCGAACAACACTCATTGGCAAGAACCCCTAAAGAGATGAAATTATATAATAATTATAAATTACTTCAAATAATGAATTATATGACATGAGATCTAAAATGTATGATTATATGACATGAGATCTATGAACATTTTGAAGCCAGAAAATTTATTTTTATTTATTTTTATAAACTAAGAGCGTTTACATAGCAAATGGAAGACATGTATCCATATATAAGAAAATATAATTTTACCATCGCCGCTAATTGGTATCATGAACATAGAGATAGAGAGATAGAACCTTTCTTTTGTCCTATTATATCTAAAAAATCTTACTTGGGCAATAGCTGGTACAACAATTCTTCACACTTCTTCTTTTCTTCGAGATAATCGGCCGTCCTTTCTTCGACTAGTGACTCTAGATTGTTGGCGTACTGTTCCATACGGGATAGTAGATTGTCCAAGATATTTCCACTCTCGTGTTCCCTGTGAAAATATGGAAGATTGAATTCTAATACTATAGTTATATGAAGGATTTTTTTTAAATTTAAATATATATTCATACAAGTTGAAATATTCATTGACAGTAAAGTCGAAGTCATAAAATATCTAGCCAGATAAGCATGTAAAACAACCCCGAAGACATCTTTAAATTGCACTGTGATATAACATAAAAACGATACTGACAAAAGGATTCAGATTGTCTCTGGCCTTCCAATTGAGGTAATTAACAAAAATTGAGGTGATACACAAAAGCCGAAAAGGTAATTTTTTTCTAAACCATTCCAGTTAGGCTAAGGAAATAAACACAAATTGCTTAATAACAATTTAATTTATGTTATTTTTCGTTTTTAAAATAATAGTAATAATTTAGCCTTTGAAAAATTTAGATATAACTCGAAATATAAGTGAAAAAAAGAAAAAACGAGTGTGCTTTAGACCACACGACTGAAGTAAAACTTCAAATTCACAAAATATGAACTTTAAAATGAATTTACAATTTTATTCACTTTAAACGTAGAATATTTAATGTATTGAACAAAATAATAATTTTTAAAATTGTTCAAAAACGAAATGAAATTACAAAATAATCAAAAAATCACCGTTCGCGTAACGCTGGCAAACTCGCATATATATATATATATATATATATATATATATATGTGTGTGTGTGTGTGTGTGTGTGTGTGTGTGTGTGTATATATATATATATTTCATGCACTGGCTATGAGAGGAAGAGAGAAAGAGAAAGAAAATGTGTGCTCGCACGTCTCTCTCTTGTCCCTACAGTAATATACGAAACGTAACTCTCTCTCTCTTTCTGTCTTCACTAACTTATATCTCCCTCTCAACTTCCGTTCGCCTCGCCCGATCACACTTTTCGTAACGCTCTCGTCACGCATTCACCAGCTTACTCCCCAAGTCAAACGGGCGTAAAGAAGTTTTACTTCAATAAATCGTTTATAATTAAATTATTCAAAAAAGTACATGTTATGGCTAATAAAATGAAATACTATGTACCTACTACTAAAAATTAGGCATTAAAACTTAGAATGCTATATTGAAAAAAAATAATCTCTGCGACTGCTTCAAAAGACCGACGATGTCATGTTTTTCTTTCATAAACACGCGTAGAAATTCATTAGATTATGTTTAAAATTATCGCCAAAAATAGAGGTAACTTATTTTTAAAAGGTGTAAATCTGAACACTATATTTATTATAAATTTATTAATAAAATAGTATTTATTCATCACCGCTATTTAGAAATATTCTTTACTTTTAATATTTGTTTTTTTTCTGGACGATCAATACGTGACCGCTATCAAACATAAGACAAATAACAACCATAGAAACAGAATCCAACTTTTTGAATACAATCTCGATAATCAGAAGAAATATGATTATTAGAAATAGAAACTGTGTAAACATATGTCTGATTTCATTAGATTGGGTGTTATCTTAATAATATTGAATATATTTGGCGTTATTTTTTTAGAAATTCATTATTCACAATTAAATGAAACTACGTGATGTAGTATTATTTCTGCTTTCTTTAAGTTCCTTACCATTATATTAGCAAAGATTATCTTAATAAATGTTATCATGACTACACTAATCTTCCGTCAATTGTGCCAAAGAATACACTTCTCAATCTTTGGCACTTGTGCCAAAAAATACACTTCTTCAATCAGTAGACTTCTGTCGATCCTAATTGGTAAATACGACTTCCTCATTTAAAGTATTTGCGACATTTATTTGGTTTTTCGCTTCTAGTTAAACAATAATACTTCATAGATTGTTTAACTAACCATGATAATAAAGTTTTTTCTATACCTATTGTTTTAATAACGAATAATTTTACGTAGTAATTTTAAATTCAGAAGCATTTTGAATTTAACAAAACCTGGTATTCCTTGTTGTTTAATCTGTTGCCCTTAAAGATTAATATAGTTACGTAATACTTTTTTAGTATTCCGTACCAAAGGTAGACAAATGGAATTTATAACAATCTCTTCGGTGTCTGTCTGTCTTTTGTCTATCTGTTATAAGTTTTATCTCGCAGGCCACTTGACGTAAAATTCTGAATAGTAATAGAAAGTTGTGGCACAACTGTAGACGTTGCGTACAAATAATTTTCAATTCCGTTCTAGTGAACAGTTTTGGGGGAAGAAAGAGGAGGCGAAAAAACATTTTTATTTCGAAAATATATATTAAGGCAATTTTTTTTGTAAAATTTTGCAAAAATCATATGTCAGCTAACAATTAATCTTTAATATTAGTCACCAAAAATGATCAACATCGCATTATTCGAGACAATTTTAGTATTCTCTACCTCAAAAAGAACATTTGTTACAGCCACTTTCCTCAAACAAAAATTTAATGTAAGAACTTAAAAATTTGACATTAACATTAAAGGAGGAGGCTTATGAAGGAACCGTTAGCATTCCAAACTTATTTTTCTCCGAATTTCATGAAAGATAGTTTTAGATATATTTTTGAAATTACCCAAGGCGGTTATTAAAAACCGTTTGATGTAGAAATTGAAATGAACGATGTGAAACTTTGAGCCCGTCCCTCAAAAGAAATAATATATACACGAATAAATAGGTACTTTGGGTAACATACAAGTTAATACAATGAATAAGGTCAAAGGTCAGTATGTTCAGAGTTCTACTGTCATTAAAGTGATATTAATCTAATCATTTAATCACTGTAATTTGCTGCATAATATCACTACCTCTCCGTTTTCATAAACAATAAACAATAACAAAGACTATAAGTATTCATTATTTATCACCCGCCTCCTTCTCTGTCCTCAGTCATCGAAACATATGCAAATAATAAGTGTTGCATAAGTTTTCTGAACAAGTGCAAGTAAGTGTTTTGCATTGACCTAGCCTTATTTATTTTTTCGACTTCTTGACCCGGCTGTTCCACGGATACTAACTTCCATTTTTATCCTTAAACTTGGCTTTTCTTTAGTTTACCAGGGAACCGTATGTCGATTGGTTTTATCGATAACGGAAGAAGTTTACCTTAACTGTTTTATGTGTAAAATGATATCACATTACGTATCATATCATATCAACCTTAGCTTTTTTTAGTGTATTAGTGAACCGCACTTCGATTGGTTTTGTTGACAATGGAAAAACTTTACCTTAACTGCGTTATGCAGATTATGTCACAATAGGTAACGATGACTCGTTACCTTTCGTCAACCATAACTTTCTTTTAGTGTATTAGTGAACGCATATCGATTTATTTTGTTGAAAATGGATGAACTTTACCGTAAACGTGTCATGTCTAGATGCAGGTTATATAGACAAACAACAGGTGTCAAGTCATATTTTGACTGAAAATTTTCCGCAAAATATGACTGGAGATTGCAGCACACACACAACAATATGCATTATTATAATTTAACCGTTAACGAACGACTTTATTTATACATAATAATAACTTCGGGATAAAATTATAAATTACATGAAAAATGTAACTGTAAAATCTTGCACCTCATTGAAGTCGTTGTTTACTTTTAACTGTTACAGCAACCATTTGTTAAATCGTAGGTTTTTACCTCAGATATACAGTAAATACACGTGAACGGTAAATACACGTGGGCTGCTCAAAACCAAATATTATTAAGTTATTTAAACTAATGCAATCGAATAATAATTTGGCACGACAGTACCAGTTTGCATCTTTTTTACAAGATGCTTTTGTTTTTTGCGTACCAATCTATTATGATGTGGACGTTAAAATTCTCAATACAAGCGTTATTTTAGTTTAAAAGAAAACTCTGATGTAACTTCGAGGATGGTGCGCAGATATTAATCACTTTCAGCCCTAGGTTAGTGAGGAGTTTGATGGTAACCCAGATATCTTCCATGTCACTCTATCACTCACTTTTCTGAATGGCTTCATATTTTGTTATAACAGAAATAATAATTCCTCGGCCATTATTATTTTAAATAATGAGGCGCTATTTTTATATCGCTGCAACACCTGATACCGATTGTCAAATAACTTTGATCCATCAAAAGAGTGAGTCAAGCGTAGTTCAGTTCTGACTGATTATTACATCGTAATTATAATTCAATGCTATCAAATACAAATCTGTGGTTTTGGTACTAAAAATTATAACGTTTTAAAAACATATATTTGGCAGAATAATTCAAAGGAATAACAGTATCAATAATTGCGAAAAATATAATTTCTGCCGAATTCGTTTTAGCTGTTCAGTATTACTGCTGTTCAGTTTTAGCTGTTCAGTATTACTGCTGTTCAGGTTTAGCTGTTCAGTATTACTTAGAATAGGACCTCTTCATATCTTGTTAAGTAGATCTGTCATTGCGTGCTCAAACAAACTTAAATGAGCTTTCTTTTGCGAAAATGCACGTGGCAGCATGCAGTTATTTAATAACTTAGGGAAGATGCACACACGTAGATGGGATTCTTTACATCTCCGCTAATCTTGTTGAAATTACTAGTTGAACTGTTCGACGGCAGCTAAGACATCGCATCGTGAACTAGGCAATTTTAAGACTGTTGATCTCAATGTTTGAAAATTTGTCTCTACCTTGCCGCTATATATACTGCAAGTATATTATTGTCTCACAAGCCGCCTTTAAAATCGACGAAAGTTG
The DNA here is from genome assembly GCA_039881145.1 of Druceiella hillmani. Taxonomy (NCBI): domain Eukaryota; kingdom Metazoa; phylum Arthropoda; class Insecta; order Lepidoptera; family Hepialidae; genus Druceiella; species Druceiella hillmani. The sequence goes on along the minus strand of JAYKKI010000047.1, from coordinate 17,437,090 downwards.
CATCGGATGGGTGGTCCTCAAATTGCTTTTTTATCGTAGTTCAAAGGCATGAAGCCTTTTCTGCAATACATGGTATTGCTGCGTTCGTACATGCTGATTTTCAAATTTGAGAGCCCGATTAAGTCGAATTTTTCTCTAAGATTGTTTCAAATTCGTCAAATGCTTTCTTTCATGTTTCATATCTCTTATCAAATATTGTTCGTTATCAATTTTTATTTCCTCCTTCAAATTATTAAATATGTAATCAATGCTTGCCGCAGTTTGTCGAAGCCGACAAACTATAGAGACTGTCAATCTTGTTCATGCAGGCTGTGGTTATTTATAGTTTGCGCACTTCGATTTCTTTTTATTCAGTTGTAAAACTCCATAAATTTTCTCTCGCCTATTCTAATGCAGGCTGAAGTATTAACTATTAATTTGATTAACAATATCTTTTAACCGAATTAGGGATTTTTGAAATATATTATCAGTTATTTTATGGTAATTTTTTTGTTTCTTACTGTGTGCAAAGTTGATGTTTGTAACGCTCGTAATTATTGAAATATTTCTATTACCGCATGGAAACCTAGTTAATATTTTATGGTAAAAATATTTTGGGCGAAATCGGTCACGGCCGTCGATAATAAAAGAAGAAAAGTAAGCGTCACAGCGAAATAACGACCTAAGCATCATCACATAGGATGTGATTATCGAACGCGCGTGGCGCGTAATGGTACTTTCTATTGTCTTATCATCTTCAAAATCGTTTTAGCACTGTTCACGCACAAATAAATTACACACTTGAGTTTATTAAATCAGTGCAGTTTTGTTTCTAATGTTTAATAAGTATTAATAAAAGTAATAAAATAATAAAAGGAAGTCTTAGAAGTCACTTTATGTAATCTTCATTAATTTTTGCTGCATAATACGTATAATACAATTTATGAACGGCGAACGTCTCGATGAGTCGTATTGCTGTTACGAATGTGGGCGCTTTATTATGTAATATCCAAGAAATATATGTCTCAATGTACTCGATTATCTACCGCGCATTTACATATCACACGGCAGTGACTATATATGTGTCTGGAGAGATAAACTTACATAACGTATAAAATAAGTTGTATTTATTAACCCACTACAGTGAAACCCAAACAAGTATAATAATCATTTACCATCTCCCAAAAAATATAAGCTTAACAAAAACATTTTATAAGTAAAATATCTGGGTAAGTACTCCGTGTAAAATATCAACACATTCATCTCATCACAACACTCGTAATTATTAAATTTAATCCGGTCTCATAATATAATAATTGAGAATATGTTTTATTCTTATATTTAGTTATTTTTTTATTATATTTAGTTATTGTGATAAAAGCCTGTGTCGTTGAGGTTAACTTCGATCCCCGGATATAATTTTTTTTCTAATCAATAAACCATCACATCAGAGACAAGAGATTGACCATGAATAAATATATCTAAATAGTAAGTGGATAACGTCGCGTTCGCATTACAAATATTTTTTAATATTTGAAAAGATATATGAATACAGCATATTAATATCATTCAGTAATTCATACTAATCACGATAAAATAAATTTTAAATTAATTTTCCTGAATTTGATTCATTTAAAAATAGTACCACGCTTTTTCGAATGAAAACCTGAATATTTCTGAATTAATTTGAATTCTGTTTTAATTTACTATTACGTACATTGAATTTGTTACACGTTTTAAATATACGCGAAATCCAAATTGTTTAATAATCTAAAGAAAAATCTTTATAAATAAACTTCCACTTTGAACAAGAAAAAATAAGTCACAAATTATTAAAATGTTACTATTGCACTACTTGTTATAAGGTAGATTGGCTTCATCTATATTTTTTCTATAAATAGCAAAAAATAGAAAAATTATAAAAGAAAGCGTTCACAATTTTTGTTGAACAAGGAAAATGTCATTACGTGAGTCATCACTGCAGCGGTGACATTTGCATTAATTGCTAAAATAGTGCACTATGTGATATTTATTAAATCAATCGCTAGTTGCCTAGCATGACATAGCCCCTTAACATTAAACAGATAGCTATCTCGTAAAACATATTGATAATATCCTAATTTTCCGCATCGATTCCATACAACCATTATATTTTGTCAAATTGTATAATTTTCTTATGCGATTTCTGTAAGATGTGGCCAGAAAAGCATGAAGGAAAAGAATAAAATTATGGTTTAAAGGTGTGTACTTGATATTATGGTATAATAGATTTTCTATCATTTTAATTCATCTAAACCTGCACCTAATTTTTAGGAAAGTTAGCGTCATTGGAAATTTAACGGCATAATGGACTAGATTGGGATGAAATTATAATGTCCTACTAGAGCTGACACATTCCATTACCGTAAAACATTTAACCGCCTCAAAGACGATCTCTTACCCAGACTCCAAGATCAGCTTACTCGCCACTATGAATACGAGTGTTGCACGCCACTCTAGAGTAGAGGCGAGCGTTATAAATGTGGAAAAATTCACCATTTTGCCTGTCATCTTTGTATTAAGAGGTCACACTAATCTTCTCTACGTTTTAGCATATGTACCTATGGAAATATCTATAGTCAATTACAATGTCTACAACAACGCGCTGAATTCCGCCGAAGAAATATTACAACTTTGATGTTATGTGAGTATATAAATATGTAACACTTTCTTTTTCATACCTTTTCATTTCAACTTTTATTTTTTACGACAAATTAAGGAGCAATTTATAATACAAGGCCAAGAACAACAAAATATAAAAATTAGGTCTGCATGGATAAAGGTTTCTAAAATTAAACGAGGTTTTCTTGGCGATTTCGAGGTAATAATTAACCAAAAAATAATAAATCCATCACGAAAGGATTCTTATACATCGTAATAAAAATTGTTAAATCATCAATTTATTAACGTAAAGATTCTCGCTGTCATTCATTACTTAATTTGAGAGTAGTTTATCCTCAGTATCTTATTAAAAGTAAAGCGTTGTCATTAGAAATATATAAATAATTAAATAACTAGAAACATTTGAATAATTTACTCTTATGGTGAGCTACGCAATGAGCCATAATAGATATATTCCAAAATAGAGCTATAATAATAGCACAAGTTGATGATCCATAATACCGCAGTTAGTCTTTGCATCAAGTTTTTTTTTTGTTTAACTTCGGATTTAATTGTGACCCTTTGTGAGTATTCGACTCACGTATAATATGAGAACTTGCTTCTTTATACTAGATACATTCAACTACTCATGCGTATTCTGCAACAGGTTTCTGGCTTGTTTCTAGAAATATTTAAAACGACGTCACTGAAAAATAAAAAGTATGCTAATAGTATATATTACCAAGGACTCTTACTTGGTAATACAAATATCTATTCAGCTCTAAGGAAAATCGGACGTCGATTCTCTAAAAGCCACCATATATGATTATTTTGCCGCGACATACCGCTGCAATCTAACTGCTGCAACCGATAAGTAAAGTTTAATTTTCCGGTCATACCTCAAGCTCAATCACATCATGATACGTCAGTACATATTTTGAATGAAAAAGGTTCCATTAAATTAGACTAAAGTATTGTCGTATCACGAAGAATCCGCAAATCTTAACAAAAATTGCATGGCCAAAGAAATCCAAGTACGACCGCAACGATGCTCTAATGTAAAATTTTTAGGTGCCAATGCCAACAATCAAGCAAATCAAACGAAAATCAAGCAAACGGACCCAAAAAAACATTTTCATTAAACCTATTAATATAGCATTGATGACCGTGTCATTGGGCCATTTTTTTCTGCCACAAAAATTTTAATGATATAACAAACGAATTTTTTTGAAAGATTGATCGGGTGACTTTGCTTGACGAAGACCTCTGGCTATGAGGAAGAGATCAACCAACACGAAGATTATCCATCACACTTCTCTTTCGGCGCGCAACAGTTACTTGATCAGAACTTTCTAAACCGATGAATTAGGTATAGAAGACAAAAAAAAATTGTGTATACTGAAACCACAAGCGCCCAGGGAGAACTCAGAAAAATCTATGCATATTCAAAATAGGCTCCGTGGTTGCATTCAAAAGTGACCAATTTGAAGAGGGCTTATAACAAACTGTTTACTATAGTAGGACTGCGTTATTAATTCAACTTTATCTTTCTTTAATCTCAGCAAAAGCTACATCGGGCTTAGTAAAATTTAATTCACTTGAAATAAAAGTCTGCTATTTTTAATTTCATTTGGATAATTGATGATAGCAAATTAGTGAAATAATTTTTTAAAGAAAACTTATACCATTTATACAAAATTTGTATTTTTGGGTTCCATCCCTCAAAATGAAAAAACGGAACCCTTATACCATCACTTGATTTTTCGTCCGTCCGTCCGTCTGTCTAAGCCTTGTTCTCAGAATGGCTGAAGATATCAAGTTGAAAGTAATATCGTATACTGGCCTCAGTGTAGGTTTATATTGATATAAAAAATTCAAGTTTTTTAGTAAACACAACAAAAAATATGCTCCCTTAAAAATTTTTATTTATTTATTCACACAATAATCTCACTTGCTGATTATCAAAACCTATAGAGCACTTCCGGTTGACCTATAATTCTCAAACTCGGCATAACAGAAGGTCTTACAGCACATGTAAAGTATACTAAATATTTTCTTTGTTTCATTTCAAAACAATTTGTCGCAAAAAACATTAGCATTAATTATTTTACTGGCATTAACTACTTCCGGATAGAATTACTCACAGTAATATAATAATATACTCGCGTATCATATTGAAAAGGGACGAAAAATTATTTGTTTATATATATATATATATATATATATATATATTTATGTGTGTGTGTATGTATATATACTAAGTAAAAAGAAATTATAATATCATCAGGGGGGCCCAAAAAAAAAGAAATCACAATTAGTAAAAAAATGTTATAATTTCTTACGAAATTGAATGAACATTTTCGTAAAATTTTAATCAATTTTATGCTCTTTACACTATATTAAATCTATCCTGATCATATTTTATGTGTTGTTATATGCACTATAAATAATTTAAGTGTCTTCTAAATAGTATCAAATTTCTGTTTCTTTCTAAATAGTATCAAATTTAAACAAAATGATCAAATTGGTTGAGAACATACCGGTAGCAGTTAAATCAAATTAAGTAATTATAATCTACTTTTGTTTATTTCATAACAAGTTAGGCAATTACTATATTATAATACATTTTATAAATAAAGTGATTATACGCAATACGATGCGTACACTCACTTTATTTATAGTTTTATAATCAAATTTTCTGTATCACTAAAAATTCCAAAAACTCTATAGAAATTTTCTGTCAAATGATATTTAGTGGCTTTAATTTAAGCAACCTAATTCTAGGTCTCGACTCGTTAAATTAATTTATCGCAAGATATGACTTCCATTTATCTAGCCAGCTGTAAATAGCAACGTGAAAAATATATTCAATCGAATTTAAAAAAAGAAACAAATAAACTGAAACATTAACTTATTTTAGTCAAACAAAATCATATGCGTAAATTTGCTTGCAATAAATCTCTTTTGGTCAAATTTATAAAGCTTTAGAGCCAATAATTACAAATGACTCATTTAATAAAGTAAATTCATTTGAAAAATTTAACGTATGGAATATGTTTTTATGAAGTTGAAATTTCTGTACACTTATTGACGAGTATCAAAAAATATGCATCAATCAATTTGTCAGTACTTCATTATAAGTAAAATGTATAATGAATAAATTTCATTTATAATGAAGTACTTTATAATAACTGATAAGGACTGGTGCTCATGGAGGAACAAAAATGTTTTTTCAGCGTAGAGAAGATAGTTGTCCAGACGAGAGTTGCCAAATCCGACAACTCTGTCTCGATATTGTTGATAAAGTCGACCGATTCAAACTAAATTCATATGTTTCAATTTGAAAGTGAATACTAACTTGTTAAGACGTCGTATAATAGACTTAAGTTGGGCAAAGTCAGGCCGCTCGGCAGGCTCCTCGGCCCAGCAGCGACACATCACTTCGACCACCTCAGTCGCCTCGCACAGCTCGCGGGCCACACGTGGCCGCAAACCTTCTGCGGCCCGCACGTCCTCCACGATCTCTGTAAAGTGGAACATTACTGTTACTCGCTTCGATCATTGTGATAAACTACTAAATTAATATTTGTTTGACGTAATCATCTGTAATTCATCTAATCACAGATCTACAATGGTTTTCCCCTTTCAGATTTGATGATTTTAATAAAGTTTGGGGCGTTGATTACGAGAAAAATGCTAAAAAAATTCCATCACGTCAAGATTTTTAGTTATTTAGCATAGTTTCGTTTTGCAAAAAGTATCTAAGCCTACCTAGTCAAGAAGTCATATTGTATATAAATCGTTTCTTACTAAAAGAAAACACACTGAATGGTTGCAGGAGACAACAAAAGTATGAAAAGTTCTCATAAATAGTTAGTTTAATATAACATAGTTAACTAAGTGACATACCCTTATTATTAGAAAAAAGGTGAATTTTTGGGTCATTTGCTAAAGATTAATTTAATGGTAATTAACTTAAATCATTAGAAGAGGGTTAATGAAGGTAGGTTAACAGATTTTTGTATAAATAGCAATATCATTGTTTTTACAAAATTACTATTTCTGTGCAATTCATAACGGTCACTTAAAAGATGTCGTCGCGAAAGTGTTTAAACCCACTGGGCAATTTTTGTTATATTTGTGGGCAGTTTAGGCCGATAAAACATAAGCATAACGTTGCCGAAATCATAAGTAACGTTTATAACATGTATTTCAGCCTAACAATCCCTAACCAAGTTAAAGATTGTGTCCCAAATAAAGTTTGTGCGACATGCATTCGTGAACTTCAAAAGTGGTCAAAAGCTCAGAACTGTTGCTTTTATTTACAATCGCCTAGGTTATGGGGAGAATCTCGGAATCACACCGAAGACTGTCATTTTTGCTGTTGCAAGACTACAGGCTACAAGTCTAAAACAAAAAAAGGACTTGGTATGTCTAACCGTGCAATCGGTAACACACGCGGTGCATCGCGGCCCGAACTTTGCACTGCCGTCACCTCCATATTGGAATCAGTGCAAGCTATTGACATGAGCAGTCATGTTGAAGACGTATCTCAACCAGTTGCTCAATTTAAGCCAAGTGCAAGTGGAACACAGTTATTTTCATTCAGAACTGAACGACTTAACGAGAGATCTAAGCCTATCAAAAAACGCAGCTGAACTCCTCGGATCAAAACTATGGGAAAATAATATGCTTGCTCCTGGCACCTCATTTTCTTGGTATTACAACAGGGCAAAGGGCAAAATGTATTACGAAGACATTCCTGGCTTAGTGAAAATATTTACCATCGAATATGACGTAAATGAATGGAAATTGTTCATAGAATCATCAAAGCGAAGTTTGAAAGCAGTCCCTTCGCATAATAGCAACAAGTGTGCTTCACTGCCAGTCGTCCATTCTGTACATTTGGATATTTTGTGGAGATCTAAAAGTTATAAGTATACTACTCGGTCAACAAGGTGGCTACACAAAATACTCTTGCTTTGTCTGCGAGTGGGATAGTCGAGATACAAAACAACATTGGATGAAGAAAGAGTAACCACCGTGAACGGAACCAAAAATGTGAGAGAAAATTTAGTCCCCCGGGAAAAAAGTTTGACTACCCCCTTTACACATAAAACTGGGAATGATGAAACAATTTGTGAAGGCGCTGAATAAACAAGGAGAAAGTTTTAAATATCAAAACAACATTTTTCCATCTCTATCTGAAGCTAAAGTGAAAGAAGGTATTTTCGTTGGCCCGGACATAAGAAAATTGATGAAAGACACAACTTTCGATGAAAAATTAAGTGAAATTGAGTTAGAAGCCTGGAAATCTTTTAAGTAGTGTTCCAAGGAAAACATAAAAGTCCAATTTATGAAGAAAATGATTGAAAATTTCGTAAAAATTGGATGGGCAATGAGCATTAAGTTTTACTTCCTTAATTCGCACTTGAACTACTTTTCTGATAACTTGGTTATCAGGAAAGTAAGTGAAGAGCAAGACGAAAGATTTCATCTGGATTTGAAAGAGATAGAACGTCGCTATCAGGGAAATCGGAATAAAAGGATGGTTTTGGACTATTGTTGGTTGCTAAAACGAGATGATCCAAGTCGGACTTTTAAGCGAAAATTCCACAATCGAAACTTCAGACAAGATACCAGAAAAGTATTTAATATTTCTAATCTATTTATTAACATCATTTAAATATATTTATAATATTTCAAGTCATGTTTTGGTTTTTTTATTGTAATGTAAATTTTTTACTTAGTAAAGTTGGCTTTTTTGCGATTTCATACATAGGACTTTTCCAAAATATCTGAGGTAATGGGGAAAATCTAAGTACATATTCATAATGAGTGCCATAAAATATCCTAAATAGCTATCAAATCCAAAAAGGGAAAATAAAGGTTAAAATTTGCAGACCTGTGTTATCTTTGAAACTCAATAATAATGTTATTTTTCAATTACAATAAAAAATACAATTACCTTCGCTTTACTTGAGAAACTTCAGTGTAAAAAAATATTACTAAGATTTTTATTAATTCATCACAATACTACTATTTAACTGCAAATGGTAAATAGTTATATTTCAAATTAATGGTTGTGCAAATTATTGATGTTACCTACATCAATGTGTATATATAATAATAGTAATTGTGTATGTATAAAGACAAAAATGAATGATATACCATAACTGATATTTTAGTGACACGTCAGGAGCGGAGAATGATTAAGAAAGAAAACGCGTCAGGAGCGGAGAATGAAAAGGGTTATGAAAAATAGTGTCAGCCAAATTACTTCTCATTCTCGGCCACATCTTACGAATATTAACTATATTTATTTAACAAAAGTAAACATTTGAAAATTTAAAACAGAAGTTAAAAAACTAAAACACGTTTGATTGTAATAACTAGTAAATTATGATAATTAAAATAATGATTTATTGTTATTAAAATAATTAATTATGACTAGTTTTAATTTCTGACTTACATAAATAAAGTAAACGGTAGAACTACCCTGCACATAATTTCTCGCGAATCACATGCCTCATAATGTCCCAATAAAAGTTTATCGTTTTATTTATTATTAACTTTATAGGATGTTTGCATTGATGGATTATGAGACACCAACCATTATATCACGCACAGCCCGCGCACGCACACCTGTTACAGTTATATGAACGCGGATAATTTATTTCCCCGAAAAACGAGTTATGGTATAATTTGACTTATAAAGGCTCTGCCATCGTAACGCGGCAGAATACACTTTTACGTGCAATTAAAATTTCTTTTTAATAACGCATGCCATATAAGTGGTCGTAATACCAACATTTAACATGAAGATGAATCAAGACACACAAGACAAAGAAACAGTGTCTAGGTCAAAGAAAAATTAAGGGCACAATATTATTAGATTTCTGCGTCGACCATATCTCACTGCAGCAAACACCTATTTTCAAACTCATTCTCGACGATGGTACACATGGGATTAAAAATGTAATCAGTTATGTCATCATAAACGCTCGCTGGAAATCGTCGGTACGCAAAATCAAGATCTTTCCAGGCACTTATTATTAGTCAGAATACATATTATTTTACCGCTTGAATAGCTTTAAGTCTTTAAAAGGCCATAAAAAGTATAGCAACGCAACCAAAGTCACTATCCCTGCCAGAAAAACTCCTACAAAAAACTATGGCAAAAAAAACTAAGCCAGTGCCAACCCACCAACAATACAACGAAAATCGCGGCGATGCTGCCTTAGACTCTGGTTGGGCCCGATTTTCGAAAGAGAGCCACTTAACGCGAACGAACATCATCAATGTTATCATGGAACCTATGGCGAACCATCATCGTTGTTATCAAGAAAAAGCCACGTTTCTCAGCAGTGTGGGACCGATCAAGTACAAGAAGAATATTGTTTTTGGTGACATAGCAAAGATCTTTGCTAATAGCCCACCTGAAAACGTTGTAATATAACGAAACCTATGTCATGGTAAAGAACTTAAAGAAAGTAGAAATAATACATCATGTAGTTTCCTTTAATTGTGAATAATGAATTTCTACAAAATTAACGCCAAATATATTCAATGTTTGCCATCGTGTCAATCGATTTGTTTATTCTCTCTTCACCGAGAATTTTCTTTTGAATATTAAAGTTGATATCCTCGACAATATTATTTTTAGTTGTCAAAATCGCCCTCTGAAATAGATATTGGTATAGTTGTGAATAATGTTTGGATAAATTAGGTCGATTAGTTCGTTCTTAGTAGTGGCTCTGTTGCAGAATTAAGTTCAATGAGACCGGTCGTCTAGGCAGTAGGATATGTGCCTTCCCCTATTGTAAAAGTTTTTGACCAAAACGGGCTGTTGATTCGTCTTTCGATAGTTCAACTCTTTGACCAAGTCAACACCAATAACTTAACGAATAACTGGAAGTGTTTATCGAAAATCTCCGGAAAGTATGAGTAGAGCTCCTCCCATCACTTCAGTGTTTCCTCGCAAGTCTTGTAATGTTCTATACATGGCTTCGAGTGATTTTTTATGTGTCACTGTGTATTCTTCCCAGAAGATAATTTTAGCTTATTTTAGAAGTTTTCCCCGTTCAGATGCTCTTGAGATTTTACATACTGAGAATTGTTCTTAGGCCATATTCAACGTTGTAGTACGGAATGGGCAGTTCGTCCTCCTTTCGTAATGACGGATGATGCTAGTGCAAGTGTGATGTGTTGTTTAGCACGTATTTCTGCCAGCAATAGATTTATCAGAAACGTTTTCCCGGTACCGCCTGGTGCGTCCAAGTAAATAATTCCGCCAGTGATGTTGTTGATCCGGTTCACGATTACGTTGTAATTTTTTCTGACTGTCATTGAGGAATGGTTTCTTGTGAGCAATATATCGTAGTTCGTTGATGTTGTAGCTTTTTTCATTTATAATTTCGAAGTTTAGCACACTGAAAACATCTTGTCGTGGTATTGGCTTCCCAAGTTGTACTAAAGTCTGGTTTTTTATTGCTAAACATTTATCTCCTAGGCGAATGAGTATTTCATTGAATCTGTCGTCGTTAAATTCGATGACTAGTTCAAGATGAACTTGTTGAATTTAGTACAGTATGTCATTACTCATACTCTCTTTGAAGGAGGCTCCATAGCTGTTTTGGATTGGATGGGTTACATGTTGCCAGTATTATGGCGAATAAGTCTCGTACTTGTGCAGCTGAGGCTGTGAGTGAGGCTTCTTGTAGTTTTAATTCCCATTGGTTGTCGTTTTCCAATAATCCTAAACGTTGGCATGCTTCTCTGTATATATAACCGTCAACCGTCAACAACTGTAAAACTTATTAGTCCCCGTATTTCATGTTACATCCAGAGATAGAAATATTCCCGTTGTTGTACGGTGTATACTCGGCCTAATTTTCATGATTCCTGGAAAATCCTCGACTGGAATTCCTTGTTTTCGTCGCTGAAAGATTTTTATTGTTGTGTTCCACGTATAATCTGTAGGGACGTCGACATACAGTAACGTCTTCGCGAATGGATCCGTTTGGTACAGTTGGAAAAAGCTGTTAATGTTGTGTTCTTAGGTGGTTCGCTTGCAATTTTTCTAGCGTTGTCTTTTGTGAAGTAAACTCTTTGTCAATTCTCCAAGTGTATTGCTAGATGTTGCACAGTTAATTCGTATTCGTGTATGGGAAAATCGAAAATCCACCACGCTGCTTCTTTACTGATGATGTAACTTCCTGTTTGGTATATGAGGAACTCGTCGTTGCTGTTTTGTTGTCCTCTGTCTTTGGCTATTTGAAATACTGCCATGTTGGTCACATACTTACAGACATATTTAATGGAATTCACTGAATTTCAGTATTCTACATTTATGTGTGGTTGGAACATTTCGGAAAGTAGTGGGTTATATGGTACTACCCATTGATTTTCCATTTCCAGTTCGTCTCTGCATCATATTCGTATTTTTGCTGTGACGCAACTTTTTTGGGTGATCGTCTTCTGTATTTGGGTAGCCATCATCTCCCGTTTGTGTGTCATCCAAGTATGATTTTGGATATTTTTTGTACATTTTCCATCACTCATACACGGCGAATTGGAGTTTAATGGCCCGTATGATCCGTGAATCATGTTTTTCACAACTATGTCGTACAGCCCCAGATCTTCTTGTGGAATGGGAAATTCAGCTTGGATTATTTTGTCGATATCCGTGGGATGCATTCCGTCGTGTAACCTTATGAGATTATGTGAGTGAGATAGTCCTCGTTTTTGCCATCCGATTGTGTACGTCCAGCATCTAATGGTTCCAAAGATGTGGTATTTTGTGATGATTTCAATAAATCTCATTTGTTTTTGTCAGAAAACTTGGGCTATTATGTCATGTCGATCCATAGGGGCTTGTCCCTATCTTAGTTGTTCTTTGATTTCTGGCCACGATGAGTTGCATGTGAATGTTATGAAGTGGTCAGGTCGTCTATATTTTCTCACGTAGGTCATGGCATCTTGAGTGTATTTGTGCATGTGTCTTGGACTTCCTATGTAAGATGACGGTAAGATTACCATTGTTCTAACGTTGTCAACGTTTTCGTCATCGCGTCTCGAAGGTGTATGTATTCTTCCATGCGTAGTTTCTTCTGATTCAGTCTTAAATGAAGCATCCGTTCCGCTACGATTTTTGCATACATATCTACCAGAAAATGTTGGAATAAACGGCGAGTGTTGAGAATGAGATTGGATGTTTAATTGTCTCTGATTATTAAGCGGTAATCATAGAACTCCTTGGAAGTGACTTTTTTGTTTGTCTCTACTCCTGTTTCAGGTTGGATTTTTGTCACTTTAAAATGATATCCGTTCTCTCTTGTTGGTTCCAATTATAACTTTATAGTCATCAAAAATCATTCGGTCTAGTGCTGTTTTGAATATGTGAATAAGTTGATTGTATTTGTGTAATATCCTTTGCACATCTTGGATTATTTCTCGTCTCAATCCACTGATATTTGTGTTTTGCTGAATAGTTTCTATTTCATCATTTCCGGTGAAATCTGCTTGCAGAAATTTATAGTCTTCGTTGGGTAGTGGTAGTGATGATCTTATTTTGTGATAGATGTGTCCTTGAATGGAAAAAACATAATTGATTTCATCTGTTATTGTTAATCGAAGTGACACCGAAAGAAGTCATTTGGAAGCAGGCGTTATACGCTTTTATATTTTGAAGAAAATCTTTTGATTCTGGAGTTTCCCCAGTCATGTAGAAATTCCTGCGGAGTTACTTCCAATGGCGGTAATCAAATTGTTCCATTCATGCAATAGATTCCTGGTGTTTCTCTACTGAATTTTTTCCCGTTGCAAATTTGACAGATGCCCATTTTTCAGATGTGTTTGTGTTTGTTATATTCTTTCATCAGGTCGTAGTGGAATGCTTCATTTGTTAGGTTGTATCTTCCTTTATATAGCCCTACCAATGTGTAGCCTCACCTATACAAAAAAAGGCTTCAAATGGTCCACAATGTTCCAGAATATTTCACAACATTCGAGAGTATTCTAGAATATTCTACAATATTCTGGAATGTACCCGAACTTCCAGACTCTTCCCAAACATTTCACAACATTCCAAAATGTTCCGGGATGTTCTGGAATGTTGTGGAATGCTCGCGAATGAAAAAATTCTGGACTGTTCTAGAAATTTCTAGAGGGCGAAAATTTCAGCCTTTAAGCACGCCCTTCAGGTAAAAACGGGAACCTTCTTCATAGATGGGGGACAGACGCCTACCACACCATTTATCTACCTTGATCGTACCGCTCCTTTCTGAGTTTTAGCTGCACGCATAACGCACACTTACTTTTACAATATATATGGATTAGTCATAGATTTTGGCCTAAAATTCATCATATAATAATAAATTATCCAAATCGGTTGAGTAGTTTAAAAGCTTACGTCAAACACACAAATACAATTTCTCTCTTTATAACGTCAATGTAGAAATTATAAATTAAGGTCATTTTTATTTTACAGATAAATTGTCATGAAGTCAAAGTCGAAGTCACAAGTTGACTGCGCTTATCTGTTCACCCAACTACAGACTATGTCGCCGCATGGAATCGGCGGATTTAGACAGATAGTATTATTTGTATTATCAAGATTTTAATTTGTGGTATGTATGAAACAAGATTTCGGGTTCGGTTCGGGTGAAAGCGTGAAAAAACATGCCGTTGATTCCAGTTTTTTGTTATTTGGAATAGTTCTGCTAATATGGATGTTGTGAGTATTTCTTGGCGATTGTATAGGTATGTATATAATACAATGTGCAATTAGTAGGAACAACCTGTCGAGTATATTACGTGGGAGGATGCTGTACAAATAACAAGTTATTCAAAATCAGTTAATAATGTAAACGTTCAGGGAACACAGATTGCAAGTATGTAAATGGTATTGTGGAAATTAAATGCCCTTGTTCTACTAAAAATGTTGCAGCAAATAAGCAGAATATAACAAAGCGAATAATTCTTAAAATATAAAAACAATAAAATATGATAATTAACATGATATTTGATATGATGTATTGTGAATAATTTAGATGGCAGACAAGTAAAAAGGGACAGCTTAATTTGAATAAAATTCATGACTGATGCTATCAGATTCAAGGTCAGCTGCATATTTCAAATTGTCTGCATTGTACTCCTGTCTGGATTGGCAAGAGACTTCCAATGATATAGGAAGTTATTCAGCGAGATAAATAATTTTTTAAAAACGAATAGGAACACCATTTGTAAAAAAATTACATCCAGGATTGCATGCATTAAGAATTGCTAAATCCCAGATATTCAAGATCTCTAAGATACATAGTGTGTTACTCTTTATAATAAGATTATAAAGAGTAACACACCTGAGAGATTTAAATGAGATGCTCAAATAATGATCATTATACTATTTTTCAACCATTGTTACTATACACATACATGAACCGGTAGTAAATTGAGCTCAGCGGTAAGTTCGCCTCATTGTATCTTTGTGCCTCATGTTTATACACACGAAATATATTAATCATATTACGCATTTTATGGTACCTTTTGGTAGTAATTTTTTGGTGTGGTAATTTTTTTTAAATGTGTGCGACTGAAATCAAATTGAAAACGTACAGATCGCTCCGTAGCGTCATTAATTTTGTATTAGACAATTCATAATGTTTTTTTATTCGATAGGTTGCTACATATTTGCTAATTTGGTTTTTAAAATATCTAAAATGCGATATAATTATAGTTAACCTGTATCACTTTCAAACTATATTTTTAAATCTAAATAAATTTTACAGTTTTATAATTTTACCTACCAGCTGGTGTCAACATTTTTCAGATACGTAAAATGATTCAGTTATAACATTTCGCATTATTGAAATTTGAAAGATTATTTAATAAGACAATGGACACAAGGAGCGATGAAGTTTGTATCATGATCGGTCAACTGTAGCGTTTACCGCGTTTTTAGCAACATACGACGCCGACAACGACTAAGATGGCCGCGGAACCTTAAATTACGTGATACACTTAATTCAAAAGCGGATACGGATCCATGTGTTTATTTTTGGCGGATTATCCACGGATATGGATATTCGGCATATCACCTAATAAGTACCCACGTTATTTGTGATAAAAAGTTAAATTTCTCACGTTAACATTGTTAACAATAAAATTATTATCACAAAGTATCAATTTATTTTATCCACGATATTAACAGAATATCAGCAGTGTACACAGTGCCATGCCATCTAATATTGACATTTATGTTGAATTAAATTATGCCAAATCGGTGACGAGGCCTTAAGTACTGACAATAAAAAAAAATTGAAATAATCGTGAGGTGTGGTTTTGATAAAATATCATTTTTATTTATAAAAAAAACTACCAAATACCAAAATTAATTCATATTATTCATAAATTCATATCATTCACAGATTAATCCATTTATTGACTTAGGCTGTTTAAATACCGGATGGACATACAAACTAATGTTCACAAACACAGAAATATTTTAATTTCGTATTTTTTTGGTTGCATTCAACCCAATACATCACGGAAACGATGAATTTTCCTTCAACATTAAACATATATTTGTCGCAGCTCTATTTTTCTATTTTAAGAATTATGAACTCGAATGAGCTTAAAATATTATTAACCTTTTGGTGATTTCTCAACATCATTGCCAAGCCAGAAAACGCCCTGTCTGGTCACTATCTCGTGCACAATAATGCCAAAGGAGTAGACGTCGCCACGTTGGGTACCTTCCGCCGGCGGCATAGGTGCACGCAGCAACTCCGGGGCCGTCCACAGCAAGCCTGCCATGTTAAGAATTGTCATATACCATGTTAACATTTCCTAATTCTCTTAAATAAATCACAACCTGATATTTTCAAGAAATACTCTACTTCGCATATCATGAGCCCCTTTGGCTTGCGATATGCGAAACAAACATATTTTAGCAAAACTCAAAATAATGCGAGTCGTACGATACTGTATCTCACAAAGCTTTTTGTCTATATATATATATATATATACATACATAAACATATACATATATATATATATATATACACACACACACGCACGCACGCACGCGCGCACGTACGCACGCACGCACACACATACACATACACATACACATACACATACACATACACATACACATACACATACACATACACATACACATACACATACACACACACACACACACACACACACACATACACACACACACACATATACATATACATACACATACACATACACATATACTTATATACACATACACATATACATATATACACATACACATACACATACACATACACACACATATACACATACACACTTACACATACACACACACATATACATATACATATACACATACACATACACATATACATATATACATATATACATATATATATATATATATATATATATATATATATAGGTCAATAATAGTTTTGAATGAACAAACATTTATACAAAATACTTGTTGATATTTTGTAAATTATTATTTAAAACGTCGATTATTACATTAACACCAAAATAATTTTCCCGTAATTTTCATGAAAGTTTAGTAAATCCAGTGTTAACTAATTTTCCGATTTTCATAATTAAGTTGAAACAAATGTACCATAAATAAAATTCATTAATATTTTTGGCATTTTGTTGAAGAACTTTCGTATAATCGAAACTAGCAAACATAGCCGAAACTAGTAAGGAGATTTAGAAGAAGGTAAAAAGAGTTAGAGTCGGAATTGGAACGGAATAATATTGTCGCGTGCAAATAAACTATATTAACGCATATTTTAGGTCTCCTACACTTTGAATACTCACTTGTCCAGTAGGAATGCGCGAGGAAATCACACTCGGGTGGTGATCGTAGCTCGTGCACACCAAAATCCGTTATTTTCAGCACGAACCGACTATCCACTACACAGTTGCTTGACTTCAAGGAGCCATGGGAGCGTACGTCGGTGCCATGCAAGTACGACATGCCCTGCGTCAAAATTATTGAGTTATTGGAAATGTAAATTACACGTATACTAATTGTATAGCATAAATAAGGTGGCTATATAAGCACTTAGAACATACTACGCGGCACTTATCGTCCGTGCCTAAATTGTTTAACAACATAACTGTCTTTTTCCTATAAAATACATAATTTTTGTCTGACCTAAATTAAGTTAAACTTAATTTAAAATTAATTGCAACATAAAAAGTCGTCTAATCTTATAATACTCATAATTTTGTTAGACGTGTTGACATACAGATTAAAGTACATAATACACATTGAGAAATTCCATGAAAATAGATATTCGCTAAAATTTGAGATTCGTTGTATTTTGGGGATAACGATTAATTTATACATTTGATAATTCCTTAAAAACCCAAGTCCGTATTACAGATTAACCCAAAGCATTAGTTACATGCAAGTACAAAAATATTTTTTTATGTATAAAACGAACTTAAAACAAATAAAAGAATAGTATACGAAATTCGAAATTAATATCATGTTTAACCATAACCTACCAAATCAATGTTTGACCGTGAACTACCTAGCTACTCAGTAATAGCATTTGGGAAAGTAATGTTAAGTTTGGGCGCATCGGACATCGAGCATCAATAATAACGTGTTCAGGTTAGTATTTCAGGATATTACTGACAAAAAAATTAAACGAAGTCACAATACAATCGGTGTTATGAATATCGTAGAAATGACACATGTCAAATTCTCAAGCCTATCGGACAGGAGTCGATGATATAGTTACATTTTTAAGTATAATAGTTATATAAAAACGATATAATGTTTTCGAGCTCAAAGTAAATGATAAAAAAATTACTAAGGGCAGAAATGTGGTTGTTCGTCAGCTAGGAATAGAGTTTTTGAACATCAGCACTGATTAAAAACGTTGAATACTTTTCAAATGAAAAATTAAACATACTGAAACCAGAGTTGAGAAGCAGTCACGGAAGTTTTCCAAATTGATGGATAAATCTTCAAGTGATATTTGTAAGCTAATTCAAATTTGCGATATATGCATAATAAAAAGCAAAAAGATACTCTCCTGCAACATTGTGAAGCGTCGATACCAAAAATTCAAAGAAAGAAAATTCTTTTCACCGATAAACCTCATCTAGAGAAGCCTACTGCATTAAACTTGAAAAATTAAAAACCTTATGCCAGGTTAAGTTCCTGTTATCGGGTAAACTATTCTCATACACTCATACTGTAATAGAAAAACAATATATAATGAATGATTCCATTCATTACACACAAAATATGAAAAAAATAAGAACTGATGTGGCAAGTTTATTAGTTGTTAATCTAATACAATTGATATAAAATGGTTTGTAAATCCATTTCTCTAACTTACAAGTAAATTTCTAAGCATACATTATAAGACAATGTAGAAATCCCCACATAAGAACATAAAAAAAGCGATAGACGAACCAAATGTTACAAACATTTACATACATATGTATAAACCCATGAAAGAGATCCTTGTGATATTTGATATAATTAAGCTAAATCAATATGATAATTAAATACATCTTTACATTAATAACATTAATAATATATCTGTGCACTTACCCTCACAATATCGTGCATCAAACTAACTTTAAACATCCAATCCAATTTAAACTGATCATTTTCTAGAATATCCTGTAGGGATCCTTTCGGACAATACTCCGTTAGTAAACAGCAATGAGGCGGATCCACACAAGCTCCGTAGAATCTGGCCAAATGATCGTGTTCTAAATCTTTCATTTTTTTCAGTTCTAGTAATAAAGGTCTAGTCAGTTCTATACGCTGCTTGTCCACATTTTTTATAGCCACTTTACAGCCTTTGTAGAAACCCCAAGACGTAAAAACTTGCCTGTCGCCCGGCAACGATGTCCCATCTTCGGAATAAGCAGTCTGTGGATACATCGCATATAATAAGAATAACACAATTTGAGGCACCGATCGATACAATAATAAGGATATCAAACGTACTTGTGGTACAGTAATAGTAAGTGTGGTACAGTAATATTATGGTAATTGTTTTTTAATCAAAGTTTTGCCGGGTATTGGTAATCAAATTTAATAAGCCTGAATTTAATGTTTCACCTTTAACAAAGGCATACAAAATGAGAAGAATACTGTTTATTTTTAATTACAAAAACGAATAAGGCATGTTGAGAAATATTAACTATTTTTATATTTAAAAAAAAAATCAATATTTCTCAACATTATTTCAATTATTATTTTAAAATGAGGCTATAAATTAAGGATTAATAAGCTTATATATAAAAGGAAGAAAAATTAGTATATTTAAACATCGCTTCCAAGTGAAAGATAGCGAGATAATGCAGTTTATTGTTAAATAGGTACAGCAAGTAACCTTCTATTGATTACTGGAAGCAAAATAAGGTGATCCCTTTCTCAAAGTACACTACTATAATTTTAAAGCAAAGGTCTGCAGTGCATACACACAAAGGCCGGTCTCCAACATTGTCAAAGCGATACAATGCAAAACAAAAAAAGTTGTTTTTTCCATGGAAATTCTATTTACGATAAAAAAACGTAATGTAATTATGGTTGAAAGAATGATGGAAATTAAAAATATTTTCACAATTAAATGAAACTACGTGATGTAGTATTATTTCTACTTTCTTTAATTTCTTTACTACGACCTAGGTTTCGTTGTATTACAACATCTTCAGGTGGGATGTAATACAACGATTGTAATACAACGAAACCTAGATCGTGGTAAAGAAATTAAAGAAAGTAGAAATAATACTACATCACGTAGTTTCATTTAATTGTGAATAATGAATTTCTACAAAATTAACGCCAAATATATTCAATATTTAAAAATATTTTATTAATGAAAAATCAATTATTTCTCTGTAACAAAGGCCAAAATAAAAAAAAAATGTTAAAGACTATTTTTATTTTATATTTTAAGAGGGCTCTGAATCCTCTGAAAATAATTCTTGACATATCAATTAACCAACACCTATTTAGGTCGCGGGATGTCTAAGGAAAAAAATGTATGGGGTTCATTTTTGGATACATTATTATCTTTTATTTATTTTTCTTTTCTTTATATTTACAAATTTTTACAGAAAAAAATAAAACAACAATATCACTGTATTTTTTTAGTTTTAGAATTTCTGCAAGTCATTCCATTTATAAGATGAAATTGTATTAATTCTAATACATTCTGGCAACGAAAATCGAGGAAACCATACAAATTGTACAATTTCAAAAAGAGTAGTTAATAAGTGTTGTTTTTTATATTATCTAAAAATCAATGGACTATGTTCGATACTTTTGGTTTAGGAAACATTAAATTTAAAAATATAAAAATTTACAAATATTTCTCCAATTAATCTGATTGTATATCTTCCAATAAAGAAGATTACATAAGTAGTAGTTTCAACCGGAATTATTTAAATTCTGTATTTGCGTAAGAAAACAAAAACCTAGGTGCGAGAAACTCGCATTACTTGTATGATTATGAATGTACTTATTTAGACAATAAAGTATTTAAGGGTGTGTCGTATTTCTTTTTACTAATACTAATAATATATTTTCAGATGTATTATTAGAACTTCATATTGGCTAGCAAAAGTTTTCACAATCGTAAAAATATTACAAATTCCTTAAAAACTATTGCTACAGCTTTCCTGTAAAGTTCTATTGATGCTATTTTCGTAACTTTAGCAGTTTTAGAGACAAAGAAGCGGAAACACGTTTCTGGGGGACATTTTCAACGACATCTCTAGAACTATCAAATAAAATTCTAAAACTTTTTTCGACTATCTCATTGGCCCACTCTTAATATTTCTAATTAAATCGTTTTGAGTGTTAAATATTGAAATATATGCGAATTAGTAAGCTTTATTAGTATGACAAATTTTTGGCTTTACATTATTTTTTTTATGAGAAAAACGGCTGTGACAAAAGGACAGACGGACGAACACATGGATAATCTTACAAGGGTTACATTTTTGTTCCTTTTTGATATACGGAATCTAAAATCGATCAATATATACTCTACCGCATTGCTATTTCTCCTAGCAAGCGAGGGCAGACTGCCGCGCATGCGCCCAGTGGCGATAATGACGTCACTCCAGCTCACCCGCCATGTCATCATTGCGATCTCCGCTTCCAACTTGTAATGCCTGTGGACAGCGCCAATCTTATTACGCATAAGGAAGACTTGCATGTGTTAAAGTACAGTAACATTTAAGATGTAGCATTTGATTATTTATAGAGGATCAAAATGTTACTCTGCATGGGCAATTCCCATTTGGAGCACGAAAAAATAACTTCTAAATATTTTTTAATTTATAGGTCTTTTGTTTCCAATTTTAAATGTACCTTTGTACTAAAAACGTAATATACTAGATTTATTCACTTAATCTTTTGTTAAAACGACGAAAAAACTCTTAATAACCACCTTCCTCCCGTACTACTAACTCTACTCGATTTACGGCACGTTGTTAAAATGAATGAAAAATATTTATTAATTAGAAAAAACTAAACGAAATTTGATCAGACTGTATTTATTAACCGTTACAGTAGAAAATTAATTTCATTGTATATTTTAGTTAATCTACCCAATCCACGTAAAAAAATGTAAAACATGTAAAAAAAATTTTAGAAAATGATTGTTGAAGTCGTTGTTTTTAATTTAACTATCCACTAAATTTCACCAAATTTCAATCAAATCCACTAAATTTCAATCACTATATTTTCGTTCAGCCTGTACAGTTATGTTCCATCCAAACCATTGTAACCAAACTTTGCTCTTATAATGGTTTGGATGAAACTTAACTGTACAGGCTGAACGAAAATATACATTATTTATTAGTTTTTAATCTAACATCTTGATTTATCAGCAAATTTAACATCATAGTATGTTTAAATGAAAAAAACAATGTATATATATACACACACATATATATATACATTTACATATATATATATATATATATATATACATATATATATACGTAATGTGGCACAAAATACGTTTGTCCAACTATTCATATTCCCTAAAACAGGTTAGTATAAGTTAGATTCGGTGAGGTTAGGATATCTTAGGTTATAGGTCAGAAGCAGAGGTAAAGGGAACTGTTTTATAGTAAGTTATTTAGTTCAGAAAATTTGTAGGTCATTTACAGAGGAGCTGGCATGGAGAAAACTACTTAATATTAAGTATGAGAGTTAAGATAGGTTAGATTAGGTTAGGGTAGGTTAAGTTAGACTAAGTTATATTAAATTATGTTAGGTCGGGTTATGTTAGTTTAGGTTAGGTGAGGAAGAATATTTCAGAACATATACTCTCTATCGACTCATGGATTATGAGCAATAGTCACTATTTTTAAAGCAAGAAAATCGGAGACCCTTTTTTTACAAGAACCACATTTTCTGTACAGTTGTTTGAATTTTTATAATATATTTATAGTATATATCCCTTTTAGGTGAACAATCTTTTACATTTTAACAAACATACATAGGAATTTAAAAATAAATTTATATTCTATAATTCCTTATGAATACTTCTAACAATTCATTAAAAACTAAAACAACAAAAACTTTTAATCATGAAATGAGAATGGCCAATAAATAGTGACCGCATTAATAGAATATTTCATTCAGCATAAAGTAAAATTAGTTTTACCAACAATTTAAAAATCAACTTAGGTACATTAAACTACCACAAAGTTCTCAAACTTTATTCTCTTTATTTCTTTTCTAACTCTTTCTTAACCTTTCTTTAGAAATTATCATGGAAACTAGCCTTAAGCATTATTATGAATTAGAGTAAGAAAAAATGAACAAAATAAGCCATCTTAATGCCAAACGTTTTCCTTCTTACAGGTAACTTTAGTAGTATTATTGAATTTTTGTTTTTACATAAAGTATTCAAATTGTATAGTAAGCCAATAAACTGAAACCGACTTCTGTCTCCGACTATAAAATGTATCCAGTATAAATTTAGCTTAACTTGTATCCAAAAATATCTTTGATACCAGGATTAAATTCAATTCTCAGCGTTTTGAATTACTGAATTCAACAATCACACAAAGCCTCTCGATTCACTTTAAAATATATATAATAAAGGTATTAATTTCACAATTAATTATTTTTCTATTTAAAATTGGTGTGTACGATCAAAATGTTTATGAAAAATTCGGTAAACATACTAATCTTAGTGAACTTACCTATAAATGAAGACTGACAGAATTGCAAGAATCACCACTACTGAGCTCAGTACTATACTGAGGATGGCAGAAATTGGCAAAGCTAGGTTGAGAAAAACATTTTAATTAATGCACGTTATAATTACAGATTACAAACGTATTAAATTATTATAATAAGTACATAATAATTTGTTAACTTATTTTATCATTATATCATGCTATAAAAGTTAGGTTCTGTTTAGTTCAACGCGGATAATAATTATCGCATAATTTTCATGATATACTTCAAAGTTAGTAAAGAACTGACGTGCGAGAGTGTAGTCAAAAGACATGATAGATGATATTAATAAATATGAAGACAGATCCGAAAGTAGTGATAATTACTGAATAAAGCAACATATACGAATAAACATTAAATTTCCTTTTCTACTAATTAAATCGGGAGACAATTATATATATATATAGCCCATAATTCAATATTCTTTACCACCATGCAACCCTTTTATTTTTTGCATTATGTAAATTGCATTTTGCGTTTAGCAATACTTTTGAATCTACCTCGCACAGTAAATATTTATGAATATGACAGTATTATTCAACGTGGAATAAGTGCAAACTAGACAGCTAAAAGAAAAACCAGATAAATTATATTTTAAATCCATCTGCATTACTAACGTTGCATGTATGTCTTTTTTAAATTAATGTAACTTCTGTAAAATAATAATAATTTTTAAATATGTATTTAAAAAATATAAAAAGTATTTTAAAAATTTTATAAATATTTTACTAATTTTAACCTTAAAAATTTAAACACGATCGTTTAAAACACAGGTATGCACTTAAATTAGCTATTAAAATGAAATAGCAAAAGTTGTGATTTTTATATTCTCAAATCAGAAAATATTATTTTTCTATTTAATTCATAGCCATTTGTTTTCACACCCACACACAGGTTATTTTTGAATACTTTAGGAAAAACAAACACGGTGAAAAAACATTATAGCAAGAAAATAAAGCAACCAAAATCAGCCATATCAACTTACAATTATCGGGACAGAGTGACCCGTCAAAACCACAGACTGGCGTATCGAGTGGGGGTTCGGTTCGGCCACCCGCCCAGTATATAGGCCGCCCCGGCACGTACTCCAGCGATCCATTCGCCGCTATATAATTAGCTACCACCTGCAACAAACTTTTCTCTCATGGTTTGGCTCGGGAACTAAATTCTTCAAGAATGTTTTGATAGAATCAAACATTTAAAAGAAATTTATTCATAATTAAAAGATTCATCTATTCTAATAGTTCTATGTTCTGTGAGATATTACTGCCATTCTTCCTCCTCTCTCCTTCTCTGTTCCCCTTTCAGTACTTGAAGTGGTATGCCATCCAGTGATTTTGAAAAATGGTCTTTTAGGTTAATATCATCATTTAATTATTTATTTCTTATAAAATCCCATGCCCCCCTCACTGACTGACCCAAATTTAGGGACATATTCAAGTATCACAAAGACATCCCAGAAGTACTACAAAACATCCCATGCCCGCTTCACCGTCTGACCCAAATTTATAGACATATTCAAGTACCATAAAGACAAATATAAAAAATAAGGAATGCGCTCTAGGCAGAATAAATATATTATGAGTGTATTTTAGGCTATAGCTAGTAGTTCAGAACGCTACTGAACCCAAGGCAGCAGGGTTATCAATATAATTATGAAATAACTAAAAAAAATAATGATCAAAAACAATTCCCATCAAAATAGATTAGAATTAAATTCAGCTATGATTATTATAAATTTAAAAGAAAGTAAATAAATAAATTAGGATATTTCTCCTACATTTGTCCTGTACAAATCAATAACACTTTTTTAATACCACAATTAAATGAAACTACGTGGTGTAATATTATTTCTACTATCTTTAATTTCTTTACCACGACCTAGGTTTCGTTGTATTACAACATCTTCAGGTGGGATATTAGCAAAAATTGAGTGTTGTAATACAACGAAACCTAGGTCGTGGTAAAGAAATTAAAGATAGAAACAATACTACATCACGTAGTTTCATTTAACTGTGAATAATGAATTTCTACAAAATTAACGCCAAATATATTCAACTTTTTTAATATTTTCTCCAGCGTGACAAAATAAATTGTTTCAGAGACCAGAATATATTCGCCCCAAATTGCATCTGTTTTAATAACACTATATACCAAAGTCATAACAGTCTCGATAACATGGAAGCCAAGCAAATATCGCACAACAAATCAAAGCTTTCCATAATCACATGGAGATTATGCACGAATCGTAAATTTGTATACAACCTACCCTTGTGGAAAACACATGGGACTCTAAATTACTATCTTAACTGACTCCAGATTGATTAACAATCTGGAGCTTTTTGTTTACTAGCTTCCAATCATTTTGCAAGGAAAATATAATTGTCAACTCAGTCAAATACAAAAAATACATCGACCTGCTGTTCACGATTCAATTCCAGTGGCTTAATCCACAAAAAATATTAAATTAGAGACGGTTAGAAGTTTTCAATGGAAACCGTGCTAGCGGTTTGTCATCTGGGGCTTAACTTGTTAGTAGATTCGGAGATGTAAAATTATTTTGAATAGCAAAT
This sequence comes from Druceiella hillmani, assembly GCA_039881145.1. Classification (NCBI taxonomy): domain Eukaryota; kingdom Metazoa; phylum Arthropoda; class Insecta; order Lepidoptera; family Hepialidae; genus Druceiella; species Druceiella hillmani. Next base: position 17,410,630 of record JAYKKI010000047.1, on the reverse strand, counting down.
GCTGGTAAAACCGCTATTAACCTAAAATCTTCCAAAACGGATATTCACATATCTTCCTCATATTAACTGACTATATGAAATTTCTACACATACGTTTGCACATAAAAATTTTATGAAGTAAATTATGTCAAAATTATAGCAATGCGTTAGACGCAGCTCATTACCTCGAACTGTCCCGTGTCGGGATGCATGTCGAGCAGTGAATAAGATGCAATACGATCTCCATTACTATCGATCGTGACATCACCAGTGATACCTGTTGATGAAATAGTGATTTTATATTATTTCCTCGAGTGCAATCATATATATATAAACGTGAGATCAAATACCTATTCTGAATATAATTCGGTCTTTAAAATAAACACGGGACTATTATAAATAGTATTTACATTACAGTTATAAACTTGCTATGATATTGTAATATATACCAACAGACCATTATGATACGTTTAATTTAGTGTTAAATACGTGTTTTGTGTAACTAAAGGAAAGAAGGTAAGACTTATGTATAAATAGAAAGGGAACTCTAACAAAAATATATTATGAAACTTAATCAACATTAGTCAATCAAGAACTTAATAAGTGAGGACAAAAATATTTATACAACATACACATTTTCACATTAGCAATGTTTCATCTATGTAACTAGACTTTAGCGTAGACGAATAACAAGGGTCAAATTTGCACAAACCTCTGAAAATACTTAAACGAAATCAGAGAAAAAAATAACATCCTTATTCATTTCACATAGTGCATATAATTTAATAACAATAGATATATATTTACATGCATTAGTAATAAAAGTCAACATTAAATCACGTTAGTTAATATCAAATTTATAAGTAAAAACAAAATTAATTTCCGCCTCATTTTCTGACAATTTTTGTGAAAGGCGACTATCCCAGTAATATTAATATTATCTATATCGGGCATATTCCTAAATGCTTACTGATACCGGTACTTTATGATATTTTCGTGAATTTTCAAAAAACCTTTATAAACTTGACACATAATTATTTTTTATTTAATCGCAAGCCCGTATATAATTTTGAGCAAATGTAGATACTTCATAATCATTCAGATTATATTTCTAATTAGGTAATCAGTTTTCTATGATTTCTCACAGATATTAATATACAGATATTGATATTAATATACATATATATATATTTATATATATATATATATATATATATATATATATATATATATACCTATGTTTTTGTTATGGAAAAATTTAATAAATTTTAACGATGAGCACTAGATGGTTACATAAATATAATCCTAATAGAGAAATACCTTCAGGAAATGAACTATGATGTATCATGAAATTTACCAAAATTAAACTTTTATAGCACCAAAAATATCCTGCCTTAGTAATTAACAATATTAATTCCTAAACACAAATGTAATAGAGAAGAAATTCTTCTAGAGAAAAAATCAAAGATTAAAATTATTGGTTTTGATAGAGAAGTGAACAAGTAAACATGCTTGCAAATAACAGACATACATGCAAAAAACAATATTGTTGTATTCTATTATTAGTATTTATATATAGTATTTTTAGTTATATTCCCATAAACCATTTATCATAAATACCTTCAAGGTACAGAAACAGCAATTATACAATTTTATTACACGTACAGACAAAGCACGTAACAATAATATTTTCCAGCCTAATACTAAACCTACCATAGTAATTAAATTATAAATATTTATAACTTTTAAACAAGTTTAGATAAAGTAAGCTTATAACGAGTGCAGTGGCGCACTGTGCCTTATCAGCATTTATACGAAGCTTACCCTGAATATCTGATATACATATGTGGATATATATATATATATATATATATATATATATGTGTGTGTGTGTGTGTGTGTGAGTTCGTGCGTGCGTGTGTGTGTGTGTGTGTATGTATATATATATATATATATATATATATATATATATACACAAGTGTCCCGTAAAGAGGACACTTGTATATATAAAAAAGACCAACGAACTATCGGTGATAAAGAGGGTTATTACACATACGAAATAATAAATTTGATAATACTAAGGCTAATAGTTTTAGAGATATCATATTTTTCAATTTTTGTTACTATGCATGAAAAAAAAATATTTCTGCTTTTTTATTGTCCAAGATCTTTAAGAGACCATTCGTCTTCCTAATTAAAATGTTATGACTTTTGAACAAGGCTAGTGTAAAAAAAATGTACAGTGACATTATGGAATTTTATTTCAAAAACATTTAGAATTCACACAGATTCCAAAAAGGTAACATTATTACAATTAATTTTGTAAACATCCGAAAAATAATTGTTTTATTCAAATAACTCCGCATCCGAATTGTTTCGCTATCTCTTTCCCACTCGTTTAGTCTTTTTATTGTTCTCGGCCGCTAAGCGACCCAAATCTACTTCTTCCCTCAACAACTTTGCTTCTTTGGTGACTTGCTTATCGCTCGGGGCTAACAACTAGTTTTTTGCTGTTTTTCCCGGTATTGCCGGTTTTCGACATTTGGTTGGTCCACTCCTTGCGGAAATGCTGTATGTGTGTGTCTGTGTATATGTGTGAGTATATATATATATATATATATATATATATATATATATATATATATATTTATTTATATGCATACGGTGAAATTCATTTATAACGCCTTTGGTTATAAAGACTTCCCAGTAATAGCAGATTAACACCTATGTCCCTTGAATTTAGAATACAATTTCCCAGGAAATTCTTAAAAATTGTAAACAAATGCTGCGACCTTTTGTAATTCAGTCGGCATCGACACAAAAGCTCAGGGCGTTATCTTTTGTTTACATTCACAAATGGTCAACACGTGTTAGCACCAAACTTTTGTTTGTTTACTGCTGTGTATGATCTTTTGTTTTGTTGTTTGCTGTTAGATAGGTTAGTTAGAGCTGGAAGTAGTACAGATTAGTTACAAATAAGCATCGTTTAATAAATACATTTTGTATGTAAACATGTTACTTTGTTTCACTGATCTCTATATTCGCATTTTACGACATGTGGATAGTCGTAGTTTTAACGGTCCCTTAGTCGTCGTTTATATATATATATATATATATATATATATATATATATATATATATATATATATATATATATACACATATATACCCATGTCACTCGGTAAGTTCTGTCATTTGGTGCGAATTAAAAGTGAAATTAGTTTGGTCAAATACCTAAACATAGTATGTACGAAAACATATTAATACGTAAACAGTCGTCAGTATTTGTTAGACAATTGCTGTGTAGACATGTGTAAGTTTCGACATGTCGTCTCTAACACATTCCCAGATTCGTGCGATAAGTTTTTGTAATTTTCGACGTGGTTTATCTTGTCCACAATGAGATAAACTGCTTATGAAGCAAGAATGCACCATCTCTACGGACTGTAGAGCAATGGTACAAACTGTTCAAAACAGGTGATTTAATTTAAAGGACGGTTTAAAACAGTGGCGGCCAGGAGATGTGACTACTCCTGAAACAATGATTGTTGTGGCAAAATTAGCTAACGAAAACCGCCCAGTCACTTACAAGTGAATAGAAGAGTCTAAAGATATATGCACGGGCGGTAAACAAAATGGTACATGAAGATTTGAAATTATTAAAGTGTGTGTACACTTTTGTGCCCATAAGCTGACTGATGAGCAAAAAGCGACTCGTCCGAAAAAAGTATTTTCAAATCAAAATCAGGACAATTCACTGAAGTTTATTCAATAACAGGGATTCAAGGGTTACGAAATATGGCTGCACAATTTGACGTACCGGCAAAGTCTCAAAGTCATGTATGTATGTTTGAAGGTGAAGACTATCTGACAATATCCAGACGGACACGATCGATTAAGTAAAGAATGATTGTTGTTTCCTTCGGTCGCCGTGACCTTATAAAAATCAGTCGTTTAGATACTCAACGGACGGACACAGCGAACTGGTTTATTGAATTCTGCCTAGGGTCTCTTTTAAGTACACTCAGAGATTTACGTCCGAAGAGTCAACTACGCGCTTGAACGTTGCATCACGACAATGCACCAGCTCAACTAGCTGACCAAACAACTGACTTTCTCAAATTCCTCCGGCATTAGAATCTTAAGTCATCCTCCGTATAGTCCAGATTTGGCACCATACAACTTCGCCCTTTTTCCTATGTAAACATCTATTGAAAAGACGAAAATTTTCATTTTGCAGCTTGAGAAGAAGACTGGCATTCTTTCCTAGAGGTAAATTGGAAGCAATAGTTTGAACACTGGTTTTAGCGTATGGGCAAGTGTATTATTAGTGATATTATTTTGAAAAAAAACATAAAATGCAAGTAGTGTGAGTGAAAGTGTGAGTGAGTGAGGAAAGTGAGTACATATATATATATATATATATATATATATATATATATATATATATATATATATATATATATATATATATATATATACTCCCTTGTCAGATATTTATGAATATTTAAACATACTTAATTGATGGCATTTAAAAGCCGCAATTGCGTATATTATCTCTACCCGGAACACACAAACCGAACGCTACCAGCGCGTACAATTTTATAGAATACGTACGAACTTTGTGCCTATCTCGCAAAATATAACTTCTCATCGCAAAAGTTATCTATAAGAAACTAAAATTGATAAAATTATTTCCAGTGCCAATTTAGAGGCAGAAACCAAGCTACATTTACATAGCTTACTATGGCTGTATTAAAAGCAAACACATGTAGCGCATCATATGCAGATACACTCAGAATCACTGCGTGTATTATTATAAATATCTGGCAAATATAAGTCGAAGTAACGTTAACTATTCCTAAAAATATCTAATTTTCCATTTTATAAATGCACCTAACATAATTTGTCAGCAAATTTAATTCACTGATTTAGTTACTACGAAACCTTTCCCTGTTGTATTCATTTTATTAATTTATTATTGTGATTGTGCATTTTCATCGCGATGGTTTAAAACGGCATAATTTATTTATACGTAGAGTATAACATTAAAAACAATGGTATTATTCTGAATGTCAAGTTCTACGAATAACAGACTAAAGCCAATTTTAAAATTACATGTTCTTAATAAATGAAATGTACTCTATTTTGGTGTTAACCGGGAGTTGCATTGTAAATAAAATATTGTGCTGACTTCGACGAAAATTTCACTTTTATTTTTCTGTAAATCAAAGAAGATTCATAAAAACAACGTACTTAATAAAAACATACCTCTCAAGGTTATTTTATTAAAAAATCTATTTTAAAAGTGTTTTTAATGTGGTGACAGGGTCGTCAAATATCAAATTCATAATCTCACTTCACGCAATCATTCTTGCGTATTTCAATTTTTTAATATTTTTTTATGTACGCTATTGCATTGATACTAAACGTGTAATATCATCCCATACATACATTTATGCCTGACAGCCTAAGTCTGCACACTACAAAGGAAAACGGATCAGTTTCAATAAATTTTCCGACTAAATAAATATAAAGAACGTAATGCAGTAGCTATTTGATTCAGAATCAAATGGATTTCATATCTCGATGTGCTGATTCACTGGAGTCATTGAGTCATTAAGTCATTAAGGTGAATCAATTCTTTTTATTGACTCAAGTACAGTCAATAGAATCAAAATTACCCACGGTTCTAATCGAGCACCTACCCTTCCCGCAGCACTCCACAATTCACCTCTAGGCACACCTTTTTGATCAATGTATGCCGGGTCAAAAACTTCATTGTGCCATTTGAAAATATACATAGCACCACTATTGGTACATTATACATTCGTACAATTATTAAGTGTCCAGTAGCTAAACATTTCTTTTGTTGATGTACTAATGTAATGTAAATGAATTTTTGAAAACATTAATTTCGTACATTTTCGACCAACTGAATTAATATTTCTTTTGAAAACAAAAACTATCCGAATTGGTAAAGTAGTTTATATGTGATGCGTGCAGAAACAAACACAACAACAAACAAAAACTCAAAAAACAATATTTTTGTATTCTATTACTTTTGTTACGTTCGCCTAAAGATTTTTCTAGTAAACACCTTTAATACACAGACTATTTCTAGTTTCATTGTAAGTATAAACTTGACTTCTTTTCAAAATACGTAAGTATTTTGAAAAGAAGTCATGCTACTCAAATCATGGTATCAAAGATATATAAATTATACTAGATTTTACTGTGGCATAACTTTGTTTTCAAAGAAATAATTATAAATTTATAGGTAAGCATGTCAGTTATGTAGTTACGTAGAAAGTATTATTTTAAACATAATTTGCCGGACCTGACTTCTGACATTTATTATGGCGTAGTACGGTACGGCGCGCGAGTTTACGATGGTAACCTGGATTAACATACCGTGCAATAATTAACTCATGAACATTAAATGGAACATATTCCAATACTTTCAAAAATTAAATTAAGAACAGTGTAATCCGTTTTTCGTCCGCAGGCAAAACTTCTTTAACTTCCATTTTCACTGTAAAACATAGCGTAATTATATATATTCTAACATTTAATTTAGTATGTGTATTATGGATATTCAAAAATTTGTTGAAACCCGTTAGGCTGTTTATGCGTGAAATAAATGCAAACAAACAAATATATTAGTAGGAATACTTTATTAAAACCTAACTTGATTAAAATATTTTGAAATAACTATGCATAGATTCATATAACTAAAATTAAAATTATTTGTACAACATTAAATTAGAAGTTTTTTTCTTTAAACTTAACGCGACTCAGAAATGTTTCAGTCATCATGATTGTGTTTTTCGACACTTTACTATATTTTTATTTCATGTATCTCTCTCTCTCTCTCTCTCTCTATCTCTTTCTCTATATATATATATATATATATATATATATATATATATATATATATATATATATATACATACATATATATTTAAATCTATTTATATATACACATATCAAAAATTACGCGCAGAAAGCGGAGTCCTTTTTTGACTTCGACACAAACATAACATATAACTTTTATATGGAAATACCGTAAGATCTAAATAAGCCATCTGTTACTGGTCATCTTATAAACTGAAGGTTTCACCTAATTTTTATATTGATTACTATATGACGCGTCTCCTTCCGTGTTAGCCGAGTTCTTCCGTGTTAATAATATTATTAACAATGAATATCTGGTCATGATTTTGGTGCGCTGCGTGACACAGGAGCACATTATATCCAAATGACGTGTTTCACGTATACATAATAAACTAATTATCATCACACTATAGCCACATAGAACCACATTTACGACGACTAACATCATAAGATCCATTCCATTATTGCGCTTGTCATTCTAACGACCTCTGATGTTCGAACGAAAATGCTTGCCATCTGTATAAGTTTCGGGTTTCATTCATTATATTATCGGTCGTTGCCCGCTGATATAATAACTAGTCTGCGACCCGGTTATGATAGTAAATATTTCACCGATAATTGGTATCATTGTTTATAATTTATGGTTATATAAATTTTAATTGAACAATTAAACATAAAAATACATTTCTTTATTATTTGTTTATATAAGTAACCGCAAGCGAATATTTGCACTTATTCATGTTATATTACGAATTTATTAAATTAACACCTATATTAGGATATTGCATATAATAATGCACCGTATTCAGCGTCACTTATAAATCTATACAATATAGCAAAAAACTCATTGATGCACAAAGTAGTAACTTTTGTGATATAAACTTTTAAATTTAATTTTACTCTAAGTATATCTTTATGCAGTTTGTACCTGGGGCCTTCCGTTAACCACGCGGGCTATTTAAGCGAGACGGAGGGGGCTTCAGAAAGCTACGCTGCGTTCCTTGGGTCAAGCATGTGCTCCATAGATTTATACTGCTTGCATTCAAAAGATAAAACTATACTATAAAATGTGTAACCACGTTAAAATTCAAAATAGTCAAGTATCAGACCTTCCTTCCCCTTATACTTTATATTCGCCATTCAATTGTGGAATGTAATTACTACAATTAAATATTGCCTTTCGGCAAACAATTTATACACCGAAAAAAGACGGTTTATAATAATAGTAATTAAAAAATCAGACGTTGTAGTTACAAAGCAATAGGCTATTTGACTTGATTTTTTAATTGTTTTAAATTATTCTACTTTGCATTATAAACATTTTATATAAATCACTTTTAAAGTTTGAATTTTTTAATTCGCGCTAAAAACGGAATTCCTGTAATGGCGGCTAGCGTGACATCACACACGACGTAAACATAAACAATCCTGCCCGCTGAAAGGGTTTATTATTTATTTTCATATAAAAATGGTGTGTAGTGACAAAATGTGCAAATACGTCTATAAAAAGTCCACACAAAGTATTCATTTTAGTGCCAAAGAATCCTAAAAGACGAAAAAGGTGGTTGCAATTAACCCAAAAAGATACAAACAGCATTGTAGCTCACTCAAATGTTTTTATGTATGAAGATCATTTCGATGTAAGTAATATTTGTATTTTAAATATTATTATCGATATCAATGCCTATATACCAAAAGAAATAAAATTTTGGTACGAATGCGTTTTAGTACCAATGATACTTTGACAATTGTTAGTATTTATCTAAATTGAATTTTTTTATATGATATGAAAGAATATACATTAAAAACGATATGTTTAAAAAAATTCTGCAGCAGACGATTATTTATTATAAAAAAATCAATTTAAAAAATGTCATACCTGATGACTTTTGTTTTCGAGGGAATATATTTTAACTTTTTTTTTCAGTTAATTCACTTTATCTTTTATTGTTAAGCACTTATTACACAATTAATATATATATTTAATATACATATATATATATATATATATATATATATATATATATATATATATATATATTCAATTAATATATATATTAATTATAATTTCTTACAGATTGTTAAATATTTGTAATAAAAATATAGTAAGTTTAGTTATCCAACTCGAATATTTACTTAATCTGTCAAATTTTAACAATAATATCTTGTTTGTCCAACAACATTCAGGAAAAGTCTATTTGTCTATAGTTTATGTTTGGAATATTATTATAGTGCTGATATATACATTGGCATATGCACTGCATGAGAATTAAATAAATTTTTTTAGACATTAGTTAAGACCGGAAATAATTTTAATTAAATATATCATTTGTAATGTATTTCTTTTTATATAATATAATAATACGTAGCGAATTCATATTATAAAAAAAATATATTAAATGCAAAGGGTGATAGTTATAAATTTAAAAAAAAAGAAAAAGGTAGCATAAATTAAAGATTTATACTTGTATGTGACGTTATCTGACTTTTAACCAATAACAGAGCGTTTGCGACGCTGATTGAATTTTTAAAAATATTGTGATTTCTTTACGTTTTTTTTTACAAAATATAAACTTATTCTTCATAAAATTAAAATCAATACGCTTATTTAAGTTATAATGTAACAGGATGACCCCAAATTATGTTATATTTTCCATATTGCCAAATAGCCTATTTAAAGAAATATTCAAGCTATAATATCAGGTTCTTAAATGTTTATTAAAACAGTTTATTGTAAAAAGTTGCAAATTACCCCGAACGAATTTGATTTCAAGTTTTCATATTGTTTATTTGGAATTTTGTTTGGAATTTTGGTGGATGATTGGTATTTTTTTCATAAATGTCTACAGAGAAGAACAAACAAATCAGGCCAACTCTGTTTGACTAAAGTCTCGCTCATGAGTAACATGTGATCGCCTCAAAAGAACGTTAATAAATTAAAATTAAAAAGCCGACAGGTCTGCTGTGGATATTAGAAGAGCAATCTGAAAGCTCTTCTTTCTTTAAAAAAGGTTTTGCCTTTAGCCCCTTTCCACCGCGCTGAACTAGTGACTTATTAATTCTTATTAATTCTAATCGCAGAACACGCTGAGAGGGAGGTTAGTTGACCTTTGAGTCGAGCAACCTCTCGGGTTAAAATCAGCAACAGCTACGGATCTCTTTATACCATAAGGGTTTCTACAACTACAGTGTTCGATCTGAGCGGAAGTAAGTCGTTAAGTGATTTTATTGCAGGTAATTTTCACATTTCGGTTGGCGATGGCGTCATTTGCAGCGTCGGGCTGTTCATCAGTGGCCGCTTTTAACTGTTTGAAAATCTATTACGCCACACTATTTCACCAATATTGTAGGCGATTTGATATACATTAACAGGTTGCAATCACGCTATTTGGCGCGTAAAACTTTTCATCAGCATCCACCTTTACGCGCTAAACCTTAGTAGATTACTCTTAATTACATATAAAAATTTAAACGATGTTATTTTTCACTATAAACTGGCACCTAATATATTTTTATAGGCATAAGACAAGTAATATGATTGAATATCTTTCAGGTTTATTATTACAAATTGGTTAAAATAATTTTGCATTGAAGTATTTAATCAATGCCGTTATATTGACTTTTTCACATTTTTAAACTAAATGGTTAAACAGTTAGAGAGAGAGAGGGAGATATAAAAGCTTAATAGAGCCATACATTGAGAAAGAGGGTTCTTATAAAAATATTACTAGACATATCCGGTTACATTTAAAAATACCTCTACAATAACACCCGATGGCGATAGGCTGTGAGGTCCATGAGAAAAAAAACGTTATCCTCGAATTCATATGCATGGATATACCTCTCCATGTCTTTTTTGTTCTTATTTATATATTCACATAATTTAAAGTAACTACGTCTTTTTGTAAAATGCAAACATATTATGTCTCAAATTGAAAGAACTTTGATACCACGACGTATGAATGAATAGACGAACATGATATATCATTGTTCAATGGTTATTTTATTTCAATGAAATAATAACTTTGACATAAAAAAATTTATGAGAGATTATTACTTGTGTGTAAAATCTAACAGACAGTTGAAAGAAGGAGGTTTTATGACTAAAGCAATATTTGCGAAATTCGATGTTGAACCACAGACAACATATTACGATTGTGTTTGCACTCTAAATTCGTAAAAATTGTTTTGCTTTCACTGAATTTGGATACATTCTTCCTCTTTTATAGAACGTCGGTAATCCGTTTTCAAAACTCGGTACATTATAAAAGTATAAATCACTAAAAAACATACATTACAGTTGTATTAAATATCATAATCGTATAAATTGAATATAATAAATAAAAAAATGATAATCGTTACATTGCAAATTCGTTGAGTTATAGAAATGTGAATTATGTGGTTTTTGAATTCGGTTAAAAAATATATTTATGTTTCTCACTCAAAAATACTGATTATTATTTTATTTAGTCGCGTACAGAGCTGAAAAAGCATCGATTACTCTTGTATTAAATATAATAATGGTAGAAATTGAATATGATAAATAAAAAAAGGCTTTTTGTAAATGAAAGTATATGTGATCGTTAATTAAGCTTAATTAGCTGCTGTAATTTCGTAAGGTACTTATAATACATTTATTTTATTCGTATTACCATAGACTATTATAAAAAAATAGTTTAATATTTATTTTTGAAGTGATTCTTTTCATAATTAATACAGAAACCTTAATATTTACCGTTAATTTATTTACAAATTAAACATAATTCAATACATCTTTACTGAAAAAAAGTAATCACTTGTTTTTCACGTGTGAAAATGCCATCTTTTAGAACGTTTGCAGGTTTTTTTTGTTTCTACTTAATTAAAAAAATTGAAGCGATTTTGTTGGAATATCTACTCTCGTACGCCTAAAAAAAAATTAGTATAGGTATTTCACCCCGCAATAAAATGAATGAGCTATGTACCAATAACTTAAAGATATTCATTTTTCTTAAATATTATTACACTAGTTTACTTGTCAACTATCCGAAAACATCCGGTTTCCAAAATCTGGAAATACCGTAATCATAAATTGTCTTTATTTGTAATTACACCTAGTTTAAGAAATTCTACACAAAGAAAATCATATAAAAAAGATAGTTTACAATAAGAATGCTCACCGTTTTCACAACGAAAGAAAACCTGGGAAAAAGTTGAACTAAATCCTCCTTTTTCCCTGCTACTTTTGGTACCAAGTATAAACAAAATGTAATACCTTTAAATGTCCTATTCCACATGTTGGCGATAAGTACTGATCCGTTGAGGGGTTCTCTCAACTGCGCATCAGAGAGACCGGTAATGGTATCGTTCAGCGCAAGTGCATATAGCAAAACCGCATCGTAGAAGGCCGCCACAAACGTGGAGACCGTCTGTTCCTCGCCAAACGTGTGGTTGTACCGCTCCGCTGCTAGCTTTTTAACCTACAGTTATTAAAGAAAATAAACATTGATCATACGGTCACATGCGCATGAAGGATAAACATCGTGTTGAACGTAATTAAAGCTACTCACATAAATATAGGTAAAACGATATACATGCAGGGTTTTTAAATGATATATATAATTTAATTTCTGTATGTGTAATCTGTAAACAGTAACGCTTATTTTGATCTTGAGTTCAATCAACTCACTCAACTTTCTGATTTATAAGAATTAGGCACACGTTAAATATGTTACTATACTGTTTATATACAAAAGTCAAAACTTTAAATCGTGTCGACAATCATGCTCTAAATTCATTTAATTCGTCATATGAACTTAGGCTGTCACGATTTATTTCTTCATATAATTATATTGTACGATTTCATATAAAAATATAGGAATAAGTTCCAAGTAAATACAATAATAATGCTATGATTATCTCAAAACAAAAAGACGCGAAGCCAAACAAAAATCAGTCAAAAGCAAATCATACTTCCTAGTAATGTCATCATTTATAATAGTTTATGTTTATAAACCTTCGTCACTCACTATAAAGTATGACTTAAATAAATTTTTGTCGTATTTATGATGTGTGCATAGTGAAATCTTATGGCACACGACGCAGGACAAACAGTTATTACCTAGATTAAACTTACTATGAAGTTAAGAGTGTAAACGCAAATTTCATTTTTTCCTTGCACTGAATTCTATTCATCAAACAATTTTGTACGAAGCTCCAATTAAAAAAAACTGTCCTTTGTCAACATAATTACTGGTACGATATTTCAACCGCTTGATCGAATTCTCCCTTTGTATAAAACACTTTTGGATGCAAAAGTCAAATTCAATTCTGAAAATTAAAAATTTATATTTTAAAATGTATGAATCCGTTTCCTGTTATAAAATGTGAAAATCTGTTGTTTGTCATGCAATATTACATCACGTGTTTCTTAACATGAAGTAATTTCAATTTTGTGCCAAATTGATTTCAATTTATGCCAATTAAGAAAAAAATAATAATATGCCTAAGGTGTCCTTTGCCATTACTATATCTACGTTAGGAAAAAGCATACGTGACAATGTTAATATTATCACCAACTTTAGCACAGAAACGTGTAGCTTTCTTCTTCTTAGCGGGTTTAAGATTTTCTATATTTACGACATTATCTCCAACTGAAGAACTTTCATCATCCTATCCTAATACAGCCAAAAATTCTATTATTGGTTCAATCGCCAATATTACCTTATAAGGTGGTTATTGTGAGTGAAAAGCCAAGTTTTTAAATAAATTGGACATATCTGAAATGCCCGAACTGTTTAGTAGATAGGTTGCTCTTTAACCCGAGCTTAACATTCTCAATACCTCGATAAGATTGTTTAAACTAATGTTAACTCCGTGTTGCATTTTTCCGTGAAAATTTTTGAATTATGAGTAAAAAGTAGTAAGTTTCTGTATAACGTAGTTGATCAAATCTTTTCGATTTCGTTACGAAAAAATGCAATATCTTCCATATAATACATTCAAGAGTTCCTTTGGTTTTTATGTAGGCATTATACAGGTAAGACGCCCTTCGCACGTACTAGTCATTTTATTGCAAATGTTTATAAAAAATTGATTTAAAAATATTCCTCTATATTTATTTGTTTTCTCCTATCGATATATATATATATCGGCGTTTGTGAGCGTTACCGACCAACATTCTGTAACAAATACCTTAGCCATAACGACACGATCAGCGTCAATCGTGTCGTACAATCCATTTTCTAATAGATAGCATCGTATAATTTTACTTCAACCTGTGCGATAAGCTTTTTGCGGCCCCAAGTTCAACAAACTAAATCATTTTACTCTTCCGTGTCGTAATAAAACCTTTTTCGCTTAGTCAACTGCCTGTAAAAAAGTTTTAAATATTTCTTCTGTTACACTCTGTCGTGTGCTTATACTCTAGAATAAACTAGATATCTAAAAGGAATCTCTAAACATAAGAACGAGGAAACAAACGCATCTTCAGTATATCCCTAATAATCTTAAGGGCAATAAAATTTTATATTTATTAAACTTTTATTATTATAACGTAAAAACATATTTGTATTTGAATTTAGGTGTAAATATGAAAAAAACATTAAAAAACGTTTTGCGAAATTCCGAACAGTTATTCAATAACTATTCAAAGGATACTCAAGATCCAAGTTGAAATTGTTTACTCGTGTATACCACTTTATCAGTTCTTTTATTATTATCATTAAAAATATAAGATTTTGGCCTTAAGATTGAAAATATATCGAAATAAATAAATTAATAGCAAGAAAATTTGACTATACACTACAAATCGTACATATACAGCAATTCCCTGTGTCAACGATTCGATCAAATTTAATGGATAGAAAACCTATGAAACAATTAATTTAAAACCAAACAGCCAAAGGCTTTACAAAAGCGCATAGTTTAGAAGTTAGTAGTTATTTTCAAAATATCTAAATTTTTAATACCTTGAATTGTGCGACACATAGCTATGAAATTTGATCAAAACATAATATATTGTAGCTATAAAAACGTGTATTTTGTACTAAAAATTAAGAAAGAATTTTAAAATATTTTTCATAGAATATATAAATCTAAAAAGTATACGTTCCAAGATAATGTAGAAATATATAGCTATAAGAAATATGTAGCTATAAAAACGTGTATTTTGTACTAAAAATTAAGAAAGAATTTTAGAATATTTTTTATATAATATATAAATCTAAAAAGTATACGTTCCAAGACAACTTGTAAAAAGTGTACTAAAGCGTGCATGCAAGTTTTTATAAAAAATATTATGATTAATGTTAAATAATTAAAAAAATTTTTAAAAAATCTGCATGGAAACATCTTGAATATTTACATTTTTCCCAACTAGTGTATACATATGTTACACTATCTACAATTTACAATTTACACTTTTTTAAAGCAACTTTAGTTACGTTCCTGGAATCGTTATAACAGCAGGTAATAACAATAAACCTACTTCGATGGGCCAGACGTGTAAACGAAGAAATAATTAAGAAAAAGTAATTAAATAAAACGTGATGACATCACTGTAATCACGTTTTATTTAATTACTTTTTTCTAATAAATTAATAATTAAAAAAGTTAATAATTAAAAAAGCAATAATATAATATTAATAAACAAAAATATAGTATTAATATCAGTTTTAGTTGTTTATGTTAGAAAGGAAAACGCTTATTTGAAAAAACGCTTATTTGTAAAAGATAATTGTTTTAATTTTACTATCAGTCATTTATGCAATTCAGTTGTTTACATTTCGCTCTACTTAAATTGTTTGCTATCTTACATGCTACCCGTTCCTATAGTTTTAACTTCGGTTAATAGTCTTATGCTTCTAATTATGATGCATGTATCAAAAACAATGACTTGAGTTGTTAAGGGACTCTGTTAAGTAACAGTAAGTATACGTAAAACTGGAAAACGAACTGGCATATCACGTTGTGTTATTCATTACAGAATACGAAGAAGATACATGCATCTGTATTATGTTCAATGTACCCAGAGCACACTGTCAACATTTTGCAAATCAGGAGCAATTTTAAGAAATGTTGAGGAGAGATAAAGACGACGCGATCTCTTTTGACGATACAATGTGGAGCGTTGAAGCAAAATATGTGCGTTTCGGAATATTCAACGTGCATAATACACATTGTTGGTGGGTCGGAAACGCCCGCCGCAAACAATAATCCAGTTTCCAACATCAGTTCTCAGTGAATTTATGGAGTGGCACACAGTAATTTATTGGTCCTGCCGACTTGTCTTTCAATTTAAATGGAGAACGATATTTGCTGTTCTATAAAGTGAAGAAAAGTCTTACTAGTAGACTCCCATTAGATGCCCGAGAAAAAAATTGTACCAGCAAGACGGCGCATCGTATCATAACGCACGAAGAATAACACTATCAACTGCCTGCGCACTTCCTGAGCTGAAATCCGATCGATTTTTTTTCTTTGAGCTATTTTAAAGGCATATCCAATCTATGGAGATTACGTCCGAACGTGACTTACAAATGAAAATCCGAACTGCAATCAAGTATGTTAGGCAAAAGCAGCAGCAAGGTTTATTACCATCTTTTATTTTAATAGTCAAACAGAAAAAAAAGAATCATAATTATCTTTTTGATAATTTTCCAAAAATATCAATTTCCAAAAAGTTCCTGAGATTTTGAAAATAATTAATAACTTCTAAACTATGCACTTTTGCATAATCCTGTCTTGCTTTAGATTATTTGCTTAGGAGGTCCTCTACCCAAAACTTTAAATTGGACCACTGATCCAGGGACAACTGTACTAACGCAACGTTACCAATTTTCTCGTCATTTCTTGTAGACAGATTTATACATATGAATGTTTGAGTAATGTACATAATCTAAAGAGTAAATCTACACTTTTACGTTTCTCTCATTCGTGAAATATAATATAAAAAGGTGACCAAAGCGTAAAAACGAAATTGTAGCTAAAGTATTAACAAAATGTTAAATAAAATATTTCTTCATTAGAGTTATGACATATTATAAATATATATATCACAATCTTTTCTAAGGTTTTGCGTTACATTTTATATATTTTTTTTATATTTTGAAGTGAGTAATTTTTTTTTATATTTCTCTTTTATTGAAATTTAATAATGATGCCTAAAATTATACTTTTAGTGAATACGTTGATATGATTTTAGTAACGATGAATGTGGAATCCTCCATCATATGGAAAATGCTTTAGACTAATGAAAGTTTTCAAAACCTTCTCACGTGGCAGAATTTGTAATCAATGAATTTAATATTTTTTAACTTTAACTTGGCGTTGATGTTATGGCTAGGTACAAATATTAAGTAGGCATGTTACAATTCCTTATTTTCTGCAAAAAATTCTAGTAAGCTACTCATATATTTTGAAACACAATTTGTCCAAAATCCTCAGAGTATTATACAATTGAAGTATGAAACCAACTAGATTAGTTATAAGAACCATATCTATGATGGTCCGGGTTTCCAGTTATGACACCGATTAATTTTTTTAAGAGTTTTTCGAGAATTATACTATACTAACTAGATTGTGAAATAGAAAAAATTTTGCGGTTTTTTAAAATTACGTGATTTTATAAAATGTGCATTTATATCTTATTTTTGGGGTTTTTTATCCTACGATTTCATAATTAACAAATCAAATTTCATTAATAATAGTAGTTGAATTAAAATGCTTTAATATAAATATATCTTATTAATGAAATAACGTGCAACACTGTAGCTATTATTAAACTCAATTACGTGCAATATATACAAATACGTAGCTATTTTATAAATCAACTTATGATAAATCAACAATTAAAAACTTTCAAGCGGTACCAATCCTATAAAATATAAAATTACCAGCAGCTCTTCTAAGACGCCATTTATAATAACCAATAACTGACATCTGAAAATAATTAAAAACCAACATACTCTAAATGTTCTAGCAGTCTAAAGTACACTCTAATAAATCGTAATTCAAATTGCACTGTACAACACCTAATAAACAAAGTTATGACTAATTGACACGCTAGAAGAGAAGCTGCCCTCGACGCCAATTAGTAACAATTAATTTGCTTTGAAAACCGTAATGTTACGTACGCTGCGTTAACTGCAGACAGGATTAGATCGAACCTTATTTACATATTTGTTATTTGCGCATTAAATGTCTGTCATGTACGTGACTTAAAAGAATTTTGTATACTGTTTATGAAAATGCTGAATAAACACAATTGTAATAACTTTGAAAAAAGTCTTAAGGAATATATAAATGTAATTCATATCTAAATTCCCCAATCATCTGCCAAAGTAGCGTAAGCGACTATAAAAATAGACCATGTTTCTTTTTTCTAACGTACCTTTTTTATCTGATTGACATGCGTACACACTTTTCATTATTTGTGACTCTTACTTTTACATTTTTTAATGTTTGGTACCAAAAAATAAAAAATGGAACGTTTATGGATTCCTCAGTATCTGTCCCCCGTCATTGTGTCTAACATTAATATAAAACGGTTTATACGAACGATGTAGAGCCAAATGCTAGTAGTGGAGCTGAAGCTATGAATGTCTATATAATAGCAACCAATACTAATCACTAAATTCGGCTTGCACTTGGCTATTTTTTATCCATAAAATTTTCTTATGTGTCATTGAATGATATAAAATCGAAAGATGTTCGCAATAACCATATTTTTGCCATATAATCTGACTATTTCATTTCAACACGTCAAACTAATTAATGAAAAAACCCTTTACTGTCGCATCCTTATATATAAATTATGTTGTTTATATAAATAAAAACGATAAGAAAAGATGAAATATACTCATGAGCCGAGTATAATGAAGGTAATTATCACAGATTGAACAATCGATTATAATAATTTCAAAGCACATTTATGATGACAGAATGCACATCGATCTAAAAAATTACTCTGTAAGTAATCGCATACAAAATTGCAGAATATTTACAAAATAATCCTTTAATATTTTAACTGCGATATAAGCTTGACGATCTCCATAAACATGTTAATCGCGTATAATAGGAACATGTAATAAGTTAATGTGATATCCAGTTATATAATTCAAATTTAACAAATACACTCAGTTTAGTCCCGCTTAGGTAATTTCAAATAAAAGTATACAGTTTCGACTATATGCTATTCAAATTAATTATTTTTCTCGATTTAAATTAATTTTATTCGTAAGTGTTTCATCCACATTAGATATTTTGAGATTTTATAATTTTACGGATACAAAACAATAAAATTTTAAATAAGTAGTTTTTAGAATTTTTCAGAAATGGTATTGTAAGTAATAATCAACTGAATTATGGAACGGGTCGGACGAGAAATGTAAATAAACCATAGACGAATGTAATATTATTCATTAAAATAGAATAAATTGAATTTGCTTTACTCGAAAATACTTACTTTGTAATAAAATTATTTCAAAAAACAATCTGTGTGAATATTATGCTTTGAAACTGGTTTTTGCAATTTCTGCGTAGATAGATCTAATTTAGTAACACAAGTGACAGTATACTTACGTATGAAAACATTTTATTCGTAGCCCGATATGCACTTGTAGTTTTATAATTATAATAAATTTTAATAAATACACATCCACACTTCAAAATGTCAATTGACATAGAATGTCTCTGTCTGTAATAGATGAATTCGTAGTCATTACATTACTTTCCTCAATAACAGAAAATCAAACAGTTGTATTATTTTAAACAAAATTGCAGATTAAAAAAAATTAAAATTGAAGATAAACTAAAAGTGTATTTGTATTAAACATCTAAGGAAAGTTTAATATTTTTACAAAGCAATAAACTCGAGATAGATACGGACGCTTACAATATAGGTCATTCTTTTCACTTTTATTGCACGTACTATAATTTATTAGCTGTACTGAAGCATTTATTTTTAACATAAATTGTATAAAGCTAAACATTTATTGCTCGTCGTAAACAGAAAGTGACCATCTTGAATTCAGTCAGATCAATCAGCAGCCTTTCTCCGTCCACTATGCCTTTCCTAATGCACGTACATCATTCAGCACGTACATCACAATATTATGTACTTAAGTGATAAGTTGTTATTATGATATTGTACCCGCCTCGTTATTTAGCTCTTCGGAAGTACCTATTACCGAAAGCAGGCCTTTTGACAGCACACTAGTCTTTAAATAAATTAATGCATCAGGCCGCTGTAGTTTGATGAAAAGCATTGTCATTCTCTTCATTGAAGGTGAATTCGTTTCATAATTTAGGGTGAAGGCCCGGCAAAAACGCCTGTCCCAATGACGAATTTCATTCACCATCGATTTGTTTTATCTCGACAAAAAATTTATTTATTTTTGATAGCACAAATATACCGATGACCAATCATTTTTTAATAGTCCCTTTTAATTATTATTCATTAAAAGTGACAAATTTTTTTACTTACCCAATTTTATTAATTTCAGGTTCATAAGAATATTTTTTCTTACCATCATTGTAACTTATTGATTTTAGATAATTTTTAAGGACAAAGGCAAAACAACAAAAAGACAAGGACAAACATTTTACTATTGTATAATTTAACAAAATACAATTTAACAGCTGCATTCTATCACACAACGTGATCCTTAACAAATTCTAATATTTTATAATTTCTGCAAATTTTATCGTAATTTTTTTTGGAAACTTTTAGTAATCATTAAATCGTCTTTCATTTCATACTCTGTTTATCTTTTTCGCTGCCAGGCGCGGAATTTACACGTACTATGCATACTACTACATGCATATACGTACATGCATATAGTACTACTACATGCGTATAGTACATACTACATGCGTATAGTGCATATGTACTATATATAGGTATTATGCGTACTGTAATTACTTTACATATTGAATTATTACTCGTCCAATGCATCAAATCTACATCAGCAATATAAAGAGTTCATAAAAATGTGTCGTAATTCCTGGACTTTTTGCCGACAGATTAACATTTCTATAGATCGAATAGGCAATCGGCGAGCATTCAAACTGACAAACAAAAGATGAACGCACAATACCTGAGCGGAGAAGCGCAAATAGTCCTCATTGTAGGGCGTGCGTGTGGTGACGGTGAGCACGGCGCTAAACGCGCGGCGCGCTCGCTCGTTACGTTCCTCGGTATCGCCCGCAACGCGCCACGGTTCCAGCGATGCCGCCGATGCCATGCTGATAACGGTACATAAAGTAATAGTCATCTATTTTACGAACAAATCTTGAAGACACAAATACGTGGGTTGATTTAATTAAACAATATGATCAGTTACATATTTATTTAAATGTTTTTTATATTTTTTGCATAAAACTACTTTTGTAATATAAATTATACAATATTTATGCATAGTTATTAGAAAAATATACAACTTTAAAATTAAAATTATCCAAATTACGCAAATAGATGCACACATTGAAGAATGAAGCATAAAATAAGATGGGTATAAGCAGTTTGGAACCAATGAAATTTTTGCTATTTGATATAACATGAAAGAAAATACATTGAAAATACAATTACCTATTACAAAAAAATCGATTTAAAAAAAATTGCTAACGAAAAATGTCTTCAAAATTATTTGTTCCTAATTGATTTCACTAATTTAACAATGAATTTATTTTAGAGAAGAGTTTATTTAGTGACATTTTTGAAGAGATATTTTTAGATCTCAATGGTTATACGAACCTAAAAAATGTTTTACTACCTTTAAGTCTTGAATTTATAACACTTTTTTATTATTTTATAAACTTGCAAGTAACATTTTAATTTTACTTCCTGTCGTCCTTCTTGCTTGTTCGATTTGTGGACCTTTGATTTTTTTATGTTTTTTTTTATATCAATTTGCCTTTTGTGTTATTAAACATAGCAGCTAAATCGAATAAATTATAACAAATACTTCCTTGGAAAAAACACTTTTTAAGCGAACTATTTTTGAAATAAATTTTGTTATAATAAAATAAGCACGACAAGAAAATGTATTCGTTCAATACATAGGTTTCCGTGTATATTTTTTATTTATTACTCAATAAATAATGAATTCAAATTTCAATAAATTTTTTTCTTTAAATTTTATAATTAAATAAATAGGTAACAGTTTTAATTTACAAAACTTATTTTTTCTTTACTGAATTGAAACTATTCCATAATTTAATAATTTGTTCAATACATTGTACATTTTTAATTTTACCTTATTTCATTACAATAATTCAAGTTTATACTTTTATGTACGTTAAGCGTGAAATATCTAATCATAAATTCATTATGAAATTAATGAACAAAAATTATAAACTAACAAAGGGGAACAGCGAAAATTGATAAAAAACAGGTATTTTTAGAATATAAACAAATCAAACAATTCAGCGATTGATAATCAAGAAAGAGCAAAAAATTTAAAAAAAACAATTGTGATTATAATAAAAAATAAAAAACACTAATGATAAATAAAAATAACAAAAAAATATTTAATGAAGTACATTAAAAATATTTAGAAACGATTACTAAAAATAACCAATACCGCTAGCTGTTTTAAGCTTTGTTTTTAAGC
Organism: Druceiella hillmani; assembly: GCA_039881145.1. Lineage (NCBI taxonomy): Eukaryota > Metazoa > Arthropoda > Insecta > Lepidoptera > Hepialidae > Druceiella > Druceiella hillmani. The sequence continues at coordinate 17,388,161 of JAYKKI010000047.1, read as the reverse complement.
TGTAAGCGACATTCACTGTTCTGTTATTGTTAAAATGAAAGCCATATATGTCTATATATGTCAAGATGTAACGTAAAAAATAGGTATTTTTGTAATTAGCTCTACAAGTATCTCTTTAGGTATTCAAGCAAATTCATTTATTTTTCTCTGACATTCTCAAACTAACGTTATAAATGAATGACGTGGAATACGCGTCCTATCGAAATCACATCAATCATCAACTTCACATACAAGTCCTTTATAAAGAGTCAAAAATGGCCTCAACTTCCAAAACATCAAGGACAGTTTATACTTGATTTCTAATTAGGCATGTTAATTAATATTACTAGTTTTTTCATATTGGAAAAATAGAACAAAGTTATTTCTTCATGAAAACTCGCTTTCCGCACGAGTTATATAAAAATAGTTAACATAAAACAGGCAAAGAATAAAATTTGCTTTCTTTTTTAAAAGTTTTTTTCTTAAGAATAACTTCTGAAATACAAACGTATAAAGTAGACTAGTTTTATCAAAGGTTAATATGTCTATAGTTAGAAAATACAGTGTACATTTTGACTATTTTTTAGTAAATAAAATGTTTTTTGAGAAATCTTCAATCACTAACTTAGAATACATTCAGTACAAATTCCGTTAAAAAAATATTGCATAGTGCATCTTGTAGAGACTACTACATTGTAAAAATCTCTACTGCACCCGTGCTATCTTCTGAAGTTAAAGTATAAAAAGGACGTTTTCAGAGTATTTGATTTTTGCAATATGGATTTTTCGTAAAATGGCAATTAGTCCTATTGAGATGTGATTTTTTATTGAAAGATCATACTTATTTCATATAAAAAAAACATATTATTTAAAGATACCACAATTACCACTAAATAAAATGCAGAGAAACATTGTGCAAAATTTGAACTCGATCCGTTATGATAATTATGCCCATTGGTTTACATTGATTCTGCTCACCACTGCCTTTATATTCGTTGCCTTTCTATTTCATATACCGCTATAATCAAATATTGAAGGTGATGCGAAAAAGGCTTATTATGTAGACATGCCTTATCCGTTAATTATTTCAATATTACCTAATAGTTTATTATTTGCCGAATGTAAAAAATCTATAAATTTCAAAACTCGATGTTACGTTTTTGGAAGAAACATTATTTAATAACCGGTTTATGTATTCCTTTCGATAGAATGAAAATAAACATAAAAAGTGCAAAGCATCAGGAATAGTTTCGGATATACTTAATTCTTTATGAACAATTTTTATAAAGAGAGAAAACTTCTCGAGGTGCTAACTTCAATGAAGAATATGAAAACCCGTACCGTTTATTTGCTTCCTATTTAAAAATGAGAACGGGAAATTGAAACAGAACCATCACCAGCTTATCATAGTTATGATAAGCTTTAAGAAGAATATTGACATATTATTTTGGTCCTTCCATGTTATTTCTTGTCAAGATTTCATTAGATAAAGTAAAAAACTAAACTGTTAAATCTATCTAAAGATCGACTTGTGTTAATTTTTGGTGCCACTTTTCCATAAAATAACAAAAAATTTATTAAAAATGTAATTAAAGGAAAACCACTCTGAATAATAAAATACTTTCAAAGTGGAAGTGATTTCAAAGATACCTTCGAGAAACTGCTTAACCATTTAACTCATTAAAACGAACTTTTATCAACGAATGAATACGAAAACGTGAACGATATAAGTCATGTTCTTAGAAACTATAAAACATCGACACGTTAATAGCTAGTAAGATAAATAAGTAACCAATACAAACGTTACTGCTCAACGGATTATATTGAAATATTTAACGTTTAATACGTTTATTGGAATAATGTAGAAAGCTACAAACCATTACAGCAAGTACCTTCCACTTTAGAGAAATTAGATAGTGTTCTGAAAATTTGTTTAAAAATATTAAATCGTATATACAATTTTACAAGCCAGTTTTTCTTTCATATCTTGTTATCCGGGGCACATATGTATTATTTAAGGTTGATGCCGCAAACTTTAAAGTTTGTCCTTGCACTTGGTTAATTGTAAAATTATAGGATAATTTGATTGGAAATTGCAGTCTTTAAATTGGAATGGCAGTTCAATAGAGATCAGTGGCATTCTGGGGATAAATACAATGTGCTCTTTGTCCTTTCCAGTCATAAGTTCGGCTTCGATGACGTTATTCGATAGCTGTTTCACGATCATCCTTGTTCAATTATATAGTTTTGGTGAATTGAAATTTCTGATATTTTCGAGAAAATTTCACAAATTTTTCGAATTTCCTACTCGAGAGCAAGCTACGTATAGATGACCGTGAGAAAAGCAGAATTCTTTAAGATTGATGCCGCAATATTTTAAAGTTTGTCCTTGCAATTTGTTAATTGTAAAAATATAGGATAATCTGACTGGAAATTGCAGTCTTTTAAATTGGAATGTTCAATTCAATTTCAAATTCAGTAGAGATCAGTGGTATTCTGGGGATAAATACTATCCCTTTGTCTTTTCTAATTATAACTTCGGCTTCGATGATGTTATTCGATAGTTGTTTGACGATCATCCTTGTTCCATTACATAGTTTTGGCGAATTGAAATTTTTGAATAGTATGATCGGAGATCCAATTTTCAGTCGAAGGCAGGGTAATGGCATTCCTGGTACTTACAAAGAGTTTAAAAATTCTGTATGGAATTGACACTTTCTTCAACGTTTACCATCGTGTCCATCGATTTGTATATTCTCTCTTCACCGGGAATTTGGTTTTGAATATGAAAGTTGATATCGTCGCCAATATTATTTTAAGATGCTAAAATTCTTCCTTCTGAAATAGTCACTCTGGATTGGTATAGTTATGAACAATGTTTGGATAAATTTGATCGATGAGTTCGTTCTCAGTAAAGGCTATGTTGCAGAAATCACTGTTGAGTTCAATGAGGCCAGTCGTCTGGTCAATAGTATATGTGCCTTCTCCTATTTGTGAAAGTTTTTGACTAAAATGTGCTGTCGTTTCGTCTTTCGATAGTTCAACTCTCATATTTTTTGTTAGTCGCAGTATTTGTATCACATAAAATCACATCTCTGGGCATACGGCCAGAGATGTGATTTTTTAAGCATGCATTAATTTCGTCTGCTGATGTTGACTTTGGGATTGCTTGTCGAAAATCTCCTGAGTATGAGTAAAGCTCCTCCCATCACTTCAGAGTTTCCTTGCAAGTCTTATAATGTTCTGTCCATAGCTTCGAGTGATTTTTATGTGCCATTTTGCATTCATCCCAGAAGATAATTTTAGCTTGTTTTAGAACTTCACCCCGTCCAGATGCTCTTGAGATTTTACATCCTGGGAATTGTTCTTCGGCTATATTCAACGGTAGTTGTAGGGCGGAATGGGCAGTTCGCCCGCCTTCAATAAGTATGGCGGCAATGTCGGATGATGCTAATGCAAGTGCGATGTATTATTTAGCACGTATTTCTGCCAACAACAGATTTATTCGAAATGTTTCCACGGTGCCGCCTGGCGCGTCCAAGTAAATAATTCTGCCAGTGTTATTGTTGATCCGGTCCATGATAACGCTGTAAATTTGTTTTATTGTCATTGAGGAGTGGTTTGTTGTGAGCAATGTATTGAACTAGTTCATTGACGTTGTAACTTTTTTTCTTTGTAATTTCGATGTTTAGCACACTGAAAGCATCTTGTCGTGGTGCTTATGTCCCAAGTTGTACTAAGGTCTGGTTTTTTATTACTAAACATTCATCTTCTAAGCGAATGAGTGTTTCATTGAAGATGTCGTCATTGAATTCGATGGATCTGGATGACCTTTTCGGATTTGGTATAGTATTTCATCCCTCATAATCTCTTTGAAAAAGTCCCATAGCTGTTTTGGATTCGACGGGTTAGATATTGTTAGTATTATGGCGAATAAGTATCTGATTTATTCAGCTGAGGCTGAGTGAGGCTTCTTGTAGTGTTAATTCTCAGTGGTTGTCGTTTTCCAGGAGTCCTAAGCGTTGTCATATTTCTCTGTACGTCTGGCATAGGTAACCGTCAACAGTCTTGACATCTGTGAAACTTGTTGGCCCCCGTATTTCGTGTAGCAACATCTGGAGATAGAAACATTCAGCGTTATTCGGATGTACGGTGTACACCGAACAACGCTGAATAAATAAAATAAAAATGGCCTAGTGCGTTAGTTTTCATGATTCCTGAATGATCCTTTACTGGAATTCCTTGTTTTCGTCGTTGAAAAATTTTTCTTGTTGTATTCAACGTATAATTGGTAGGGACGTCGATATACAGTAATATTTTCGTGAATGTAGTTTGTGTTGTTTGGCACATTTGGAAAAAAGCTGTTAATGTTGTGTTCTTAGGTAGTTCGCTTGCAATTTTTCTGGTAATGTCTTTTGTGGAGTAAACTCTCGGCCCATTCTCCAAATGTCGCACAGTTGGTTCGTGTTCGTGTATGGGAAATCCGAAAATCCGCCAAGCTTCGTCACTGTTGATGTAACTTCCTATTTGGTACCTGAAGATCTCGTCGTTTCTGTTTTGTTGTTCGCTGTTTTTGGTCATTTGAAATACTGCAATACGGACTTATTGCTACATGAGCAACCTCTTTCAACCATACTTATCTTAGGTAGGTATGTATGCCAAAATAGAAACGGAATAGATACTTCACATAAGACTGGGTCATAAAAAACGACTCACGGAAGAATTCGTCCACCTTCGAGACGCGATCATAAATGACAAAAACATGACATGATCATTGACGATATTGGAACAATGGTAATCTTACCCTCATCTTGCCTAGGAAGTCCAAGAAACATGCGTGAATACACTCAAGATGCCATGACCTACATACGAAAATATGGATGACCTGGCCTCTTCGTGACATTCACATGCAACTCATCGTGGACTACTTGGAAGTGACTTTTTTGTTTGTTTCTACGCCTGTTTCAAGTTGAATTTGTTTCACAATAAAATAATATCCATCCCCTCCGTGCAGAAAAATTAATGGCTATTGGAGGACATCATATGAACGGTGTGTCTCTGCAATGTCTTGTAGTTCTTCTCTTCTTCGTTGTATAATTATGCCACGGCTTATGTTTTCATTGTCCACAATTACGATAGCGACTTCAGTCTACATGAGGTGCATTAAATCGACGTTCGTGTTTCTGGTCTCTTGTCGGCTCGAATTATAAATATGTGAATAAAAGAAGTAATACATGAAGAATAAGTGTAAGATCCTCTGTAAACATTGGATTATTTCTCGTCTCAAGCCTCTGAGGTTTCTGCATTGTTGATTAATTTTTATTGCTTCATTTCCGATTAAATATACTTCCAGAAATTTGTAGTCTTCGTTGGGTAGTGGTAGTAATGATCCCATTTTGTGATAGATTTGTCCTTAGATGGAAAAAATATAATCTATTTGGTCTGTTATTGTTGATCGAAGTGACACCGAAAGAAGTCATTTGGAGGCAAGCGTTGTACGCTTTCATATTTTGAAGAAAGTGTTTTGATTCTGGAGTTTCTCCGGTCATGTAATGTAGAAATTCCTGCCGACGTGCTTCCAGTGGTGGTAATCGAATTTTTCCATTCTTGCAACAGATTCGTGGTATTTCTCTACTGAATTTTTTCCCAATACTATGTGTTTTTATTTATTATATTCTTTCGTCGGTTCATAGTGAAATGCTTCATTTGTTAGGTTGTAATGTTTATTTGTTCTAGTCCGCGCTTCCCGTAAGGTTGTATTTTCACGGGTGGCTTGCTTTCGTAGTCTTTTGTTATAAGATTGTGTAGTAATTCTTGATTCTTCAATTCGTTCATTTCGTTACACTTCGGTTTCTCTGCTTCTCGCGGTGCTCATTCTCGTTCGATGGGAATGTAAACGTGTTTTGTGCTCTTCGACTATTTCGTTTTTTTGCTGCTCTTTTTCTTTTGCCGTTTTGCGTTGTATAAAATATACGTTTGGACATAGTATAAAATATAAATCAAATCAATTTTTTATTAAGAAATATACTAAGTACACTTTAAACACTTTTCAAACTTTATTTTCGATTTATATTCAGTCACTGTATCACTTTGATTACTCACACTTCACTGTTTGTTTTTATTCACTCACTGTATTTCACTGATAAGAGAGTGACGTTCGAACCCACGGCAGATCTTGCTTTATGTACCCCTACCAATGGGTAGCCTCACCCATACAAAAAAGGCATCGAATGGTCCACAATGTTCCAGAACAGAGAGTGTTCTGGAATATTCCGAAACGATCTGTAATGTTATGAAATGCTCTCGAATACTCTCGAATGTTCTCGACATTTCAAGAGGACGAAACTTCCAGTCCTTAAGCACGCCCTTCAGGTAAAAACGGAAACCTTCTTCACGGATGGGGTATAGAAGGAACACACACATTCACAGGCACATTAGACACTTACTTTTATAACATATATTTATTATTTTATAAGTCAATAGTATTTTCTTAAGAATACTTTAAAAAACTAAATTAATATTTAAATACAATGTGATTAGTCGATTACAAATTAAGCCTTCAACATATTATTCGCCACTACGGCAATAAAAATTAGGCTGAACGTTGCAAAAATATTCGGACAATAAGTATCCGTTGTGGTCTAATACTTATTGCTTATCCGGATAATTCAGGAATCAAAGGGATAATTCAGGAATCAAAACTGGAAGTTTTCTAAAAAAAAATCAAAGTCAGAAAAAAATATGAGCAACTGTCGAACGAAAAACAGCTTGATGCACCCCAATGTAGTACAAGAAATGAAGGGAACATTGAGAAACTGGAAACGATCCATAAGACAAACGTGTGTGATGTGCATGTTGAAAGAAAACCACAGTACGACTTTTAATTATTAACTGTGGCATAACTCTCCTAAGCAACGGGAATATTTCTTTTAGAAAATTTGTATTACTTAAACTGAAATAACTTGCTTGAGATATATACTTTGGTATACATCTATAACGGTCTTGATTTTAACATTCCAATATTGCTAGAGGAATTTCAAGAACAATAAATTGCTCTAGCTATTTGAAAAACAATTTCGAAACAAAGAGCACGGAGGTACAATACCATACTAAAATAATTCGATTTCTACCAATCTGATAAAATTAACAAAATCATTTCATGATACTATGAAACGTCTAACCCTAGTCTTGGAGGAAATTCAGAATTCAGAGAGGAGTTGCTCGCAATGTTCGGAACATTCCGTTTAAATATGAAAAGCGACTTATCGTACAAGAGCAAAGGTTTTGTTGACATTGTAACTACACTCCAAGAAATTCAATACCTCGTAAACAATTTTGCCAATGCGCTCCCTCTATTCTATGCAACAATCAATTTGAAAGAGTATATCGTAAGATCGGTGCAACTTCCGTACCGACAATAAGGTTCGAGTGTATGCTCTCGAAAATTGTTCACTACCTAGGATTAACTATTTCGATCAATAGTCACTTGATGTAGAGATGAACATAAATAAAGAAGCCAGAACGAAAAAAGATGATCAATGTAATACTTAGTCAGGGATTTACCAAGAAGACAATGTGAAAAGGCGCAAAGGATAGTATTTCTCAAATCAGTAAAAATATATTTCTCAAATCGGACTATGTAAGAGCAAAGATATATATCGAATAGATTTACTTAATAGATTTCACTTACTTCGAGAAAAGTTCAACGTTGAAGAAAACATACTCTCCGGAGGAAACCATGTTGAGCTCATCAGCAGCCAGCATTATTTCACGCACCGTAGCCGGACTAGCGCACACGACTACAACTGCAATAACAAATCAACACCTTACTAACACTTCAAGTAATTTATATATTCTCTTATAAGTTATATATTCTTTTATATAATAACCTCTTATTATACAATATTTGTTTTTAATTAAATTATTTAAAATTGTAATAATTAACTAAATTATAATTGGTATCACGAAAATATTTATTAGTGTTTTATTATCTCAAAAATATTCATAAAATTCCTTACGGTCTAGGGCATATTATGGTAAAACTTATCACCGTATTAAGTTTATATATTGTATTAATATTTATATTATGACAGTAAAATCCAAATGAATATTTTCGATATATGTTCGTCTAAGAGCAAAATCGATTGCATAAGCAATAGGTATAAAAATTAGAAATATTTCTTAGTCGCATATACATACATATATGCATATTAAGAGTTTTTTTTGATAATTAAACATATAATTTTGTTATTACTTTACCGTGTTCTTTTTGAAGCACAGGAACAATAAATATAAACTTTATTATATTATAAGCAAAAAATCCCCCATCCTCTCGTATAAAATATACAAAATAAATGACATTTCACCGACACAAGTCGTTCAGGAGTCATGTCACAACTAAGTACACCTACTGTTACTATGCTTTTCTAGTAGTATTGCTCTTCTATTCAGTCATGTGATACAATAGTACTACGTAAATACATAAGTCGACAAAGAAATTTGTTTAACATTCGTTTACAATTTCAATGCTAGAATATTAAGGAATTGAAATTTCAATAATATTTTACATATATTATTTCGCCTTCTTTAGTTTAATCCCCACCATTTGACCTCAAGAATATCTTCAAGAACTGCATATAGATATATTACAATATTTATAGACATATACAATAACTATTTATAAATGTAATCGACTATCAACGATCGAGACGTTAAATAAAAGAATACAATAAAATTGAGAACCTCCTCCTATTTTGAGGTCGGTTAAAATAACATCTAAATTGCTCATACTTTTTTTTTTCAAGAAAAAAATAACCAATACAATATTATCCTTCATGCACAATATTTTTTTGAAAAACAAGCCACTTCTAACTACATTATAAACTATGCAATATTAAGATCGTTAATTATTTGGAGCAAATAAATGAAATATTAGTTTCAGTAGTTTATTAGCTAAGAACAGAAAACGGATGGTAATTAATGATTAAGTGTTAATAGATATGAAAACTTAGTAAAAGATGTTTGATTAGATCCAAAATCCAATATAAATTAGTGAAATGTAATTTGTTATAATTTAAATTTAAATAATCGATAAAATACTAATTTAAGCGAAATAATTTTTATATCCAATTACACAAGAAATGTAATTCAATTAGTTAAAATATTAAGCAATAGACTGTTTTTGTCTATAATTTCGCAAATGAGTGTTTTTACTCGATATCGTTAAAGAAAAAACTGCAAACTGGGTTTTTTTTCTTTATCAAAATCGGATTAAAACACTCGTTCACACAAAGTCAATAGCATTCTGCATTAAATATTTTTTGCTGAGGAAGAGATTATGAACAAATTTTGACGGGAAATAAATCGCTAATATTTTATTTTTCAAATAATTACTTTTTATGCTTGATTAATTTCGTTATAATTTTGATTTGTAACGCATTTGGAGTTCACCACAATACGTTCGAAGACTGAAAATATCACATCTAAAAAATTAATTTAAATAACATAAAAATTAAAGTGAAATCAATACGAATTATTACATTATTGGGATATTAAGTAACATCCGAAGCGATAACAGTACACCTAATTCCCAAAATACAAGTGATTGAAATATTAAAATTCAAAACGAAAACCCAAACTACAATCACTAGTAACGTAGACTTAAACCAAAACCGCAAACCACTTACTTTAAAAATTAAACGACTGCTACACGTTAGAAGCTATCTTAAGCATTGTACACAAATAACTAAGTTGCCTGTAGAAAAATGATGTATTTTCGAAAGATATAATGTTACGCACGCACAATTTACTACTTTCTCGATCATTTTAACCATATTTTCAGACTTCAATAAAACTAAATTCTCTTAACATAATGACTGAAACTACTAAAACTACTTTAATTATATAATTATTCAAATATAATAATAGCACTATTCAAATAAAATAACACTTTACTAGGAGAAAAAGAAGTGAATTTAACCATTATGCTTAGTTACATTTTCCAATATCAACAATTTTATTTTTCGAAAACATAAAACCGATATATACTACATATAAAAATTACACAAAGCTTTAAATATTTTAAAGTTATCTAAAACACGAAAAAATAAATAATGGTAAATAGGTAATAAAAAGAAGGTGGCAGTTGAATGTTAAAACTAAAAAAAAACAAATGTGCATTTTAATTGCAAAGGTGTGAATCATTTCCATATTCTAGATACATGACGATAAAACCTATGGATAAACAACATTCTATTAAATAAATAAACGAATGTATTCGATATTATATTACAACGTAGAATTTAGTAACATAGAAGGTTTATTTACAAATTAAAAGACACTCTAAAGATAACAAGTTGGGAAAAAATTAGGAATAAAAATACTAGTAGGAAAATTTGAGCATTAAGCACACTATAAATATGAAACGGAAATTGGGTTTGGGTTAGTTTCTCTGTTTTGTAAATAAATTAAGCGTATATAATTTTTTAAATATTATCTTTATATTTGATGATTTTTTTAAAATAATTAACGTGTTTCGTAAACATATTTTATTTTATTTAATCAGGTGAACTACTGGTCTAATAACTTTTAAAGAATTCGACTCTAAACAATAAAAATAATGAAAGTAAAGTGGTAAAATTATAAAAATGTATAAAGCGTTTAATCAACTTTAATCTATCTTAATAAACAATCAATATATGTTTACTTTGTCTTTGTTAATTTCAATATTAATCTAATGTATCTTTCTACTAGTGAGTTAAAATTCACTTAAAACGCAAACAATTATTTATAATATTTTACTCTATCGAGCAAATATAGAACCAAAAGAGGATTACTATATTACAACCAAGGTCTATTACGATTTATTATTTACATACAACTGGCAAATATGAATTACATTATAAACAACATTATAGACCAACTACGTAAACGTAGTTTCTTCAATCTGTCTAACTTACAAAAACATAATTCAAAACATCTTTGTAATGTATCCTTAAAAGAATCACTAAACTCTAACACAAGTTCATAATATGAAAAGTAAGCTGTTATACTTAATAATAATAGAACCTATAAATATTACAATTAAAAATTACTTAAATATTTTTTAATCACTGCAGGTGAATTGTTGTTAACTAAACTTCTAGTAAGTAATTGTAATATTTGTCAGTGATAAAATAAAGATGATATAACATATGAGATGATATTTTTTAATCAAACTAACTAAAAACTGAAAACATTTGAGAGTTATTGAGAACAGATAATTGTGATGAGTCTAATTAGAAAGCCCAAAGACCACATAGCCGGTTCTAAATTATAATTAACCATAAATTTAATGTAATTTATTTTTATTAAAATGTGACAAATATATACGACTACAATACAATACATCTATAACTAAGTTGTTGAACGCATTGAGAGAAGTGCATCCATCGCTGGCTTGTTCCGTTCACCGCTAACGTATATTTCTACATTCATATGTTTATTTTCTAAAATTTTTGCGCAATAACTTTACTTATGTTTTTATTTTATTGTCATTACTAAATTGAAGCGTCTTGTAGAAATAGAAGAAAATTTATTTTTGACCAATTACGTACGTACTATGACGAAATACGAAATATCCTCTTTCATTCTCCTGATTGTTCGATATAAATCGTTCGTCATATAAATCTGTCTAAGTATCAATTAAATTCCATATAATCCGTAAAAAACTTACAATATATCACCATTATACAGAGGAGGAATTTTCATGATTAAATCATAACTCCTTATTGGCTCTTTGTACGCAATACGTTAACGCAAATATCTATAATAAATAATATTTTATGCGGCGTCACAAGCGTTATTCACCGACTTTGACCGTGACGAATACTTCCGTTCTAAACGTTGAAGGGGTTATATTTGCCACCAATGATAGAAATAACATTTGGTGTTACCTCTGAAGTAAACATTAATTTTTAGTAACTGTTTATAACGTTACACAGAATAGTTTTAAAAATCAATTAAAATCCATGTTAGTTTGTTAAAAGAATTTTATTTTATTTCTAGAATTCGATACTTACTTCTCGATTTCATTGCTAATTTTTGAAGCATTTCTATGTAATTTTCCCTCGTAGTATTTTTTTCATCAAACGATTTGTAAGGAATATCTTTATCCTTTTCCTTTAAGACTGAGAATATTCCAGCCAACGTAAGGTAACAGACACTGTGTCCTTTCCCGCTTGACGATTCGTTGTTGTGGTAGATCATACCGCAGCGTCGCCAGCCGAACCCCTGATCAGAACGACATTTACATTGACTCGAATCGAATTTCATAGCAATAAGTCACTATTGTAATTATAGTTAACTTAATTTATTACTTAGATACTAATAATAACAATAAATATTACCATACCCTACTAATCGTCCAACTTAAGATAATTTAAAAGTTAAGAAATAATTGCGCTATGTAAATTACTAAACCATGTAAAATATCAAAATTCTCAAAACCAAATACAAATCAATGAATATATTCATGCATGTCAAACTTTGTTTTTAAATAAATCGTTACATTATATAATTATTACCTTATATATTGTACTCGCGCTTTATAATTTCAAGTTAATATGTTATCGTACTAATCGATGTTACATAATTAACATTTTCCATATACTATTCTACGCGAAATATTACGCAGTCAGTTTTATTTTCAATTTTATTATAAAACATGGGAACTCCCCCACCAGTGAATAATAAATAGTAAGTGAATTGACAAGCAATTGGCAGTTCTCATTACATCGTGAAATCGTTGAAATAATTTTATAATTCATCCTAAATGGTAACATGACAAATGTAAAAATTTTGTTTCTCGACGTGTTTGCCTTTCTTTATTGACAAACCAGGTTAAAAACGGATAAGAGTATGTGTACACACTTAGTGTATGTACATTTACATATTAAATCGATAATATCGTCTTAATATTGCAAATAGTTTTAAAATTACTCCACCGTTTTCCCTTTTTCCACGTGAAAGAAGCCTCGAACCAAAGCTAGTTATTCTAAAAAATAATCGGGCCAACTAGCAAAATATTTCACACATTAATGAATATTGTGTTACACGTTTATCAAATGAACATATCCATTATAGCGATCGTATATCGAAGAACAAACATTTTTTTGTACGGAAGTAGCAATAAAAAATCAAGTCATTTATTAACAATCAAATAAAAAAGATATTTTTTTCTTTTAAATATTGGAAACAAGAATTAAAAATGGTTAATACCAATCTCAAGATACAGTAACCGTTTGTCTAATAAGTTATGAAAAACAGCTAAAGTAATGAAGCGTATTCTAAACGCATTCAAATATCATTATCATAGTATTTTTAAATATCTTAAAACGATTTAGATAATTTTAAATTATTATATATATTATTAATTAATACAAACGACATCCGCTCAGGGCATGAAATATCCAGGTTCAAATAAAGATAATAAAGTGACCAAAAAATTGTCAGGAAAGAGACAAAATTTCACGAACAAGCAAGATTAGCCTCATCGCGACGCAGCACCGGGTCGTAACGACGCCAATAATACCACATCATTTCGATATCGACCACGTGAAATATTGAAACGTTATTCGCTGACAGCATCCGGAGCAATCATTTTCAACTTCCGATTGTTTCTATCGAATCAAACACAGTTTTTCGGCGAAAGTATTCTCAAAGTGTCGTGTCTCGTAGATAAATACATAAGCGAAAGGCTTAACAAATTGTTACAGTCCAAGCATTAACTTCCTAATATAAACGAATATAATAATTTAAAGATGTATTTTATAAAATAATTTTCAAAAAGAAGAATTTCAAAATACTCTGATATGTCAAGAAAACCTCTACCATACAATGGGACCTACCTTATAAAATTCCTGGTTAGCATAAGTAATAAAAATTATTTTCATAACATTCTCACAATTTTAATCCCATTCAGTCAATAACTAACTATTCGAAATTGGTTTAGGATTGAAATAATTTAGTGTGGCGTAGTCACAATGGAATTGCAATATTCCTATTAAATACTATATACAATTAAATTTCAAATAGACGTAATATCCATGATACTTATTTGCACTGAGCAAAGATAATTTGGATAAATTGAATAAGATACTATTTTAAATATTATGTAAGGCCAATAAATGAATGATTATAAATAAAATCGTTACCTCCAACATCCTACTGATGGCAATCCCGACCATTGTGTAGCTTCCCATCATTCTAGTCAACGTCGGATATAAATTTTTATGCTGAAAAGCTTCAGCGTGAGCTCCCGCAGTAAGAACTGGGATTTTCCACGCTCCGGCATACCTCGATACCGGTGCTATGACGTACTCACAACCGGGACCGATAAACGCATCTGTAGGAGAAAACAACCTGCCCGTCATATGAAAACGAATGTACTACGCAACAACCGATTTAAGAAAAGAAATACTTCAACTGAAACTTCGTTACACTGTGATTTACAATTTTATTAAAATTTACTGTTATTTAGTCCAAAATATACATTACTTTTTTTCCAATAATTGCGAATTTTTTCATTACAATAGATCTAACTTCAGTCACATAAAATAATCTATCATTTGCAATTTTACAATTCTTACGCTGTTTGAGGCACTTTTCTTTAATGAACCAAAATTATTACAATGTTTGCTGCAATAAAATAATCGACCAGAGTTGTACTAATTACGAAAATATAAAATAGCGCCCAGGCTTCGACTTCCTTTAAGCAGATTTGACTAACCCATAGATAAAGCTGAAAATATACGGAGAAATTATCCGAGTCATTATTTATTATAAAACTATCTCAGGAATAACTTTTTGGTTTTATGTCACCATTGTCTGCTTACATTTTATCACACAGAAACAAAATATATACCATGGGAAATATTTGTTTTTTTAATATTGAGTAAAACATAAATCACATACAAAATAAAGGTATAATTAAACATGTCAATGTAAAAAAGCTAATCTATTTAAAAGTATAAAAGACAAATTGTTTCTGCCGAAAAGTAAAAAGTACTCATTTCACAACATTTGATTTTAAAATTATATAATTTCACGTTCCTCCATTACTCGTGGGAGGCTCACATTTGTAGTTATAAAATTTATATTCATTAACTTCAATAATTGGCAATAGATCCTAATTTAGATATGAAGTCTGACGCTGTACTTACAGTTTTATTAATAATTACATATTTATAAATGAGATTATTCTACATTGGCTGCGTATATTTGAAAACTAAAATAATGAGGACTATAAAAGTAATATCTCGATCACACTGACAGTACTTCGGCCAATTAGCCATAAAGCATAAAAAACTATATCGCGCTTTTCAAAATAGAACTTTTTAATTATGATATTCATCTAATATTATAACAATATCATTCGTCTCATAATTTTAATAACAACTGAAACTGTATTAGTGATGAATAATTATTTTTTGAAACAATAAATTTATCCAATTTATTTTTTAATAATAATAAAATAATTTATTAATCAATCCAGCAATAAATTTACTATATAATTCGTGTTGCATTTAATTATGAAGGTCTACGCTCGCTAGTGTTTCCTAAGTATGTATTTGATAATGAACTGAAGTGTGGTAATCACCGCGGTGATAATATTCAACGGGGACAATGTTAATCGAAGATAATGTCATGATATAAGTAGAAAAACTAAGTGATACACAACATACCAGTGCGGTGAAAGAAAATTTGTCTATTTAATTTCATACATTTTCGTCCATTCAACCAACTTTGTAGCATTTCCCTCACCTTACACAGTGTTTTCCTCGTCCACAAGATACTGCTTTAAAGTCACTATCACGATTAATTAGTAATGTTTGAAGTGACCATTCCCTGATACATTTTCCTTTTAAGTCATGACAAATCATTCGTTTATTTAATAATCTGAAATAATTCTAAAATTAAATTGAATAACTGCTAAAATTTAATATCTGCCAAAATCACAAAACAGTAAACAGCGCCGATTTTACTATTTGCCCCATTGCTAAATTTGCCAGTGAATACAAATATTCACCATTATTTTTTTCTATTCTAATCAACAATCTATTAAGAAAATTCCCATTTAAACTTTTGCATAGGTCAAATTTATTATTCATTAAATTGTATTAAAAAATGAAGATCCGAAGATCGAGAATTTTAATCCATAAAGGATTTAACTTCACTATAACTGTAAACAAACGTCATACCGTAGCGATAAATAAGAATGTACGAATTTCAGTTGAAGTATTAAGAGAAAAATATTTAATAAGACTTGTTGTACCTCACCTGCTAACCTTTTAATGTAGAACTCAAATGCCGCTAGTGGTCCATCGATTGACGAACACTTAGAGTCTCTGTAATCGACCATCACGGTCCATCCGGGCAGAGGGCCGTCCTTAGCCGTGACAGCGTTCACGGCTAAATCTATCATCGGTAGAACTTTAACCAAGGAAAATTCATGTAACGGATCCGCTGGTAATATCACTGCGAATTTTACGATTTTCTTACTGAACAAATTCGGCGGCAAACTAAGCGTAACGTTTATGCTTTTCAACTCAAACCTCTCTTTTTCACTTTGTTTTTCATCAACATTTAAGTCCTGGGAAAGCGTAAAATTTTTGTTTTCGATCACATCATTACTTGTCTGTGATAAATATCGCCTACTTCGCACTTCATAGGAACTGTCTTCATCACTATATTTTAATACTCCCCCTGATCTTTGGATTTTATTTTTATTAGTTACATAATTTTCATAATTTACTTTATATATATTAATATCACGGTTTAATAACTTATTTGGATTTAGCATAATATTCTCACAACGTACTGTTATTACACAAAATATTAAGGGAAACACAAGGAACCACAAACATTTTGATGACATATTGATATAATTATAATTAATACTTTGTACTTGAGGCGCACTGCTTTTGGATGAAATTTTCTGTGGACTCGATGGCGCATTTTTTATTTCACTTTCCTTATACAAGCAAATACTGTGCAATGAGAGTCGTTTTTTTCTGAAATCACTTCGTATATTTAATATCCGCGTAAAATTAATGAGTTCTTCGTGGCAACGTTCAGCAAATTGTTCCAACTTTAGCATTATGCATTTTTCGTCACAACACTTTAAAAGGCCGATACGTGGTTTTGATATAATTTTAATTGCATCAAGTCTTTCGTCTACAAAAGTGTGAATATGAATAAAAATAATACAGATTTACCATCTTCGCAAGAAGTTGAAATAATATCAAATATATTATAAATTGCCTTTCGCTTATAAAAATTTTAACATATTAATTTCGACTCAAATAATTAACATCTTATTACAATATAATTTTTTTAAAAGAATAACTTTTTTAAATACGGTCAGTATTTAAAAAAGTTATTCTTGATGGCCACGTGTGGCGATTATTGAACCATCTGCTGTGGGTCGCTAGTCTAATCTAAAGGGTTGAAAGCTCAGCGTATTAAATAATAAACATGAAAAAAATTTTATTTCAATTCGTGACGTTTCAAACTTTATTCAAATTAGTGTGTCTGAGCAGTTATGATATTTAATACCTGCGTAATATATTCCAAATATAAAACTATAATTACATGCTGCTCGTCTAAAATGCACCTGAAGCTAAAAATTGATCTCACGCATTCTTATATTGAGGAGCAACATATGCCAGTAGCGCCATAAAGCCAACGGTGTATCATTATATGTTAATAAAATATCTATCACCATGAACGAAAACCATCAGTAGAAGTGCTACGCGAAACGATGGACAACAGATGCTTAAATACTTTTAATAACAATCTCTACTACACATTTACGAATTTTGTTTAGGAAAAGAACAGCCAGACGGGCCGTAATAGATGGAGAGTTAAAGGCTTTATGTTTTCTACGAAGTAATAATTCTGCGAAAATAAAAACTTTTATGACCATTGCGACAGACCAGGGCTGACAGACTAACTGCGATCACCACATGATTTACCTTGCTTCCCACATATAACTATTATCTCATATACGTCATTTTAAGTTTTAAAAGTGCAAAATATGTAACATAATTAAATATCTACGTTTCTATTTGAGAATGTTTTTTTAAGCGAGTTCAAATTGGAGGGTTAAAGGCATTATTCCAATTCAATACTCAATAACGAATGCATGCAAGTATAATAGAGCGAAAGGACGACGCATATATTTTATGACTGTCTATACAATTTTGTCTCTATATTATTGTAAATAGGAAATATTCAATACCCTAAAGTTTTTCAAGGGTAAATTGTAGTTACAAATTGAACATATTTATCAATCAGTTCACTAAAATATAACTCAACATATCACTTACTTGAAAAATAATATTAAGTTTTTTTTATAAGTCCTTGTACATAACATATCACCCAGCTGATTTAAATAAGGTTGCTTCAACGGTAGAAGTAGGTTGGCGTGAAATTATTTCAATTAATTAGTTTAAAAAATTGACATATACAATAATTTATTCTTCCTTTTTGTAGAGTTGCATAAAATTTTATCACAATTATAAATAGATAAGTAATTACCGATAGTGTCGAAAATTCAATGAACACGGTGGCCACACTTGCGTTTGAAGAAATTGAAGACTTCATTAGACGAGTGAGTGCTGTATCGATTTATATTTGAAATAAATTACCTACGCAAAAAAGCAAATAATTAATTTTAAGGTCATTTTTGGGTGATTTCAATTCAAGTAGGAATATATTAGTATAATTTGATACGAATACGGCGCATGCGAACGGTGACGACTGTTGCGTAAATATCGAGCCAGTATTAAAAATAATAATCGGCACAGTCTATCGACGGAAGAGGACGATCCTTTCTTTTTTTCCTGTTATATTCTTATACTATATTTTGAGAAAGAAATATTTTTTACTTTGGCCATATTAGCATTAAATCTTAAAGGTTAGCATTAAATCGTAAACCTTATATAACACAATCGTCATTATGTTTTCATAATAAAATAATATTTTGCTAGCTTAAAAAAACATTTTTTGCACGACATGTTGCAGACAGCGTCGATACATATACATATAAATAATATAAATTTAAAGAGTAAAGAAAAAACTAAAAAGTTCATAAATAATTTAGACTATCCAATAAAACGAAAATATGAGTGGCAATACATTTGCCGTCACACCTGTGTTTCACGTTTAAAATATGAGTGGCAATACATTTGCATTCACACCTGTGTTTCACGTTTAAAATATGAGTGGCAATACATTTGCCGTCACACCTGTGTTTCACGTTTAAAATATGAGTGGCAATACATTTGCCGTCACACCTCTGTTTCACGTTTAAAAT
The DNA here is from genome assembly GCA_039881145.1 of Druceiella hillmani. NCBI lineage: Eukaryota > Metazoa > Arthropoda > Insecta > Lepidoptera > Hepialidae > Druceiella > Druceiella hillmani. The sequence goes on along the minus strand of JAYKKI010000047.1, from coordinate 17,368,825 downwards.
ATGAGTCGCAATACATTTGCCGTCACACCTGTGTTTCACGTTTAAAATAAATAAGGCTTTGCTATTGCCATTCGATTCACGCTTGTGAGTCTCGACTGTGAAGGTAACGCTGATATACGAGTAAGTCTCTCTCTATTTTTGGAATAAAATACTAAATATGTTTAAGCGCTTTCAGACTGGCTCATCTTTCGTAATTGAAAAATTTATGTGGTACTATAGCAGCTGTCGGAACCCACATTGCGTGCTACACATACGCTATGAGTCAGAGACTCGGCTAGCGTGACCGGTCTCTAATCCATAATGTAACTATCGTTACATCTTATACGATCAAATGCACACGAATAGCTAGGAGAAATGTAAAAATAATAATATATCTACTAATTATATTGTATGATTCAAGCAATTAAATATTTGTATCAATAAATACTCCAGAAAATTACTCTCGTGACTCTATCTGTTATTCTTTGTTTTAGAAATATGTACTGATATATATTTGACAGTTGTGATGACTAGACGATACCATTTCCCATACACCCGTTTTATATTCAAGTTTTTTAAGCTAATTCATTATATCTCTAGATGGAAACACTATTTTTGACGTATTTAAAAAAAAAAGAAAAATCAAATAAACTATGCTACGAAATCACTTTATTTGTTTATTGATATTTTTAGACCCTAACGTGATACTGGCTACTAAAGGTGAAAGAATATACAAGAATACAGCCACGTATGGCGAATAGAACATAGAATATGCACAACCATTATGCGTTTCCCCGACCGTAAATAATTCCTTTAAATATTATCACTACATATTCAATGTTTTGCATCCCATTCAAGCTGTATAACCTCCCGCTGATGCGAATACACAAATAATATTGCATCTAACGTCGAGGGTAATGTATTTAGAGTTGATTGTGAATTTTATAAAATTAATTTACTAATGGTTGCGAACGGAGAATTAAAGTGCCATTTTTAATACAATATGCATGTATATTTAGACCTTATCATATAACGTAAAAAACACTAGATAGATTTTCAAAACTTAAATGTTTTACTCTTTTCCAACTTAATAGAATAACAGAATGCTTTTTAATTATCATAAAGCATTATGTAACCATTACAATGATTATCAAAATATAACGTAGCTAACCCTCACATATTGAAATCGATAAAATTTGTGCCTAGATTTTCCAAGTGTGAAATTAATTCGTAAAACTTCTTTGAATTGAATACTATATTAATAATATTATAATCGAACGTAATTAAGTAGACTTGTTTCTAATTTTTAATGTGATGCCGTAGTATAGAAGAAAATTATTGATTCTAAAGTTTTAAACAATTTTATTATAAATTCAGCAATACTCCTAAACCGTGAAACTTCATCATTCACAATTCTTCATTTTTAGTAAAATCGATAGGTTTATTAATATTTGATTCTGCCCTCTTTTGAGAACAATCAAATATATTTGTTAATACATATTACATATTAAAAATAAATTTCCCAATTTTATTCCATAAATATAGGTATGATTACTCTACGTTCGTTGAAAAAAATAAGACGTAAATATTATAAACATTTATATGATAACGAGTTTCTTCATTAGATCACAAAATTAATTAATTCTAATGTGCTTGAATAATTAAACTGGTCTAATAATCACTAAATGGCCAATATCAAGTAGACATCAAATATGGAGGAGGCATTTTCTCTATGACCGAGATATCTACTAATATATTTCAAAATTCCTCTCGCAAAAGAATGAAGAGATGATTCGACCTTTCACAGTTTTAACCATTTCATTTTAACCATCATTTAAAATGGATTATTGATCAGACACCATAAAAACCATAGGAGATGAAACACATAATTTAAAGAATTTTTTTAACAACGAGGAAGTAAAGCACGTATATTTAAAAAAATGTCTAGAGAAAATAAAAATATAAAGAAATAAGAAATATAGATGATAAAAAGTACAAAAATGTAGATTATTTATAAGGTCAACGTCGACAAAATTCTGCTTATATACTGTAATGTTACGTGAAAAATAGGAGAAACTGAAGAAGAACAACAAAGCTTCACAAATCGCCAAAGCTAAAGCGATCATCGCGCAACTCACCCCGTGTGATATTAACGCATACTAACATGGAGAGAAAACGCAAAATACTTTGATTCAACGTTAAGATCGTACTTATTATACATATAAAAGACATGAACGATGTGGACCTCATATGGCGACTCCGAGTCTTCGTCAAACCTGCTACCTTTGATATATTTTCCGAATATTGTAACCTAATCAAATTTTAACAAAAACTCGTTAGAACTATGCATGAAGTTTCTATCGACCATTAAATATCACACGACTGATCATACCCTCATAATAGACCCATCCATATTCGTAAAAAAATGGGATTGGAACTCCCAAAAGAAAACGAAGTCTCGCCTATGCCGGCGAATCAAGATGCCCACCCAGAAATGATCGACGGGACGAAGCCCCTCAGATGCCCTACGTTTTGTCTCCCAAGGGGACGAAAAACAAAAAAGAACAAAAACTTTGATTATGTTTTAAATCGCAACTGAGGAATTTGTATTTGTTACATACAAATTCGCAAATTTTTAGTGGCTAAATAATAATATAAACGTATATCTTTACTAAATTATCTTAAAGAAACCCTATCATAAAGTATACGTTTGTGAAATAGGAATGAATATTTGAATACATTTCCCGCACGAAAAAAAAACAACAGATAAAAACAGAGGAGTAACTTTTGAACATAAAAAAATATATTTATTTAATGTAAATAAAATTACAATGGAATATCCGACGCTTTTTTAAAATCAAATTGTGCACACAATTTCTCGTAGCTATTCGTGCCCCTTATTTATAGGTTTACTCTCAATGTATATTGACAAGTTGGTCTAAAGATGCGTGAACTTACGAGTTACTTACTCTTCCATAACAAAATAAGATAAAAATTTACTAGTTCACTCTTCCAAAACAAGATAGGTTTTGTATCACTATATAATATGAAGGTAGCCATTTGTGTGGTATAAATTATTTACAAATCTAAATCATTTCTGTCCTCATTATGATTTTTAAATTTAATTTTCTCTTCAACAACAGGAAGTGTATAATACAATCTGAGTGCGATAAATGTTTAACAATGACATGATGTAGTGATGACCCGATAATTAGTAAAAGGATTAGTAAAAGGACTATCACTGTTCAAATTTAAAATAAAATTTTCCAGCAGTCTGTTATACAGTATTTAATAATCATTTTACCTTTATCCGTATAAATGTTTACCTGCATATAAGAAATTATCTTAGCGCAATACCTGTACACATTCGTAAATACAGCTTTGAATTTTGGAAATTAATATTCCTATAGTCAAACGATTATTTAAAATACCGTTAAAACTTCTTAACTTCTAACAGATTAATATAATTAAATATTATATACTCTTACTGATGCTACTTCTGTATGTCAATAACTGTTCAAAGTAATTACGCAAAGCTGCATAACAGACTTGCTAAGAATCCAAATGCGATGGGAATCATTAAGTTTATCGCTATTATAATTCACTGAATAATAAATTGATTGAACATTTTGACACCCATAATTTAACATAATTTCAAACGCAGTATCACAGAATGTTGATACTTAAATTAATTATATCTACAAAAATCATGTCCATAATTCGCTCTAATTCAAACGCAGTGTCCGATATAGGAATGTAGGCATATCGAAGACGCTACGTACGACACACGACTACATCACGACATAAAATATCCATCAAACAGAAAGCGAGACCGATTACTATTCATTTAAACGGATTGCAATTATCTAGGTTAACGGATGGGACAAAGGTTTTCACGTTAAAAAATTATTCTACTTTATCCTTCATTAATCGCATGTTTATTAACTACCAAAATGAAACGAAGTTGACGGCCAATTACACACTAGGTTTCCACTTTATATTAATATTTATTACAGGTTATAACGATGACAAAAACTAGTCGGAAATAATAAAAAACACTGTGTGAACTATCTCTTATTTTATGTAGTCTCTAAAAATTAACTTATTTTACATATTAAAAGTGGTAAAACAAGAAAAAATAACGAAAATATATTGCCATATCAAAAAAAATTACTAAATATTTTATATTATTTACGTAGGGTTGGAAAAAATTAAAATTAAAAAAAAAAGAAAATTTTGTTACTGTTCTTTTTTTACCAAAAAATGTATTAAATAATATGACAAGTTAAAAACAAATTTTAAAAAAATGCAGAGTAATTTTATGAATGAGCAACAAGTGCAAATATTTTCAACTACTCCCAAAACAAACTGATCATTTTTTTGGGTTTAGTGTACAGGCATATTTAGTGCAAAGTACAAATATACAGACATATTTTGTAACCAGACAGATATATTTTAATAATCTTGATTGAACAGAAAAAGTTGTCGTGAATCTTAAATTGAATAAGTAATTATGATAATTATTTCCTTTGTGTTGTACTTCTAAACTGTGGTTATTTTTAATTTGCTTTATACATTTTGGTTTCTTACTGAAATAAATCCTTATAATTTCAAATTATGCGTTCACCGTCCGCTGACCACGGTCTTAGCTTTTATTGTTTGATACCTATGTATATGAAATATTACAAGCATATGCTTTATATAGAGATCACAATTAATAAGTAGCATAATATTTAAACATATTGTTTTGGTTAACTTGACACAACAATTTTAGGTGACATAGACAACTACAAAAATCTACTTTGTGCGTGTTCCTATACGAATTTGGCTGTTTTTTTTTAAATATAGTTAATTCAACATTCTATCTATTCATTTACAATATAAGTATCTTTGCGACCTTTAAGACACTATCTATACTCTTTTACCAACCTACAAACAATGGCATTATATTATACAGCTTGTCCCAAAATTCAACATCAAGCCGAAAACAGGAGATAGGCCAGGTTGTGACAGTTCTTGGAAACATAAATTTAGATCGTGCACTTTTAAAATTATAGGTATTTTAGAAAAATCGAGAAAATTGCCACCCTTTCTATGATGACTATGAATTTCATTTTTCTTGGTTCTAATATTCGTTCCTTATGTTTATTCTGAATAACTATTTTATTAATCACAATCTAAAACAAAAACAAAACTGCCTTCATTTCAAAAATAAACTAATCTTTTTTGCCCAATCATGCACTCAATGTTCCATCACCTAACTTTGGTTTTAGATATTGGACTTGATTGTGGTATAACTTACTAGAAATTGAATGACATTATCTAGATTTTTTTCTAATTTTTGCAAGAACTGTTATAACCTGGCCTATTCCCTGTTTTCGGGTTGACGTTGAATTATGGGACACCTGTGTATACATATCGTTAATCTTCTACAAGTGATTCTCAAACCACTATCTCATGTATGTGCTTATTGTGACTATCTCTTTCAGCGTGCGCTACTTGGTACGCCTTATTTAGATCTAATGCGTCTATAAAGTATAACATCATTGCATATTGAATCAGATAATTATATTGACTCTCATCGCATGGGGTCTATATGCACTTAACACTTGAGACCCTCTAATCGTATCGCTTCTATGGTCAATCGTAAAATATACCTTGAAATGCAGGATATAATTTAAAGCTACCGTACGAAGCGTAAACATCGGTTTCGCTTAGTCAGACAAAATGTAACGAATGCACGGTGCGCTTACAAAATTAATTTTAATATAAACATTCCTCAAAGTGTGTTCTAATATACACACTTGTCAATTATTTTATTGATAAATAGACATCTAAGAACATAAAATAGTTCAGGGAACACTCGTAAATATTTTAACATGTTTCTCGGCTCACTTTTATCGCGTAAAAATGTCGCCTACAGCATGAAAATTTACTGTGTATAAATATTATTTTTTTTAAAATATTCAATATTTTTTTAAAAATATTTATCTTATATTTTATTATTTAATATACATCTTACAATGTATATTAAATAATAAAATTTAAAAAAAGTTAGGTGATTATGGCCAATTTTGCTGCCTTTTTTAGCTCATTTATATCGTATAAAAAGTTTCCTTTGTAGCCTTAGCTGTTTACTGTTTATAAAAATTACCAATATTTTTTAGAAACATTTATCTTTTATTTATTATTAAATAGACATATAGGAATGGAAAAAGTTACCAGATCAGGGAATACTTCTATTTCAATATGTTTCTCAGCTCATTTATATCGTGTATATGTGTTTCAAGTTTAAGCAATTACTAAAAGTAATTGCTTAAACTTGAAAGCTGTAGTTGTTTGTAGCAATTGTAGCAATTACTAAAAATTGTTTCTAATGTTCTTCTTTTATTTTATTCTTAAAAAGGTATCTAACAACAGAAAAAAATTACTAGATTAGGGGAAACGGCAATTTTGATGTATTTCTCAGCTCGTTTGCACTGCATAAAACAGTTGCATTTGTAGCATCGCTGTTTACGTTTATAACAATTACCATATTTTTAGGAATATTTTTCTATTATTTTATTGTTAAATAGAAATCTAAAAAACAGAAGGGTTCCGTGATCCAATCATTTTTACCATTCATAAACAGGAAACTCAGAAACACTTTTATGCGCAGAAACGAGTGGAGAAAAACATCCAAATAGACGTGTTCTGTGAGCCAGTAGCTTCATTAATTCCTATATATCTGTTGAACAATAAAATAATAAACAAATGTGTATATCTAAAAATATGAACGTTAGTGTATATTATCTAAGGAATGTTTATATCAAATATAATTTTGTAGGCACCGTGCGTTCATTCAAATTTTATCTCAATAGTCGCTACCTCCATTTCCTCTCCGTACGGTAGCTTCAGCTCTATTCTCCTGAAACAAAAAAAAATCATGAAAGAGGTGTATCGTGAAACCAAAACCGACAGAAGTTATTAGATAACCCGATCAGTATATTCCAATCAACCCCATAATAGAATTTGAAAAGAACATAAACTATTAAGCTAATTTTTAACATTTTTTCCACCATATGGACATAAGTTGTTTTATACCACATCAGGATGACAGAATCATTTTATATAAATACTTTCACAAGACACGGCATGTGCTATTCCCCTAACAAATGTTTGTGGACTTACTTATTTCAGCACGAAAAATCAAAACCTGTGGGCGTTATAGCGTAACAGATCATTGGAAAATTCTTCCATTATTCTTGCAGTGATTACTAACTAGACTACACACTAACTAGACTGCATTTATTGGAAAATCTTTTAAACGATCTCATAGGAACCACAACAACACAACGAATGTCCGAAGTTAACCCGGCAAACTTAATGGTGGGCGGTTAAAACGTCAATCGGTACCCGAAGGCGAATGACACATTTTAATTGCTTTTGAAATAAACATTTTATAATAAAGTTGTTTCTTCAAATTAAAGTGTTAAAATACTATAACGTCATATTTTATAGATGACATTATAGCGACTTTTGTGATAGAATATAAAAATATAATATCCATTTTTATATTGTATTGAGAGAAAAAAAATTGAGTTAAATTCTGCGTCAAGTTATTGATATAAGGACGAGTTTAATTGCACATATAAGTGTTGACTCGGTGTATTAATTCTGTGGTCGGCAACCTACCCTGTGATATCGGTGCATATATATTTTATCTTTAATTCTACGTATATTTCGTTCTACTTTTTGTATATGTTTTCATTTGTAACGACTCCTCCGTTGGCATCCTCGATATATTTTATTTACAGTTGTCCAATATTGTAATTTATATACAGTACCAAAGATCACAAAGATTCATACCTATTATATATTATAGTCAGGTACGTATAACATTTTTTAAAATAAGTCTATATTTTACATTAGATTTTATTATTTTACTGCAATCTTAATATATATTAGTCAATAAATTAAATCCTCGCAACATCTTACGTTTAACATTATATATTACTCAATAAATTAAATCGCTTCGCGCAAGCGCTTTGTTGTACGATCCCCACCTGGAGAGCTACTGCTCTTCATATTTGCTGCACATTCATTCCCCAAGGTAACATCCACAAAATAAATATCCAACAATTCGCAGATATGTTTGGTTCGTACAGAAATAATTAAGCGAGGTTAACACTAAACAAACATAAACTGGACATAAGTTATCAATAAGAAATAAGTAGTTATTAGCTTACTGATAACCGGACGTCAGTTATCAGTAAGCTAATAAGTAACTGATGATGAGTCCGCAGGGACATTAATAGATGCAGTTTCTTATGTTGGACTTCTCCAATATATTCCCATTATTAACGATAGATTCCCATTATTCCCACTATTATGAAAAGTAATAGGTCACCTATTACTTTTATTTTTTGAGATTGTTTAGTGGGCTAATATAAACAATTTACCAGTAACTTTGTAGGATGTATATCCCATATGATGTTCCCATTGGTACCTATCATTCCAAAAATTTGGCCGTAATGATTCATTACTAAAAGATCCATATAGGATTATCAAATACCATAAAACCGATTACAGTCTTATTAAACAATATCTCAATTCAATTACGTGGCCAAACGCACTCAATTACCCTACGCCAGAAGAAGCAGTAGAAACATTTTATGAAACTGTAAACCTATACGTAACTAACGTCAAGCGCAAGTGCTCAAATTACCCCTAATGGTATTCGAAAAGCTTAATTAAAATGGTTCAGTAAATGAATAGATATCACAAGAGCTTTAAGAAATGTGGTAATCCCTTCGATTGCGATTCTTTCTCAATTATAAGCAGGCGCCAAAAGAAATTTCAAAAGGACGACTATGTAAATATTTGAAAAACATAGAATTAAACGTAAACTCGTCCCCAAAGAAATTTCGGAAATAAGTTAAATCTAAAAAAAGTCGAAATGTGTGCCCAACCGCGTAAAATATAGCCAGTACACCGTATCCGATGCCGATGACATTGCTATATCTGAATATTTTTCTGAATATTTCTGAATGTTCTGTTTTCGGCTCTTGCATAGATATAAATTCTCAAATATCTGGGCCTCGCTTATTTACTTGCTACGACAACGTCAGTGGCATAAATTTATCAAAAATATATGGTTTGTGAGTATTTTATTATGTATAGACAAAAATTAAAAAAACGGATATGCGAGAATAAACGTGTTTTTATTCGTAATCGTTTGATTATCACTCGCCTCATACAATTCCCCCGGTAATTACTCTGAAACATGGAGAATAACATGAAGTTAATGCTATCTACACCGATTTCTCAAAAGCTTTTGATAAAATAAACCGTGATATTTCATTCAAAAACTTCAAATACTAGACATACACGGATATTTATATCATTGGTTTTCTTCTTATATCAGAACGTACCAGCAAGTCATAGTTATCGGGACACTGACACTCTATTAGTTTTACGGGTGGTAATTATGTAAATAATTAATATTATTATATAAACGAAACTAGTCTAGAAATAATGACTAAAATACGTGATCTAAGTATTACTCCGAAGAGTAAACTACTACAGCACAACTGCGTTTGTAAGTCGCATGTGCAAATCTTTCTCATCCACCGAAACATTGAAAATGCTATATTACTCTTAATATCCTTGAATTTGGATCACAGGCATGGTATCTCCACGAGGATATTTACAAAGTACGAATAGAAGGGGTTCAAATCAGATTTCTAATATATTTTTACATTAATAATACTGCTGAATAACCTTTTACTTTGAACCTCCTGAGCTAAAATGTAGAACTATTACCGCTGGAACAATAACACTTTATAATATATTTAATGAATATTTTGTTGTCTAGATTTGTTTTCTGCTATACCTTCGGGTGTACCCAGACAAAGTTCTAGATTTCATTTCATGTCCGAAGAACGCATACAAAATATAGATGTAACTTACCGACGTTGAGAAGTATATCAACTTTCAATGCCTGTTAATAACCCAGATATGTTCGATTAGAACTATCTAAATTCATTAAAAAGACACTATCAAGAAATGGCACAGAGCACGAAAGTGATGCAACACATAATGCACTTACTTCAAGAAGATACTTACAAAATACTTATCATAAAAACAATACAAAAATTAGATGTAATTAGGGCAATGCATTTAATGATGATTACTACAAATTTGTAAAGCGACTACTATTTATATTTACGCACAAGATTGCAGCATGTTGGAGTGTGTGCGAAGTGGCACGTCATTTTTTATAATTAATGTGTTATACGCGTTATAATTTTTCTGTAATAACCAAAAATTATAACATTTATATAACCCATATTAGATATTCGGGCTTCATCCCAGGATTTTTCTTACAAAAATATTTACTTGCGATGCGCGTCTCTTTTTCAAGTAGTCCATTTTAAGATGACGTTAGATATGTTTAGGCGATCTAGAATAATATTGTTTAAGGTACCACCTAAAAATTAGTTAATTCTGCTATTCTATAAATATTCTATTCTGTTCTTGTTATTCTATTAATTTCCACCGACCGACCGGAATGAATTACCATATTAATACTATTTTATTTTGACGAAGCAAAGCATTTACCCATGTCTGTAAAATATCTTTGCTTTCGATTTCTATTAAATATATCATCATTTTTTAATTTTTGTATATTAATAGCGTGTAATTTCAAATTGAATTTAAAATGTTCGAATCAACGTTCTAGTATTGTATAATTACGGGAGATAAAAATAAATATTCTCGATGAGGAAATATTTGTATATAACCGAAAACGAATTATACTACTTGTGTGTGTATATGTATATATGTGTATGTATATATATATATATATATATATATATATATATATATATATATATATATATATATATATATTCAATATCATACACAGAAATATCAATATTATTGTTCTCCACAGAAATATATTACTTAGTATATTTTCCCAGGCTGTAAAAATATAACAAATTTCTCAAAAACATTTAGTAACTTCTAATAAATAAACTTCTAGTAACCTAAAAATTTTCATACTTACAGACTCAGCAATATCGGAAATAAGAATGGGGAATTTTTCTCGTCTATTTTTTTAAATATCTCTGTAGATACGCTACTTGAAATTATAAAATATTTTTGAAATCCTTATAACTAGCCTGTTCAAAAGGTACTCAAAGTCGTACGGGACAATAAATGTTGTTGGACAGATTTCTGACGAAATCGAATGATTGAATTCGAATCGAAATGGTACTTTTAACTTTAAAAATATTAACGAAAAGCTGAAGATGTTAATTATAAACTGTCAAATACCAAATTTAACCCAGACCGTTTCATGGACGCTAGAGTTCAGCATATGGATACACACGCAAGCAAGCACCTCATTGTCGCACGCACGCGCCTCATTGGCGCACGCGCGCACCGTATTGGCACACACACGCACTTTATTGGTGTACGCACGTACCTCATGGGTAGCACCCATGAGCTTATAAATAATTTTACTTTATTAATAATTACGTAAATTGAATTTTAATTTTTTTTCATCCCTTCTTACATTAAAATATAGGATATATTATTTGAAACAAAATCCAAAAACTTTATATGTGTTTCTGTCGAGGAATACTGTTATAAAAATAAAATTAAAAACGAATGATTCATAAAGTTATTGGATTTCACTGAAATACTGCAAGTAAACATTATATCTTTAGAAACAAATTGTCTTAAATTAACCGAACAAAACATTAAATGGTTCGATTAATATTGCGATATACTAAAAGAACATGTACTAACAGAATAATTACTGAAGATATTTAGGTAAAGTGGAGAAATTCAAGACATAATTGAACCATAACTTAGAGATCAATTTTTAAAATAAAAAAGAGAGAACATTTTGCTAATTAAATGTAAAAATAAGTCCTATTATTTTTTTTTCAAAAGCATAGTAACTCATTAAAAATGAGACAACAGTGGCTACAATACCTATGTGGAAAAGAAGCATCATGAATCAAATATAAAAACCGACCAAGTGCAAAATCCTCATCCAATGAAGGTTTCGCGGTGAAGCGAGTTAGAAACAGCGTTAACAAGTTATCTGCGAAAAAATCATCTATTTATTCACTATAAAGCTTCAATGGAACTCACTGGGAATAATAACGTAGTATAACTTATATTTCCTTAATTTCCATGCATTCAGATAATTCAACTAAATCTTCCTGTAAAACTTCAAAACAATCTCTTTTAAGGGCGTACACATTTTAACGAAAAACGTTTATTCTCCCAAGTTTATTCTAAAGTCAAGAAATAGGTAGTAAAATTATTTTGATATGAAAAATTTATCAAACCATCATCTATAATTCAAGCAGAATACTGTTTATTGCTTCAAAATGTTTATTTCATGGAAATCGGGTTTTTCGGGGCAAGTTTAGAGGATTCATTTCAAACAATTATATTTCAATTTGAAATCCAAAAAAAATGTACCAAAATCTCCTTATTAATTTGATAAAAAAAATTATTTTGATTGACGCAATAGCAAAAGAGGAAGAGATTAAAAAATATAGTTTCAATTTCCTATACGCTTTTAACACTAGTTCATTCTTCACTGAGATGCGCCTCAAGCTTCTTGTGTTCTGCTGCTCAACTAAAATTATTCGCAATGTCCATTACACGTATTGGTATAATTATAATTGGCTTGACTGTTCTTAGCCGAATTACATTTTATCTAACTGAAATATTTTATTTCACAAAGCCTATTACCATGAGTTATATATATTCAAGAGTGGAATAATACTCACGTAATAAAAAAGAAAGGAAAAGAAAAAAAATTATATTTATATATATATATATATATATATATATATATATATATTTATATTTATATTTATATACACAATTGAAACAAAAACTCTTTTAAACAAAAACTCTATTAGATTTTTAAGGTTCCAAACGTCAAAAAAAACCGGAATCCTTTTAAGATCACTCGCGTTATTGTCTGCTGTCGTTTACAGCCATTTTTCGCAGAAACCGCTAGACGTTGAAACTTGACATTTATCATGGTAATAAAACATATTATCCCACACGTTTACACGCAAATATATTCATATTAAATTTTCTGGAAGGGGTCAAATTAAGAACGCAATTTTTTTCAAATTCCGCTTATAGTGAGAACATTTATTATGAAAAAACCTTTTAACCTATACTAGGTGAGGAGCATAGATTAAAAGGTTTTTTCATAATTTAAGATATCATATTTTCAAAGATATACTGAAACATCTGCAGAAAATTTCCCTTCCAACCCTCTTAACTCCGAGATTACGTAACCTAAAGTTATAAAAATAGGGGTTTTAGAAGCCCGCGTAGAAGTTGTAGGAAAACTAAAACGATGGCTTTAGACGTCATAATTTTTTAACTTTATACCATATTTTAACTCTATCAAAAGGCATGGCAGGTAATATATTTACGTATTTCTACATTCTCAAGCGTGTTTCTCAGAAACCATATGACGTAGAAACATGAAATTGGCATAGTAATATATCTTATCGACCCATATATTTTACACTAACTTTCCAAAAAAATTCATAAAAGAATTAAAGACGGGATAAATAAAAACCACATTTTTTCATAATTTTATATACCAACGAGTATCATTTGATTATAAGGCATACACAAATATTTTTTTATAAGTTTAAAATGGATATTTAAAAAGTTATTGCAAAAATATGCAAAAAATTAGCTTTCCCCTTATTTTCTAAACTTTTAATGATAAATTAATATTTGCAAATAGTTTAATAGAAATACAATGTACCCTTAAATTTTTATAATTGCCTAAATGTGTAAGAAACCCTACAAGGGTTCTACTCGTGCTTCACAAGTTTTTATGTATTTTATGTAGATGAGCGTATGTGTTATAATTTTAAATAATCTCTACCGTAGCTATCAAAGAGTTATATTTATATTCAAATTAATCTCAACCTAATTATAAATAGTTTCGATTTCATTCCACTATTTAAGGAATTTCCCTTATTCGTTCTAGTAATTTATTTTAATAGGTAAAACTAATTCATCCATTCTTTTAGTTAGTTTGATTAAAATTTTAACACAAGATAACATTCCAGAATAACGCTAATTTCAGCAAAATTGGTACACAATACGTCCGAAAGAAGAACCCGTTTTATTAGGAAATAAATAATAATTGTATAATTATAATATAGATAGAATATAAATTACAGATTAGTTCAAAACAAAACGAATAATTCGTGCATTGCTAAATATATATGAGGAGAATTAACTTTCCTCATCGAGGTTCTCATAATGGATGATATGCAGCTCCCTTTAATACAGGCTGTTTACAATCTTTTGGAAACAAATTTCTTTTCAAAACAGACGCTCGTTTTGAAATAAAAAAAGTAGGAACATTTTGTAAGACTCAGTAACGCTAGAAATTAAAATGTTATACACAAAATGACAAAGCCCATATCAAAAGACTCTCCCTATGGTGAGAGTTGTCAGAAGTCGGATATAGGAAGTCGAAAAAAGTTCTAAAGGGCTCAGTACTGACCTCTGACCACCGGCATAATCTAGATCGCAATTCAGTCCAAGAAAGTGCCCAGCCCTCTTTGATTAGAGCATAGGCGAAAGTTATCCACAGCTTCTTGGTTTCCCAAAGTGCGCAAGAGACGACTAAATACGAATTGTTTCATTAATTAAACAAATTTAATACGAGAATGATTTGAACCCTGAGCCATCGATAAACCATGAAACAGACAATAAGTACACAGCACTCCGAATTTAGCAACACTTTTGCCTAACAACCGTGAATAAAATTGTATTAAATGATAATGTATTTTCTTTTCTGGGAGCCATACGCTCCGTAGACAGATGACATCATAGAAATTAAGTGCTTATAATCTAGCTTAAATTTTCACACAGATGGAGCAATAAAGCAATAAAAAATTGATTTTTGGAAACACGATTGTAGTAAAATTAGTATCAATAAAAAGCATCTGTAGTTTTATCAAATAAAATGTCAGCTTTGTGTCACTGGACGTCTCCTGTTTGCGGTCTGGACTAATAATTGCTAATAAATTAAAATATCAAGTTATTGCGAAAGATGATCAATTTTAGTAAGATAACATGAAATTTTATCAAAACTGCTTTCAGAATTGGTGGATCTTCAACAATCGAGATCAATAAAACTAAGAGATCATTCACAACATTCCACTAGTGCTAAGATTTTGAAAGCGAGAAACGAGATGATCAGAATAAAAGTTTGTCATATTAGGACCCCGACACTTCCAAAAGTGAGCCATTTCTTCTTTATTTTTACTATTACTGATTGCTTCGTTAACTCAAAATGAAAAGATTATATAACAAATATATAACAAAGAAACCCAAATATAAAACGAAGCTATATTTAATTTTAATTACAAATTATCAACATTATGAGAAATTGATGCAATCTTTACTCTTTTGGGAATAGAACATATATATGGGAATAGAACATATATACATATGATGGTGTGAAAGGAAAAGAGTCACGGGAAAACGTGGTATCTTTAGTAAATAGTATCTTTCGTAATTTTTAATAATAAGTATTCTCATATTTTTATTCACGCATACATATGCCTTTTTGTAATTTGCCTTACATATGATTAAGATGTATATTTACGGAGGTTACAAAAAGGCCAGTTTCAATCATTTGCGGTTCCTTAGGGCTCCTGGTATGAAAGATATGATTAAGTGTAAAATATTTCCATTGCTATTTTCCTATTCTTTTCTTTTTTATGTTGTTGATGGTTAAAGATGATCGACACCGTCAATTAATAACTACTGCTGCCTCGATAAAACCGTCTGTGGAAAATGAAATCACTGTACACAGCCATTCTGGTTAGGTGGCTTGATCAATGGATGAAAACGGAGTTAAAACTGAAATAATACTAATATTTTGTTAATGTTGTATTATCGTAATATTAAAATAATAAAAACTGGTTACCGACCAAATATAAAATACATATTTTCATTTTAGTTATGATATAAACGACATTTTAGTTATGATATAGGCTATAAATTTACTATAGGTGTATTGGTAATTTTAAGACCTCATTTAAGACGAGTCCTCGAGAAATGACATTATATAAATGTGCCCTTAAACTGACATACGAATAGACGCATGGATTGAACGACATTGAAAATTCAGGGTGTTTTTGCTGTGTAAAAGGACATGATCCAAAAGATTATTGGACTATACTTTCACATTTTGCAGTTATCGATCACGATCAATTAATTTCTTAAGCATTGGGCCATAATGAAGAAAGTATAAATTGATTTCCCATCCGCACGTGAAGAATATTTTATTATCATAGGTACCGCGATGGCATTAGGTATATGGGTATTAGAACTCTAATACACCCAACTTCAGCACTTATCATCAGAATTTAGCTAGTCTTGCGCTATTAAATAAAAAGAAGTTACTTAATATATACACACATTCAAGCAAACGTACACACGCACACTGACACGCATACGCATACGCTGATGGATGAGTGCGTGCGCACGCACACGTACAAATACACACACATATGCAGAAAAATTATTGTTCTGAAAATGTAAGCAACCTGCTTAATATTTACCTATTTAGTTTATTTGGTGATTTCAAGATATACCATAAGTCAATACTTATCTCAAAAGTTATAATTGCGCATAAAATAAACAAAGGTGGAATTTGAATCGACGCCGTACATAATTGTTGACAATTATTAATAATTAGCCATGCCTATAACTTGATTAATGCGGACCTTTTTGAATTATTTTTAAGTTAACTGGAAGAATGAAGGTTAAAATCCACGGTAACACTATCTATAATGCTTCTAAAATAAACTTCCTTCCAAGAAAGTGCACTTTGTATTAAAATTTTAAATTACCACATATTCTTTTCTATCCGGTTGATTGCAATAAAACAAAGCCAACTACCAACAGAATCCATCAGCTAAAACCCCGTAAATTCCTTTAGTAATTATTGTGTGATACACGAACATATAAACATACTTATATCCAAGCAAACAAAATAAAAAAAACAATATTTTTTGTATTCTATTAATTTTTACATGTAATTGTAAGTAGATATGTAGATGATATTTACCGTTCTTACACAATAATAAAATGATCATAACACTCACAAAAATGGCAATTTTTACCCCGACGGAACCAGACAATCTATAAATATCAGGCCACGTAATATTGAGATAATATTACATCCGTCGCATTTTTATGCATGCGTTTAATATACGTACTTCTGTCGACAAAAAATAATGAGACGCAATATTTTTCATGCCTAACATTATAACAATAAATAAAGTCTTTATTCACGAAATCGAAAACACTACATCGAAAAATCACATTCCGCCCAATCACTCCCAAGACGTTGAGTACCGCGGAATTGGCTATGCTATCTAAATAAAATTATAAAGTTTTACACAACAATAATGGTAATATAACATATATTACCTAGACAACATAAGAATAAATTGTTTAAGAATTTCAACGAATTTAAACATTATCAGACGTACGTATTACGTAAGTATTTAGACGTACGTATTTAAACATTATCATACGAATTTCTATTACAACAAATAAACAAAATATCTAAAAAAAGATACTGTAAAGGGATATTTTTATTTCCATAGAAACGCATACTCGAGATTTTCTGTACAACCTATATCCTTTTATAGCACAAATGTCAAATGTTTATTTGTTCAAAATGGATCATAAATATATTAAAAATTAATGTTCATAACACTCTATAAAATAAACAGTTGCCCCATTAGTGCAGAATCAAACAAACATATGATAGGGCTGTCGGAATCACTCACATGTGCGTTCTAAGATTTTTGATAATTTCGAAGTTATATTTTTTCTTTTCTTTTCGCGTAAGAGACAAACAGACGCTAGAATAAATATGAGAGGAGACGTGTCTACAGCACTGGAAGAAGAGCACGCGTGGCGCTCGTCGCTGTTATCCGGCGTGCAAAACTATTTCATTACAGTGAATAGAGTACAATCTATTTGAAAGGTACATAGGATTATAATTCAGTAATTCGCAAGTGTGTATCATACGAAGTTTATGTAAGTACGTTTCAATATTTGAATAATATATTTATAATTTTATATAGAATAAAACGGCACTGATTGATATTTATTAATGAAACATATATGTTTAACTATAGGTATAAGACAATTGTAACGAAGTCGTATTTGCATATCAAATAGTTTTTTAATTAAGTAGTTATTTCTTTAATGCTTCCAGTACGCCCTCATCAAGACCTCTCGATGAGTGCCTTGTTAAAATATTTGTAACGCAAAGAGCCACAAGTGGACCTTCGTATACAACCGACTCCACTCAACTGGTGTCATTCAGTTATCCTTCTGTCAATGGACGAAATTGTAGTTGACATTACAGTTACTTCAACTATTCGTGCATATGCATTGCAATATAAAATCAGAAAACCAGGAACCTCAGAAGATCCTGGGTATTGTTAAAATATTATAAATATGTGCAAAATATTTCTGTCATTTTACAAAACTTAGCAATATTTGAGCTTAAATTTGAAATTTCTAGTGGTAAAGATCTAGTAATATTATCACCATCTTCATCGCGGTGGTATATTGGATTGATCACAGGATTACGGCTTTGACGGTGCGGCGCACCGCGTAATCCCGGGTTCGATTTCTGCTCGGTCGTCAAGCGGGGTTGAGATGAGTCTGATTGGCTGTAAAAGGGGTTACTCTCGAACCAGTAAGTCGGTTATATGTATCAATTGTGTACATTAAAGTTTAAAAATAAATAAATACATAGTGTTATGATTATTATCAAATTTTCAATTTGATGATATGAGAATTGATACATCAAGACTGAATATTTGACCTTAAACTCAAAGTTTCCAGTTTTCAGTTGGCTATATTCAGGTTATTTATTTTCTTAATCATCATCAGACCCTCATATATATATATTTATATATATATATATATATATATATATATATATATATATGTATATATATTTATTTATATACGTACCATTCGACCAACTTCGCGTTTTATCGGCTAACAGTATTATAAAATTAAAAATATATCGTTAATCGATTGTTAAGAAATATTTCTGTGATAAATGATTTCATAAAAATCAAATTATAAAATTGAATTAATATTAACTACTATATATTATTAATTACTATATGAATATTTGTTTTAACCGTTTTCAATTCCTCCAAATAAAAATATTCCAATACAAAATTATAAAAAAAGATTTGATGTGTCAAGCGTCCCATGACGGTTTACATTTTTTTAATATAAAGATATCTAATTCATACTTTGGAAAACCACTATTCGATCCGCTACATGTTAATATTTTTTTAGTGTAGATTGGAATGACAATTTTTTTGAAAAAAGAGGTTATTTCAACAATATGGAGAAAAGTTTTACATATCATGGTTCTAATCATTTGGCATATAGTCTAGAACTCATGCTATTTTTTTTTTAGGGAAAAATCAATCATAAGTAGAACATAAAATTTAAATCGAAAATATTAAATTTGGTCATAACGGCCTCTTAATTCCCGATTAGCCAAGATTTGCTATATTAACTAACAATGAATAGTACAGGTTTTTCATATATCACTCAGTAGCTATATTATTTAATGCAATAATATTGACGTACATTAATAAATTTGTAAAGAAAATTAATAAAATTGGAAATTAATAAAAATATTAAGAATTGCATGATTTCCTATGGCAAAAAAATCTGATCGGAAGCTATTTGATTTCGAAACTTCCTCAGTTAATTAGCTACAAAAACTTGCAAATTTCATAAAGGTATTCTCGACAATTCACAAAGTAAAAAACAATCAAGCAAAAATAAATTTTTTCTTTGTAATTAATTATATCACGATTTAATTTCCAAGTTCAACTTACTTTTAAATATTTCAGTAGGACTTAAGTTTTCCACGCTATTCCAATTGTTTATTTGACTTTGCATTGCTTAGAAATTGGATCAGCGTGTTACCTTAGAACGATAATTCTTATCATGAGAAATAACTTTTTGGCTTGAGTTCTTTAATTTCCGATTGCATAATTGCATGTGTATTCAACAAGTACTAACCGTGAAATTTTGAAGAATGCGTTATTTTTACGGTTTCATGATAGCTCGTCAAATTAGCATTACTAAACCAATCAAATATCAAACACTGCAACAGAAGGTATATCGTACTTCTTTTATATACAAATTCATTCGCGCTTATGTTGATAATATGATATGCCATAATAATTGCGCGCTGTATATGATATGCCATGATAGTGTGCCTGAGATGTTAGAGCGTATTGAGATGCCACTTAGTTACTGGTAAAGAAATATCGGTCGGGGCGAATCTATGAATTGGCCAACAAGCTCCCCCGACCTTATAACTTCTGAAAGGAATGAGGTTACTCGCAAAAAAATTCAGGCAACAATTCGAAGGGAATGAACGAAACATTAAACATCTTACGATTTTTCTAGAAGATATAAATATCAAAATTGATAAAATTTTTATTCGTTTTAAAGTTTCAATACCATTTTTATGTAAATAATTTAGTGCAAGCAATATTTGTCATTGAGGATAATATTTTAGTGTAATAGCGTGAGGCGCTTTGTCTTGAAATCTAACTGTAACGTTAAGAATTTTCATTCTCTTAATATTAATCTTAGAAGGAAAACATTTTACTTTTGGGAAAAAGTAAATGATCCTCACGCTTCTGCACTCAAATAGTATACTCAGTAACAAACATGGCTTACAATAAAGTCGTTATGGAGTAGACAGACAAAACAGATTCAATAATTATTTTTTGCTTTTAGTACAGTATTTTTAAAAGCTTGTTTTTTTAGTTTTTTAAACTATTAATTTATTTTTCCCTCTTTTAGTCTTATATTTTATTAATTTATTATACTGTCATCGGTTCTTAACAAGTGTGCAAAATTTTAAATAATCCGGACATCGGAAAGTGGATGAAAATTTAATTGAAATATTCAGTTATTTTGTGATCTTTTTTAAGGCAATTTTTTTAAAATTTTATGAAATTACTGTATTGTATCAGAATTACACACAACTGAGTTTCATGATAATACAACAATTAGAAATGCATGTAATTTAGTTTTGTAGATTCCATTACATAGTTAGTTTTAAATGTTAGCTGATCGGTAATTAAGCAATTTTTTTTATTTTATGAAATTACTGTATTGTATCAGAATTACACACAACTGAGTTTCATGATAATACAACAATTAGAAATGCATGTAATTTAGTTTTGTAGATTCCATTACATAGTTAGTTTTAAATGTTAGCTGATCGGTAATTAAGCAAAAAAAACTATAAAATCAATTAATTGTAAGTGAAACTATTATAAATCGTAGAATATTAACATTGGGCAATCCACAGATTTCTCTTAGATTGTTTTATACTTTATTGATGGGATACCTGTTTGTGTATATGTTATATATAATTTATATATATATATATATATATATACATATATATATATATATATATATATATATATAAATATATACTAAATTGCAGCTTTCTACGCAATGAGGCTTTCGAGAGTGGTGACAAAAATATACAATAATGGCAATTTTCGTGTTTTTACAAATAGGATATTTTACAAAGTCAACAAAAATAGGACACTTACACATGCAGATTCGTGGAGTATTTTTGAAGGAATCCTCATACAAACAAGCTTATAAGTGGCAATCAAATTGGAATAAACAACGGCTAAGTGTAATAAACAACGGCCGGGTCCATCTATATCTCTTTAAATTGTGAATACAAATTAAATAAAACAATTTTAATTCAATCTAAATAATATTAAATATAGATTTTATATAATGATATAGATTTTTAAGGCCATATTGAAAAATTGGAGGAGGAAGAAGCAAATTGCACATCACTATAATTAATATTCCGCAAACGAGGTTTATAATTGAAACCTCTATATTACTTCGACAGACTTGTCCAATGGCAAGGAATAAAGTAATTATTCAAATGGTATAAAAGTAATACATCCAGAGATATAGATTTTTCTAATTCTAAACATAATAAATAAGTTCAAACTATGCTTATATTGCGGTCTAATAAAATTAATATGTCGTAAATTTCTCAAAAACTCTGAGATTTAAAATCATTGTTGCAGTTTTCCAATAAACTTTATATAAGCATCTAGCAACACTGTCTTTTAATTATTTTAACAGTATCAGTTTCGGAGATCAGGAGAGGACAATTTTTATTGTGGACATTTTCAACAATATCCAAAAAATTCTGAAAAAGTGTTTTGAATTCCTTACAACATTCTCAGTAAAATACAGTATGAGGCGACATTTAAAATTTTTAAAAATTCTATTACTTTATTTCGACCCTCTAAAATTTCTATGCAGATAGTAGAAAATATCAAAATTTTATGCTTGTGAAATTTATGTCAATTAATATTCTTCATCATTGTGCCAAATTTCAAATTTCTACATCAAATAGCTTTTGAGAAAAAAACAATTTGTGTATTTAAAATTGCCCTACATAAAATTGTGGAAAAAAAATAGTTTTAGAATCATTATGACTCTCTTTTAAGTCAAACGATTTTTAGAACAAATGGTCGTGTCAGATAGACGGTCAATGGGTTGGTAATAAATAGGGTTTGTTTTTTTTCCCTTTTGGGTCACAGTTCCATGATGGATCCCATTATTTATAATTATCGATAAAAATTATTTTATCTATATATTTTGTGATAATAGTTGAATTATTGTCTAACACAAACATGTCTTATTCGGTACTATGACACACGAATGAATCAATCATATTTAGCAAACGGATACCGAGAGAATACCTCAGCCTACCGACAACAACCGGCACTACGTATGTATGTATGTATATAAATGAGTAAGTACAAATGAATACATATATGTCTAAAACGCCTTTGAGAATGACATTGTTGGCAGCTGTATAAATTATTCATAGTTTTATTTATAGAACTGTAAGGTCAAAAAATTAATGGTCATGTGTCTTGCTTTTGTATTATAAACTTTCAAAACAGAATGGCGCGTTCAATCGTCTGCTTTGTTAACGTATGCGCATGGCGGCTTCGGCCATTTGCGTCGGATGGGCTCATTATGTTCTCGGCATACGGTCGGTTCCTCATTTCTAAAGGTCGTTCTTATTTTATTTTTTTTATATAATAGGTAATTCTGGCATAAAATGATTTCAAGAAATAGAATATTCAACAAGTGGCCCGTTTAAAGTCACCCAAATAAATAATATAAGTTGTTTTAACGGTTACTTCGCGTAAAGTTATACGATATAAAAAAGTAATTTATATTAAAACATAATGAGTATATTTGACGATAAATTTCCTAGTTCTTCAATTCATATCCCATATTGATAAATCGAAAAACTTTATCGAGTACTGGCAATTCAATATGCATAGTGTTAAATTATATACATTAGCATGACACGAATATATAATCAATATTTATTTACACAGGTTGTTAAATTTATTTAACAAGCTGGCTCCTATAGGTTCCTGTGTACAAAATGAGACCAACATATCATATCTCGATTATATTTGTATATGCTCCGTTCTCAGACTATTTCAACGTCAATACAAGGGTAAAAAGTCGTTTACAGGCTCGTAGTGAAATTCAATACGAACTCGTTGCTCTTTGTAGTTTTCAATACTGGCATTGAGTATTGTAATAATAATGGATATGAACATAATTCAAGACAATACTTATGAACACGAAAATCTCAAGTTAATACGCCATAAGTGTGCGTTTAATAAATAAAATTAACTTATCAATTAGAAAAAATCTAAGTTAATCTTTAACGTATCGTTTTTAACGACTTTAACGTTCATAAAAAACTGGCAAAGTGGAAGAACATGCAAGATTCGAATCATAAACCTTGAATTTTTCATTTATAAAATAAAGATGTCATTGAAATAATCGAAGTAATTCAATTAATGACAATATTTACAAATGAGTTTATTTATTTGTAACAAATATATAAGTTTGCGTAGACAATTCTCAATTAAATAAGCCTATGAAGATTCCCTATTAACCAACTTAAGTGAGCCATTAAAAAAAGAATAAATAATAATAAATAGATATATAAATCGACAACTTTTCGACAATTTACTTTTGACACATAAACGTACGAAATAGCCGATTTTCGCTTATTTTCGCGCAAAATTTTGACAATTTACTCTTGGCATAATGTACAAAACAGCTGTAGTGAGCCCCATTTTCGTTTTGCATACAATTCTTTTCTTACTGTATCGTGTCCATCTATACAATCGGCTGTTAGTTAAGTACCTATTTTCCGTCTTTGTTGCAATGGATTCGTGACACTCTGACGTCACAAACGTTGCATGAAGGACGTTGTAATCGTCATATTTTACTCTCATCGCGCCCAAAAAAGTTACGCTTAAAAAACATTATTTATTGGAATTATTTTTTCTTCCTTGTATTAAATACTGTATTCTTTGTATGGTTGAAAACGAACTGAGAAAACCTTTGTGAATTTGATGAAAGTAGTTTAGGTAGACAAATACTAAAATATTTAATTTCGCTACATTATCTAATATACTTTCAAATTCCTCTCAACTAAAATGAAATGTCTGAAATGAAATGAACTATTCGGTAATTTTGAGAATTTAAAGCCTTTCGGATTCCATTACCGAATGTTAAAAAATGTAAAAATCTACTCTTACAAAACAAATGGTACCAACTTAAATTCTCTGCCGAGGAAGTTTTTATTTTCATGACTTAATTAAATGAGCTTAGCTCTCTTTTTTGCGAATTGAATTCCCAAATTGTAGCTAAATTTTATTATTATAGTTGTTAGTTCTATTTATTTTATCCTTTTAAGTATCATTTAATTTTAATTTATTGAATTACGTAAAATTTAATTTTAATTAATTGATATCAAAACACAAATTTTTCTCTTCGTGAATACATAACAAACTGCGTATTTGGTAAGTAGTTATGAAGAGACAAATAATTATATTTTACTACAAGCATGTAAATTACAAAAAAAAACTACTAACATTATTAAAAATAACCGGTGTTCAAAAAAAAATAATATACTAGCAAACGGCAGTGTGTAACATGAGACATGTTTGATACGAATACTTAACTCCTCGGTAAGCGAGGGCCTCTAGATACGAGTAAGGACATCGTTTCTTATATTGAAGAGTATCATATAAAACTTCCATACTTGATGGCTCGAAAAATTATATCTATACAATAACGAATACCAGGAATACAAGTCATATTACAATAAAACAAAACACTCCGAAGAATTTATTAACTACTATTACGAATTTGTATCTTCAAAGACATTATATAAATAATGCTCAACTTGTTGCTGTGCGTTATCATGAAACGATACAACTTGAAAATATTTCTATAAACTATATGAAAACTTTCCTTAAAATGCAATAACCGTAAGTGTTCGTTTCACTAGTCAGTTATTAATTTACATATTAATGATTTTACTGATTTAAATACTAAATTTTAATATATCGTATACGGAACCGAGCGTTTAGCTAAAAACGATGAGTACACGCTGAGCATTAGAATGCTAATACCTTTTTTAAAAAATTAAGAGTAATATTAAAAAAACGATTATTTTCAAAATTACTATCAATTTCTAACGTTGCATACAAATTAGATACTTACACGGCAACAAGATACTGATATCCATATTTATGAGTCCTCATCAGAAACAGTCGCAACAATTAATAATTTCAATAAAACATGTCAAATACATATTGGAACATACATAAGTATAATTTCGTAGTGATTCCACAAAATAAACTGTTGCCTGAAATAATTTGTAATGGCATCTCCATTAAGCATTATTTTAAGATTTTTTGCGCTCGTTACAAAATTACAAAGAAGGCCACGTTATATTAGAGAATTTTAAATAATAAAAAGGAAATTAATTTAATTTCAAAAGATGTATACTGTGCGTAAAGAAAATCAATCTCACTCTATGTATTAGATGTTACATAAAATTTGTATAGATATTTTGCTACTTATTTATTGAGATTTTCGTGTCGATCATCTACGGATAGATTTAAAACTGTAAAAAATCATACACGGTTGTGACAAACACACGCAAGGTTCAATTTATAAAAGTGCATTGTTCGGCTACGGACATTACAAAATAAATTATAGATTTATAAAACAGAATGCATATAAATTGCTTAAACTAATAGAAAACAACAAAAACAAGCTTAAACTAATAGAAACAACAAATTATTCCCAAAATAATCGGGGGAAACAAGAGTCCTTTCAAATTAATTAGTCGATGCACCAGATAATCTAATTAACCTGTAAAAACGCTTGATCTGGAATATCGCTTTTTTATGCTAGTTTACAGAAAAGAATCTGCTAGTTTACAGAAAGAAAGAAGAAGGAAATGATTTTTAAACATAAAGGACCTTTAATTTTTGTTTTGAAGTTATGAAAAAAAATTCACATGGATGACTACTTTTTTCGTTAAGCCGATTAACAAAAAGTCCATCCGCCTCTAGGGCTACAACCAAGTCTCCAACACCATACATGGTTAACTCTAAAATTCAATTCAATCAAAAAATTCATATTTTCTAGCAAGAAACTAAGAAAATTTAAAATTACCTTCTCTTTTACTGCGCCCAGAAAGCTAGCTAATGCAAAAAATGTGACCACCTCCTAATAACATCAGTTTTTTATCAGTCGTCTTGTCGCACTAACGCAGTATCAGTGACCTATGATATAACGCCTACACAATACGGAATCACAGTGCACGTCTCATGAAGTAACAACATAACGACTTCCAAACATAAATAAGCTCGGCTGTTACGGAAAATCATAAAATAAAATATTCTAAATTATAAAATTAAATAGATTCCGGAAAATCAGAGATTTTCAATAATAAATCTAAAATATACCCTGTCCAACGCAAAACATTTTATTTGCTTTTCACGAATACCAATATTAAATAAAAATACATACATGCGTTAAAAAGATATTCTCATGGCCATGCAAGCCACAAAAATGATCCTATGCTACCAAACCGGTCACGGAAATCTAATTTAAGAAGAGAATCAAAACTCGTATTTTATTTGATAACAAGCCGGTTAACATACGCTAATAATAACTTTAAATTCGACGTGAACAATAAATTGATCTTGAATTCCCGTCGAGCAAGAATTAAACAAATCACGCGCCGTGAAATCGACCAACCGCCCTGAACACAACCATTG
Source organism: Druceiella hillmani (assembly GCA_039881145.1). Classification (NCBI taxonomy): domain Eukaryota; kingdom Metazoa; phylum Arthropoda; class Insecta; order Lepidoptera; family Hepialidae; genus Druceiella; species Druceiella hillmani. Next base: position 17,341,523 of record JAYKKI010000047.1, on the reverse strand, counting down.
AGATTAGCAGCAAATTGTTGATGCTCCCTTCCGTTATAATATTGTACTTGCATTATACGTGAATAAGTATTTAATTACTTTTGCGTATTTTTGTATACACTGACAGCCATAACCTGACCAAACTTCTCTTCCTTCTTTTTCATATTTTTAAGTTGCTATTGGGAGATTCATTTTTTTCCTCGTCCACCTTCAGCTATTAATTGCATCAATGGATATCAAATTTACCTAATATAATATTAGGTAAATTTGATATAATATAATATTAGGTGAATGAATATTTTCTGTACTTTAATTTTTCTTGATTTTTGACCTTACAACGAATATTTTTCTATAAATTAATCTAACCGAAGTTTACTGTTTCTAAAAAATTGGGGCAAAAGTAGTGTATTTTTTTCTTTCAAAATTGCCTAAATCACACGCATATTATACATAAAATTCGCCTAAATCTGCTATAGCTAATCACAAGCCTGCTAACTTTCGCCATGGCCATCATTACTCCTAATAATATACATATATATATATATATGTATATATATATATATATATATATATATATATATATATGTATATATATATATATATGTATATATATATATATATATATATATATATATATATATATATATATATCAAAATGTAAAACATGTGCATTATCAAAATAATATCATACAAAATTGCTTAAGTCCGCTTACTTTTATGACTAAATCTATATAGCGTATATCATATACGCCTTAGTCAAAATTATAAACAGGTTTATTTTAGTAATTAACGTATTTGCGATCATTTTTTTTTCTTCATGTTGCCACTAGAATATTTAAAAAACAAAATTCCTTGTAGTCTCTCTGTGCAACAACAGATAATAAAAATATGAAAGAATTCAATTTCCCAAAAGTTTGTTTGGTGTGACTTAGACGTTTTTGATATCCGTGGACACAGTTTTGATCGCATATTTAAACTTGAACTCATAGTACTATGTACTTTGTGTAGGCAATTTAATTGATTTTCAGTGCTCTCTTGTTTCATTAGTACACATTATTTATAAAATACTAAAAGTAAAAACGGAACCATTATAAAATCACTCACGTGTCTAACTGTATGTCTGTCATAGTCATTTTTCTCAGAAACCACTTGATGTAGAAACTTGGATAGAAATGATAAGGTAGAAGCTGACGTAGAAATTTGGCATAGTAATTAAATATATTAACCCGCATATATTGCAATAGCTAAATCACAGGAATATTCATGTGGAAATAAATACTCGAATTTCTTTTCAATATACAGCGCGGAGTGTCGTTTGAAAGGGTTAGTTATGAGGATCTCTATAGTTTTTTTCATAATTCTAGATAATATACATATCTTCAGTGATATACTGAAAAATATACGAAAAAATATGTTCCCACCTCACCTTATTTCTGAAACTACTCGACATAAAATTATGAAAATAATAGGAGTTTTTAAAAGCCTACGCAAAAATTGTAGAAAAACTATAACAATGATTCTACATGTCATAATCTGTATATATTCTCCATGTCTTTAAGCTTACAAAATATGCAGTATATTTAATATTATAATAATATTATAATTAGCAATATATTTATATTTTCCTATTTTCACAGCCGATTTTCTCAGCAACCATGCGATGTAAAAACTTGAAAGTTGGCTTAGTAATTCATCTTATTAAGCCATATATTTTACACCACCAACTTTTTTAATATATTCGTATAACAATTCTAGAGGAGGTAAATAAAGGTTTTAAAAAGTACTTTTCCTCATTTCATATGTCGTGTGGAGTATCCTTTGAAAAGGCTTATTATAAGGAATATAAAAATGTGTTTTCACAATTTTAAACTGCATATTTAAAAAAATTATTCTAAAAAGTATGCAAAAATTTAGTATTCCGCCCCCTATTTTCCGAAAAAAAAGTCTTCCAAAAGTGATTAAAAAAACAAATTTTGAAAAAATCTAACTAGAAGATTACAAGAAAACTGTATCAAATATCCTAGATCCTACTACAAATTTTGAAATATACACCATATCTTAAGCGTATGGAAGATGTAAATACGTTGGAATATATTTGCGTTGCGAAAAATGAATATCTGTAAATAGCTTAATAGAAATTATATGTACGCTTATATGTTTATAAGTGCCGAAATGTGTACAGAATGTAAAGTACACATGTGCCAAAATGTGCCCATTTTTAAAATTTTTCCCTTTTCCTCGAAGTCAGGAAATTTTTGAAACACGAAAATGGAAAAAAATATTTTCTAAAGTTAACCATTGTTTAGATTACCAAAGATTTTCTTAAAAATATCTCGTCAAAATTATTTTTAAAATCTTTCTTATTTTTTCTGTAATTGTTATCAAATCAATAGTTTTAACTATGTCATTAATAGACGAATTACTATTAACAGAGTCTCCATTTTGACAGATAATTATGTATTACCACATGTTCTAGTTCTTAATTTGTTAGTTCTAATCTTTTTATCCGTTAGGTTTACTTATATGACTAAGATAGTACAAGCAGTGTAGAAGGAGCATAAGTAAAATGTACGTATATTAAAATATAATTGGTGTATATATATATATATATATATATATATATATATATATAAGTTATATATATATATATATATATATATATATATAACTTTTTAAAAGTAAATTAACTACGCGCTACGAAAAGTAAATAACTACGAAGACTTTTTAAATAGAGAATAAAGAAAATAGACAAGATATCCAACAAAAGAGAAATAATAAATAGTTAACTTTAAAGAAATACTTTTTTTTCAGTAATTTAAATCGATGTTTCAAAAGTTTCGTGTACAAAAATAAAAGAAAAGAAAAAGACGAAGAATATACAGATGCGCATGAGCTCTACTGGGTGTACATGTGAGAGAAGCCAACATCAACTTATAGGATGAAAGAATACCAACAATGACAACAACATAAATTTATAAAATGAAAGAAATACCAAATAAGCAAACCAAAGTGCTGCAAAAAAATAATAAAACAATAAGTAAACAAAGAGATTCTCAAAATGGAGAGGTTTTAAATTCCGGTGTCAATACAACGGTTAGACACAATATTTTTGAGTCCCGTTGTCAAAAAAGGAACCATTATAACTTTATGAAGTCAGTCCGTTCTCTCTGTGACAGCCTCGCTATTTTTGGTCGCTTTTTTTGTACTACAAATAGTAGCAATAAAAGTTTCAAAAATTGTCTCAACTTAAAATAATACTAATTATGAGCACAATTAAAAGCTGAATTGAATTACGTGAAATTGCATGTAACACGACGTTGTTGACGTTCATTGTTCGGAAATAGGCGTCATGTAATCCACATCGAATGGAACGTTTAGAGGCATTACAAGATAAGAATAAAATAATAATGTTGTTACAGCTGGTTTATAGAAGAATGAAAATGTGCGTCGGCAGAACGAAAACATTTGTGCGCTATTTCTCTATTTAATGACTCCAAACACGTTCCCGCATTACGAAATTGTACCTTCCGTTGGATATATTACACAAAACAATCCTTTTAATATCAATGTAATCAATGTTAAATGTTTAATACTTAACTATAGCAGTAATAGTACTATAATTTTTATTTTAATCACATTCTTTACAGAAAAGTTATTAAAACAAAGCATATTTAAGATTCTTTCGCCGAATAGGACTAAGACCCTAGTTTTAATATAAATTTATAAATATGGTATAAATTTCCGGAAACTCAGCAGTAATGGGCTATAAACTCAGTATTTTTTAGGGTTCCGTACTTCAAAGGGAAAAAAGGAACCCTTATCGGATCACTTCGTTGTCCGTCCGTCGATCGGTCGAGACCCTTTTTCTCAGGAACGCGTGGAGGTATCGAGTTGAATTAATATCAAGTTCTTAGATCTACAATTTTCTCGGAAGTTGTAAAAAATCAAGCTCCTAAGTTAACGCAATCAACAAGAACCCTAAAAATATGGCCATTTATGCCGAATATTTTGACACTCACAAATAAATCAAAACGAGGTCTCGCAGCACAAGTAAAGGAAAAAACCCGAAAATCGTCAAATTGTAGTTATCAGTGAAAGACGTATTAGGCAATGTATTTACGTTCTAAAAAATTTAAATTTTGTAAATAGTTTAATAGAAATATTATGTTCAATTAAATATTTATAAAGGCGGTACGGAACTCGTGCTTAACAGGTTTTTCGTGCTATAAATCTGTGTATAAAACACAAGTAGGTTAAAATATGTAAAGTATAGCAGTTTGCATCCCTCGAAATAGTTGATGTGAGACAATACAAATAGGTTTAATCGGTAGGTAAACCCATATTTTCTTATATTTTTCAATTTCATGGTCTAAAAATTAGAGGTACGTTAAAAGAAATATTTTTTAATAATTTGTACATACTATAAATTACATTTTTAGTAATATTTATTTTATATTCTCATTTTTTAATCACTACATTTTCTTATCTTTATAAAAATGTAAAATTAATAGAAAGTACCTCAAAATAATTTAAAAATATATTTTTAACAAAACGCTAAGTAAGTAAAAAGCAAGCAAAATAAGACATAAAATGCATTTTAAATGGTGCAAAGCCCTTTTGTTGAGATAAAAGAAAATATGGTACTGTTATAAATCCGCTTTAGCAAAAATTATCGTTGCTAGTAACAAGACTGTTACTCTTTACTTTTCTCCGTAACCAAATTACTGTATATATAGAAGTTATGTATCGTAAGGCAAACAAAAGTTATTTTATTAGATTATTTTTGCATTCACTAGAATAATAATCCTCATTATATCGCAATACCTGGGCCTGCCTTCACCCAATTCTCCACAACAACAAAAAACCATTTTAGAAACAACTAACTTTAATTACAACGAATCAATATGACATTCAGTATCGCCAATAATACAATTTCTACCAGATATCTGGATTCTATATCTCTAATGCCGACAGTTACTCCCGTGTCCATTTGCGGATGAAGATATTCAAAATATTTCCTACGTTATCCCAAAAAATAAAAAGCAAACATTAAAAGGTACTATGAAATTCATCAGGGTTTTATAAATCAGGTTTTTAATTCAGGTAATTGGTTCTTGTCGGAATTCAAAAGTTTGTCAACCAATTTAATAAAGAGAACTCTACACATTACCTCAGTCGTCCGTGAAACACTAATTGAAACAGGTTATACATATTTAAAATGTTCACTCAAAAAGAGAGTCATTGAAAAGTCAGAAATAACTCTTTAAACTGGGTCATGTGGGATGTCAAATCGACGCATCGAATCCGACTATACCTATATACATATTGCACAACCTACAATAATAACAACTTGCGTGTTCATAAAATCAAAGCTGTTATTAATTTATAAAGACTACGTGTTTATAATGCTGATTGTAAATTTGCAATAAATTTTTTCAAGTTTTTATAAAAGGTTTTTAGCAGCCAGAATTAATTTTCTTTTAAATTTAATTTTTTTTAAAACTTGTGGCAGCAATTCAATAAACTGATTAGCAATACTTACGGTGATTAACAATACTTACGTCACTGTATTATTTCATATATCTTCTCCGGATATAAATAACATCTGTTGATGTAAGCCGTATTAGCAATTATATTTTAAATGTTTATACATCGCATTGGTATATGAACAAGAATCTATAATTTTATATAGATTTACATATTTAAAAAAAAATGTGTTTATCGTAATAAACAACGCAGTTGTTTAATAAAGTCATAAAATATGAAAAGCCCGTCTTACACATGAATATTTAATATTGGAAAATAGTAAATAGTAAAACTTATTTTTTTAAAACATAATAAAAAAACATAGATAGTCAAAAGATATATGGAAAAGAAAAATGATACTTATTTCTCAATACAGTCTTGTCTCCGGACGATTCAATTCAGTAGTATATTTCTAATCTTAAATAAAATTTCATTGGCATCAGCAAATGATCCGCCAAACGTGTCTCAAAGCCAACGCGCATGGGTTACCGTATTACTAAGTTACAAATTTGTAGTAATCTAAATCTTCGCTTTACCACTATTTCATTTAAATATATATATATATATATATATATATATATATATATATGTATATATATATATATATATATATACTACTATATATATATATATATATATATAGACTAATGAATTTTATTTATGAATAAGGAAATATGCTTCCGTGTGACGGAACAAGAACTTAAATATTTGCCAACACTTTACTGAGTTGACCTATTAAGAAAAAATTGGTTTAAACGTGGTTTAAATACTTTTTAATAATTTATTAAGATAATAAGTAGTCTTTTCGAGTTATCTGCCTAAACACCGCGATGCTATTATAAGCTGAAACTGCTCACACGAGACTAACAATATTTACATTTCGTTTCCATATTTTCCGACAATCTGTTGTTACAGCTGAAAAAATATTGCAGCGAAACAGTGGTATTACATATTTCAGTAAACAAGTTCATGTTTTTTCTACTTTTGACGCAGGCAACAATAGAAAAACTGCAAGAGTTCACTTTATTTACACCGTACAATACTCTTGATGTGATAGGATAAAGACGTGTACCTACTCGCGCCGTAACAAACGTTAAGTCTTAAAAATACTGTGAAATAAATATAACAACATTTCGAACGAAATAATAAGATTATATTGACCAAGGTGTGTCAACTGCAGGATGGCCTTCTTGAGGAATAGCAGCGTCTATGAGCCATTTTTCATTTTTCTTTCAATATTTTTTTTAATACAAATAAAAATTAATTAGTTCATAAATGAAAGGTGAAACCAATCACATGAGAGATCTCCAACGCCCGAATATACTGGTGTACAATTGTCTTTATCGAGACTGCAGTCACTTTTACTCCCTCAAACCGCCATCAACGGAAAAATACGTTTATCGCATAAACGTTTATCGTTCGCCAATTTTCAACATATGGAATACACGAAGCTATTTTCCGCTTCTTTTTTATTACATTTTTATTTTTACGCTTCATTGTTTCTCGACACTTAATCTCAATACACAATCTAACGTATGAGTTTTTGCCAACGAATTATACGCCTTTTTTCAAGTTTAGAAATTTAACGCAATTTCTAAGAAGACAATTAAATTCATACACTGTATCCGCTCTCCCTACCCTCCATAATATCTTATTTATTTTCACATAATTTGAATATTATAATTTTAATAAAGTATTCTTACTGCGTGTAGGAATAACGGTATGCCTTACAATTGTGAAACACCGTTATAATGATACGTTGCTTTCTGAAAATAGAAAAACTTTTAACATAACCTAAATATTTTCCTATTAAGTATGATTTAGTATCTGTGAGGACGCATTTTCACATCCAATAAAATTTACCTAATAAATCTTTGATAGAATGTCGGATGGTAACTTACTAGTATAAACAATATTGCAAGTATGGCATATATCGTAAAACTTAAGATTCGAAGTATACTTTCGATACTGGTCATCAAATATCGGAATATGCAATACTCCCGACGATACTGACGACACCTCAACAGATATATTTCTATTATTTCAAATATTTGATTACTAAAGTGAATTATAAAAAACCTATCAAACAAGAGTAGATACTTACAGCAGGCTTACATCACCTTAGGTTTGTCTAAATAAAATGGTAACGATTTTGTAGGTGACTGTTAAAATACAATTCGCAGAAGACACATGGTTGACTTTTAAGCTATTTGATGACGAGGATCCCTAAAAATGGCCACAGTGTCACCGCACTTGGCATTACCTTCGGATAGAAGGAGTTACAATGACAGAGACAAGGATATTATAACCCCACCTAAAGATAATAAGGATGGCAAGTAAGATGCAAAATTAACCTATTGTCAATATTTCAACAGTATTTATTTTATTCAACTTATTTACGTTTACTTCTTTTACATCGATGTGTGAAATTATTCTCTCGATAAATGGATTTCATAACAAAATACAATGTAAATAAAGGTAAATATTCCATAGACTTCAAGTATTCCATAGAGATTTAGGCACACATAAACAATTAAGGGGACGTAGTATTTCTATTAATCTATTTTGAAATATTAATTCTTCACAAAGTAAATATACCTTTTACAGACTACTATATCTTTTACAGACGTAAAAACACGATGTATTTTTAAAAAAAATATAAAATCAAACATAATTGCTATAGTTTTTTTCATGATTTTTGGCTCAGTAGTATCGAACTCAATAGTAGTGCACCACCCCCTTATGCTTTAGAAATACAAAAATATTTATTAATAATATTGTATCACTCGTAACAAGTCATTTGAATTGATACCCCATATGACACATAAAATTGTAAGACCTTTATTTACCTCCTCATTAATTTTTATATGAACCTTTTATAAAAAGTGCAAAACATGTGGGTTAGTAAAGTGTATTACTATGCCAAATTTCAAGATTCTACATACATCGCATGTTTTCTTAGAAAATAGGCTGTGAATATAGAAAAAAGTAAACATATGGCAGGCGTTAAAACATGGTACGTAATTGGAAAATTATGACATCTAGCATTATTGGTAACGTTTTCCAATAACCTTTGACCTAATATTCTAAAAACCCATATTTTTTTCATAACTTTAGTTTGAGTAGTTACGGGAATAAGGTGAGGGGATTTATTTTTGCATATTTTTCACTATATCTCTGAAGATAATATACTAAAAAATATTTCTGAGACACTTGTAACTATTCCTTCCAAAGGAAACTCACAAAGGAATTTCAATTTCAGTATAAGTATTCGAAATTTTTTGATCCACCTTAAATTTCCAAATTAATATTTTTACGTTATCGAGGTATGTACGAGTTAATATTTTATTATGCGCCAAGTTTCAAATGTCTACGTCAAGCGGTTTCTAAGATAAACGACTGTTATGGGCGGATGGACAGATCTTACAAGGGTTCCGTTTTTCCTGTTGAGGTACGAACCTTAAAAACCACTATCTGCCATCCTTTAAAATAATAAAAAGTGCATACAACCCTGAGAACAAGTAATAAAAACATTTAAGCCATACTTTCAGCAGGCTTGCATCACCTTAAATTTTTTTAAATAAAATGGTAACGATTTTGAAGGTGACTTTTAAAATAAAATTTGTAGAAGACACATGGTTGACTTTTAAGCTATTTGAAGATGAGGATCCCTAAAAATGGCCACAGTGTCACCGCAATTGAATAGAAAGAGTTATAGTGACAGAGACAAGGATTTTGTAACCCCACCCAAAGATAATAAGGATGGCAAGTAAGATGCAAAATTACTATAAGATTAACCTATTGTCAATATTTCAACAGTATTTACGTTTACTTCTTTTACATCGATGTGTGAAATTATTCTCTCGATAAATGGAATTTCAAAACAAAATACAATGTAAATAAAGGTAAATATTTTAACTCTCTAATTTTTGCGAAAACAAACATAAAATTTAGTGAGTAAACCTAGTGAACGTTCCTGGTTCTATGCTAACTTCTGTCTGTGATGAGTTGCTAAACCACATCTTTTAGAAATTCATGTTTATTTAGTGGCTAACATTATAAATTTAATTACCTTCTGATGCAGTATCATAAACAACGTTATACTTGATAAGTTAGTGAATTCCTGCCATTATCTAATCCATAGCCTTCAGTCAGCTATATGGGTGTGCCAAATTAAAAGTCGATTATTGAGGAAATAGAAGACGACAAAAGAAAAAATGTTAAAGACAGCGATAAATATGCCTGAGACTAATGCCAATATGTTTGGAGATGACAGAATGATAGAGGAAGTTTTTAAATAATTTGTGACGAAAATACCTTCCCCCAAAAATTCATGTTTGCAAACCTGGTGGATAACATCAAAAGAATAATCAAAATATTTATAATTTCGAAGATGCAATCAAGAATTCTAAAATGTTTAAGTGTTGTTGGATGTGGAATATACTTTACTAAATCTTTAATTAATACCTTCAAAACGATATCATAGACACACCAGGTAGATTCCGAGCCGATGTGTATTTGAAACGATATCAAATACATATCAATCAGATTAAAATACTCTGCAGACGCGCAGACACAGATTTTTTTAATATATATCACTTCATTACGTAAACATTTTTTTTTAAATTAATCTTATTCTTCTTCACCTAAATATTTTATTTATCACTTAACAAATTATTTACGCGTTTAAAAATGGCAAACTTTTTTTATATTTGCCACTAACATTGAAAAGTCGCTAGGCTATCTTTAGCAAAGATAGTTCACAGAAACAAAAAAATCAACTACTATTCTATCTAAGTAAGGATATACCGGAACACTAACAAAATTAGTTTTCTTGGTTTAGTGAAAACAAATCTGCGTCTGGAAATGTCAAGACTGATAATTCAATCTCAGATTTTGTATTCTCATCGCAAGTTCACGGCAGTTTAAAGCATGTGTTTTTATTGCAAATCTAAACAGATCGGGCTTGCTATAGAGGTTACATCCTAGATTAGTTTCAAATATACTCACGGCTGCAAATGTTTATTGCTTAAAGAGATAATTATTAAAAGATTGGTTCTTTAGTTAAGCTATTATTAGGAAAAAGTCAAACAATCTGAGTGCAGCGTGATGATGTTACGAGCATTAAGTTAACAGAGCTTTATGAATGTGTGAATCAAAAGGTGTCTTACATAAGAGTAAAAGAGAACGCAGTAAGTAATTAAAAAAAACTAATTGGAAAATTATGTAATTTAAGGAACCAATGGCAAAATAAATAAAAAAATCTAAATAAAAATGGCTGTTATTAATAGATTTAATGTGTGGTGTAGTTCTCGTTCTACTCGTTTTGACACCGATTGTCTAACCCAATACTTTTTTGCTTTTTTAGAGTTCCGTGCTTCAAAAGGAAAAAAATGAAATCCTTGTAAGACCACTCACGTATTCGTCCGTCTATCCATCTATAACGTCCGTTTTTCTCATAGAGCATGTTGACCCCCATTTATTTTAATAGCTGGTACAACAAAAAACAAATTAAGTACTATAACGTTTTTGAAATTGTATGTGTAGTATGGGATATGAATTGACCAAGGATTGAAAAGACCAAGGATTCTAAGACCAAGGATTCTAAACTTTACCGGAAAACGATAGCCATGATGCTAAGTTGTAAAGTTTTTGAAATATTTACAATATTGTCACACTGAGAAAAATATATTTGACAATATATTTACATAACCAAAAATAATATTAATATTTGAAAAAAAATTAATAGAAAATACTGCGTATGTAAACTTAAATATTTATACAAAACGTATGTTAAACATTTAGAAAGACTAATTATAATTCGTATAACTTTTTTGCAAAATATACGCATTTTTACATAATATGTATACATACATTTTTACACTAACGTAAATTTGAATTTTGGACAATAAAGTGATTTTGCTGTTAACAACTCCGTAAAATTAAAGGTCTAGTTTTTCATTTCTCAACATATAGGTAGGAACGCATGCATTCAACATAAAGATCAGTATTATTTTAAAAAATACTGACACAGTATACAGATCTGCGTGCATTTTTCAACATTGGGTATGTTGATATAGTATTTTTGAACTGCTATATGCCGCAAAAAATAATCAGATTAAGATAAATAAGAGGTCGTTTGCAAGACTGTTCTTTTTTATCTACTTATTCAATTTTTCACCCAACTTCCATCTGAAAAAATAACATATTTTAAGTAAGATGTTTGCAGGAAACAGAATATAATTTTTCTGTATTATGTTAATGATCATGCCTCTAACTTTTATAACCGATATTGGTTTGAGAAAGCTTGAGGTGTACCCATGGGAAAATTACAGCAATCTAGCTTTATGCGTCTTTTTCTGACAGACACAAATAAGCAGCGGACTTTTAGTTAACTGTTCTTTATAGTATTGTTGAAACTATATTCTAATCATATTCTTTGGAAAATGATTTTGTCGATCACATACCAATTAATTGGTTTTTATATATGTGGACATTTCCCTCGTGGAAATCTAACGTTAGTAAAGGATCAAGATTGAAGTCCAAAATTGTAACGTTTCCTTATGAGTAATATTTTATAATGAACCTTATAATTTAATTTATTGAAAATTATAATTTAATTTTCCAAAATGTTTATAAGTGCAATGTTCCATATGTCTAGATTCGGTTTTGATTATAATTTTAGCCGTTTTGAAATTTAACGTAGACGAACTTACATGATGTCTGAGATCAGAAATAATTGTCCTCCAGAGTTTAATTAATTTTTAGTACCGAATTAATTAATCTTCGGTTCACAGTGTACAATCAGATGTTTTCCCGGAAAATTTTAAAAATTTCAAAGCCCACAAAAAACTCGTTCAGAGTGAACTCAAGTTCAAACTAAAACACGAAATAAAACCAATGATAGGATGGACAGAAAGACCGTGTATATTGATTGGATGAATTATTTCCTCCTCAAATTTACAGAATACCTATTATCTACATAGGATGGCATCATTACTTGCGTCAGGGTCAAAGTTATTTTGATTGTATAGCTTGAAATTAATAACTTACGGTTAAGTTTTATCACTATTTTGTAAATCAAATCGCGAACAAAATTTGAAATGTCAAAATATATGGTATATTTCTTGAACCGGATAACTAGAATAAAAAGGTTTTTATTTTTCAAAATAATCAAGAAACATACCGAAATATTAAAGTTGGTAAACTAATGAAAGAAAAGCGGATTATTAGAAAAGATAGAACAGCACAATATTCTGGAAGACCTACAACTGTATACGTGATGGATTTAAAGCTTTACGCTGATTTTGAGCTACAGTAAAAATGTTAATTTAGTAAAACCATTTTTTTACCAGTCAACCAAATTTTTATATCACAAATTTACAGCGAGTATAGGATTGCTTACTTCCATAAATAACAAACTTTTGATACTTGGAATAACTTAATATTACATACCGGTTGATACCTTTGTAAGATTCACTGTCCTTTAAAAAAAACAACATCCGTTCCTTACTTGGTTTTACTACTTATGAGATTGACATTCTACTCGTAGATCGATTCACCTATGAAAACATGCTTATTGTAATATCATACCTTCGTAATAAAACATACTAAACTCAAAAAAACAAACAAAATACAATAAAACATACAAACAAAAAAAATGTGAAATTAACTTAAAGTAATAAAATGACCCAAGAAAGCATACTCCTTAATCGATAAATTCTAAAATAGTTACAAACGTTTTTCTAGTACGCTGACCGCCTCCCACGCTAACTATTTATGGAATCCACTAAATGTTACAATTTTAAATATCGTTGTTCAGACTATTCTTTTTAAATTGAATCGGTCATTCTGATGGTGTGATATACATATAATAGCTTGTGATACGGTGGAAATACATATATAATATGATGTTTATTGACCTTCAAGTTACCAAAAAAACACGACACATAATTAGATTTTTTATTAAACTGATCTTAACCTAGGATCGGGTTAAATCCAATTACCCAAAGCAGTTTACTTTATGAGTATGAATCCATTATATAAGTATATTAATACGTATATAAATGATTGAAAATGCTGTTATGAAACTGATTAAAAATGCAAAAATATCAAATTCTCAACTTTATCTTCAGACAGTTGTACATTTCTCACCCTTACTGTTACTTACTAAACTCCTCATTCTTATAGTTATATTATTATTGTAATGTTCCACAATATTATTTTACCAATATATTGTTCATACGTAATATTTATACTTATCAATTTGTAAATATGTGATAAAGTTAGTTATATCGTAAAAAAGTAAGGCTAATCATAATTATAGTCGAGCGCAACGAGTTCATAATAAAACAAGCATAATTTGTTATGACCAAGGTTTTAGTAGATACATTTGGCTTAAGCGATCGTTAAAAACAATGCGGCTCAAGTCACGAATCGTAATGTAGGTACTTAGTGTTTCATTAAACTCGGATAAGTTGGCCGCAAGTCGTTAAATACACATCGCCCGGTGGCAAGGAAAAGAACAAATTTCATTTCCGCCTTCACAAATATTTACAACGGAAAATATTTAAAAAATGTATTTCAATAAATAATATTTGTATATTTTTTTTTGTTTTTATGTAAGGTCTTCGCGTTTATTATTTTGTTTAACATTTTTGACTTATTGTATTGTAATGAATACGTTCAATAAAACAAGAAGTTAAATTAAATAAGTATGTGTACTTACAAGCTTATATATAGGTACTGCCAATGGACTATGAGGACTAAATATAAAAGATCCATCCAATAATATCCCACTCACATAATATGTCCTCTGTTTCTAAAGTAGGGACTTTAGATATTTCAGGAGAAACTGCACTGAAATTGTTTAAAAATTTAAATGCAATACATATAAAGTTTGGCGAAACAATTTTCAACACTATATTATGATTGAAATATCTACGTGAAACAACTACTCGCAAAACAGTAGGAATTCTGAGATTGCGGAAGACGGACGGATGGCCAGACGGAGATGACGAATTTATAATGATTACTAGTTTCACTACGGAACCGTAATAAAACATTTCACTTCTATGCCAATGTTGCATTATCTTGAATTTATAAGAGATTACCATGTCCACGACTACAAAGGACAATAAAATAAAATAAACAAAATACAGCTGCCCACACAAATTTACATGAGATTTTCCATTCTTAGAGGCACGGCGTCCCGCGATCGACTTGCACCTCGTATATTAAAAGCAGGCTATTAACCGCCAATGACGGAGTCTGTCTAGAAGCGAGCGGCTCATCCATTATCCAAACATGAATAAGGTCATCGCGGCATCGGTGCCATCCGCGCATATCCAACACGCCTCGAGAATAGAGTTTGTGCTAATCGCGAACGCTCGAGTCGAATCGCTGAAACAGTAACAAATTAACAACCAAAAGTGAGTTCTTAACTCACGTGCGAAGGTAAAACTTTGAAACGATGAATTGTTTCTATTTGGAATCATAAATATTATTATACATATTATTATATATATTATAACCGTTTACAAATACGAAAAAAATAAATTGCTCCTTCTTAACATTACAAACGTATCACCGCAACACTTAACAAGCAAGTACTGTCGACAATTTTGAAAATAGAAGGTTATAAATTCAATTTGATCGATTTGTAACCTTATATTTTTAATATTTTTTGGCTATTTAACTTTCATGATATCGACTAAAATGTCTGTCAATATTAATGCTCTCTATAAGTGTTACATTTTTTTTCATTTTATTTAATCAAAATTTGACCGTCGATCTATATTATGATGATTATAAACATTGGATTCCTTCCGACTTGTAACGAACGCTACTCAGTTCCATTACTGAATACATCTAATTTATTTATTGGAATATTATCGAGCAAAACATGTAAATGTATTTACTGGTGATTAATGATCGCGATTAAATGAAGCAAATAAAATATACATCCTTACCAATAAAATATACATCCTAACCAATAATTTGTGACTTGAAATCATTTGTAGGTTCGCTTTTAACTGTTAACTATAACACTAGTAATAGTTAGGGGACCTGGTGGCAGATATTTTGGCATGATTTTACCGTGCACTGTTATTTCACAATCATAAAGTTTAAGTAAAATAAACAGAACATCTCTACCATTACATTATCATGCGTTTTTGGCCGGTTGCGAAACACAGTGTGGGGGAAACGAAATCGACCGCAGCGCTCGCTGTAGCAGAAATGGAAATATCTAAAGGCGCCTGTTAATATTGTCATTTTGCATATTTACTTACCTATATTGTCATGTTTACCTCTGGAACCAGTGCAGTTTAGCAAAAATGCGAATTTCACTGATATCGTAATGAAAGAATATAAATAAAAAACTATGTATTTTAAAAAATAAGTATCGGTAGTCATTACTTTATTATGAAAAATTAATTGGACGAAAAAAAACAATACATTCATTTCTTATATTGCAATTTTTTTCACTATTTTCACTTTAAACTTATAAATAGGTATTACATATTTAACAAACATATAAATATGAATGGTGATAATAAGAGAAAAAGTTAAATAAGATATTAATAACAATTTACAACATTTTAAAAAGATGACGTCTATCTCACTTGATATTAACAAAAACATTCAATTCTACCAATCTTAAAAATGTATTACGAAATCTTTGGTTTATGATTTTTTTTAAAATATAAATTGATAACGGGGAACAAATATATTTTAGCAATAATGAGAATTTTATTGTGTATCAGCCCGAAAAAAAACAACAAAATTACAGTAAGTAAAGATGATCCATGAAACTGTAATTACTTATAATTATTTACCTTTTTAATACCATGTAAATGGTTATTATTAACATTTCTGTTTAAATGTTTGTCGAGTGTGTAGTATATAAAATTATAAATTCAAAGTGAAAATAGTGAAAAACATTTCAGCAATAACAAAATAAAGATATTTATTGTAAGTAAATTTTTTTTGCAATACTGAGACGTATTTTTTAAATATGTCAATTTTTATGTGTATACTTCATCATAAAGAAATCACAAGATTAGTATTTTTGCTGTACTAAACTCATACTGTTTATTATTTTTTTAAGCAATAAAAGCAAATTTTCTAAATATGACACGATAGTTATTTTGTATTAAATTGTAAAAATACTTCAAGAAATAACAAATTCTAATTTTACAGACTTCCAATATTGAAATGAAAATAACAAAAAAAAATTAATGGATTGCTGATATAAAATGCATTCCGTCTGACATTGTTTTTGATTGAAATGTTATAATATGGGTAATATATTTATTATTTTACTCATTTTGTTAAGCTCAAAACAAATGGATATTATATATTCTGGGTACGGACAACTCAAATTTTGTTATTATTCGTTAATAAAAGCATTTATTTAGATATTATTTTTATATTATTCAAGTAAAATTTACCAGAGCCGTTAATTTGAAGCGTACTAATAAAATTAAAGCGCCTATAAAGCTGCTAACACCAGGGAGCGCTTAAGGTTTTAAGGTAAAATAAATAAATAAATATTTATTTATATATATATATATATATACAATTTATTTATTTTACCTTTATATAGGTAACATACAGTTTCAACATTATGTTTTAAATTACTCTAATCTAGACTTTTTCTGAATTGAGTATTGTTTTCAACGTGACGTAATAGAGTTAATTATAATAAATTGGAGTTTATTGAAATTTATTTATCATTTTAAAATTTAAATGAATACTTAAACAATTAATAAAATTTAAAATTATATATTTATTAATATTAATATGTAATAATCTCCCTGTGACTTTTTCCGTCCGAAACTTATGTATCCGCCTCCCGAATTTTCAATATATGCGGTTATATTGAAAATATCACAGTCGAGTAAAACGACGATAAAATAAATTAATAGAGTTGTTTTCTTCGCATGTTTGTAATCGTTATCATTAAAAATTTAGCTTTTCGTATTTTTGTTATCGATGCAGTTCATATATCGGAGGCAGAGACGATTTTTCATCGTCGCAATTTTCATATTCATTTTCCAAAAACAGACTACCTTTTCTGGGACTGTAATTTTTATTAATAAATTCATTCACACATATGTCGACAACATTACATTACACGAGTATCAAAGACAATAAATAATTGCCCTAACCATAAGAACTTATAAATTATTTTTAAACACGCGCTCTGAATACTTATCAAACAGAATCGATATAATAATATTCTATACTGATTTCTATCGCAGCACATTATGGCGACACCGTACGTGTTTATACATCGTCTAACCATATTCATATAATGAAGGACTCCATGACAAATCTAAACGATGATAACTTATAATTCGAAACGAGAACAGTAAGTTTCCTAATTTGATGCGTGGTAATTCATATATTTGCGAGCAAAAAGGTCGCAAATAAAAAACAACAAGAGTGGAAATATAGAACTTTGCTTCGGAAACTTTCTTATCACATTTCAACAGTGTTATCTGTTGTTGTGGCACACGCGCTTTAAGGGACACAATAATCCCTAATTATGCGATGCAGATAAAACTATTACAACATATGTTCAATACAAAAACTTGAAGTACACTTCGTATACACAAAAACACACACTTTTCGTTAGAGTCTAATTATGTATGCATGGATGTATAGAGGTATTTTTAAAGTATATTTACATACTCAAGTTATTAATATTACATTTTCACATAAGTAGTCTTTAAAATTTGTACGTATAATAACGCCTGAAAATACTTAGTAATTTATTAAGTCAGTTAATTAATTTATTATTAAAATACTTTTAATACACACTAATCATAAAATGAATATACGAGCCTAGTATTATTAAAATAAGAAACGGCGCGATGTAGTCTAATTCTGTATACAAGCAACGCGTCCGCTCTTCCCGACGAGCGATTTCGTACTACTACCGACTACCGACTACCGAATACCGAGTGCGCGAAGCTATGATGCTGCTGTCTTATCTAGCAATTGTCCGCGCACTGTGCTCTTGTTTAGCGAAAAACTATTCAGTTTAAATAATACCTTGTAAAACAACTTAAATTCCAACTATAAACAATATTTATGTTATGCCACGTAACAGGACTGCTCGAAGCAATTATTAAAAAGCTTCGTTTTTATTTTTTTTAACGGAAAATCTGTGAGTACACCTAATTACACGTAAAAATGAAGTATATAAGTGCAGTGTGAGACATGGATGTATTACATGTAGCTTTCTCTTTTTTGTCTGTATTTTTATATTAGTGTAACATATCAAATAATATTTGTCTCCAAATCTTTCCTTTTTACTAGGCTGCTTAATTAAAAGTTTAATTGTTGTTTAATTGTGACCACTGGATAAAAATATTTTACAGGATAGAAATTTTAATGAGTTTATATAATTTTTGAACATTCAAAATGCCTTTTTCCGGTTCATTAACTATTTTACTCGATTTCAACAAGTCAAGATCGAGTTCAATCAAAACTTTAATAACATGTCTAAACATATACCTTATACACAATTAAATGAAACTACGTGATGTAGTATTATTTCTACTATCTTTAATTTCTTTACCACGACCTAGGTTTCGTTGTATTACATCTTCAGGTGAGATATAAGCAAAGATTCTTGAATCTTGATTCGTGAATCTTTGCTTATATCCCACCTGAAGATGTTGTAATACAACGAAACCTAGTTCGTGGTAAAGAAATTAAAAATAGTAGAAATAATACTACATCACGTAGTTTCATTTATTTGTGAATAATGAATTTCTACAAAATTAACGCCAAATATATTCAATATACCTTATAGATATATACTTTACTTTCTTCCGACACTCGAAAAGAAAAACATACATCGTAATGATAAAATTCCAACTTGTGTTCTGGTGAATGATTGCGTGAACTTTTGAAATATTACGCAATTGTATTAAAATTTTGAAGTTTCTCTGTTCATAACAAAGTTATTACTATTAGTCTGCATCATATTGGCAAAGATGTGGATATATTTTGTACAAATGTTTAGCACCTGTAAGCACTCTACTCGATAGTGCGAAGACCATGAGGTCCTGTCGGTTTGATGTCAATAAATAATATAGACGTATTATTAATAATTAATAATAATATAGACGTATTATAATATAGACGTATATAATTGAGACGTATTATTTGAAAATGTGCGAATTCGGTTTTTTATTTAAATTTAGTCGGCTAATTAGTAATTATTGGACAATTATTTAGTTACAATGGCATGATATATTAATTAAAAAAACTAACTCAAAAAATTATAAATCAAACTCACCGTTTTTTCACGGTTTTTTTGGATCCTGAAAACATTGGTCAGTTGGAGTTAGTGCATTTTGAAACTTTATGACTCGACTAACAGCATAAGGTGGAAGATGTATGAAAGTACCGTCAACCATACAACCGTCACCATTTGCTGTACATCGACCCCAAACAATCTTTATGAAGCAATAAAAAAAATAAATAAATACTCTGAAATAAAGGAAAACAGTAACCTCGTGTAATTTAAACGGACGCCGTAAATTACGTTAACAAACAAAAAGAAAAAAATCAACCAAACGTGCGTTGGTTGCGAACAATTTCGAATATAACAGAGAAGATTAAATTTTCAACAAACTTTGAGATGATATTAATTTGTCAATATAATTAAACCAAAATAATTTTCAACGGAATAATGGTTAATGTGTAGTATTATGATTTCATTCCGATTTTTAAAACGTACGATCGTAAGAAAAGAGGGGCGGGAACGCGAGGGAATAATGAATTTAATTGAAAATATTGCATGACATTTTTAATTGCGTTTTGAAAGACCTATTCACTAATACCCCGCAAAAAATCCATCTCAAATTTCCTTGCATAGAAGTGTACCTCAAAAGTTATCCTGTCTTTAAATTGACTAAAAGTATGGGCCCGCAAAATGTAATCGTAAAATATTAAAAAATGGCGTAGTTATACAGCCCTATGATATATGTACAGTAGACGGACGAACAAACA
The DNA here is from genome assembly GCA_039881145.1 of Druceiella hillmani. Classification (NCBI taxonomy): domain Eukaryota; kingdom Metazoa; phylum Arthropoda; class Insecta; order Lepidoptera; family Hepialidae; genus Druceiella; species Druceiella hillmani. Next base: position 17,320,985 of record JAYKKI010000047.1, on the reverse strand, counting down.
TAGTGAAATTATAAGATTCCTAGTTTGTTACGGAACTCTAAAAATACCAATGCTTACATTTCTGTCGATATAATGATGAATTCAACTATGCTAAGAGCAATTAATTTCATCGTCAAAATTATCGATAAGATGATTTAACACTAGAGTAAGTGTCAAATAAATAACATTACACAAATAATATGTAGGTAAATCACATTATTTTTACGTATACTTTATTTTTACGTGTAATTAGGCGTATTATTCTGTAAACGGCTAGATATAAAAAAGTCAAATATTACATTGAAATACAATTATAAATAACTTTATATCTTGTTTCTTTATTATTAATATGTAATTGATTACAATTAGAATAGCCGTCACATTTGATATATAATATTATAATTATTAGCCATTACTTTCATATTGAGTAAAAAATTAATTTTCTTTTTTTATTTCAGTGAGTCAACTAATTAAGTTTACTGTTACCTCATCGTAATGTTTTATTTTTTTTTAATAGGATATATGTATTTAAAATATATACAAGAATACCTGCTACTTTTTTCGTTGTTTATGCTATCTTTATTTCAATAATACAAAAAAAACAAAAAAGTAACCTATGTGTACCAATAAAACTGGAACTAGGAGGGTTCTATTTACAATAAGATACCAACAAAAAAACTTTAATTTACACTATATAAATATGTTGTATAGCGTATCTTCCACAAGCAAAAAATGTTTTGCTTTTATTTTTTATTAATTGTAAACTATTTTTTATATAACAACTTCAAGTTTTTATAGAAGTAAAGGATATACATTATAGTAAAAAATAATAAAGTCTTTTTTTGACAATATCTCACACTGCTACAGAAAAAAAACAAATATTTCGTTCTTTTTGTATTTATTCGTCGATTGTTTCAGTGTGTGGCATATAATAAACACATTATATTATTAGGAAAGAACTACGAGCATATACGTGAAAAAAGTATACGATCCTTTTTACAGCAAATAAATTATTATGTATAACCCAAACGACATAATATATGAAATCCCATATACATTCTATAAATAACTGTTAATATTAAATTATCACTTACTTGTATTGAGGCAATGTAATGATATTATTATGATATAGGCAATTACTTTACATTTTACAGAATTTACCTTTTACTAAGGTGGAAAATTGTTGAATGAAATTGTTAATCTAAACAATAATATCTGAGCATTCACCCGTTGACGTATATAAATTATACAAATATTCATATTCGTACAAAAACCCTATTGATTTGTTTTCATGTTAGATAGCAACTTACGAACGCAATAACTACATCATTTGTGCTCTAATAAAATTTGTTCTGCATTAAATAGCTAATTCACCAAGTTATATCTTAAGATATTTTCTTAGAATATAGCTTTACTCTCGGAAACAAGTAAAATCACTCCTTACCGTATTCATAATCTTTTGGCATGTATACCAAGAAAATGAAAGGGTTATTTCTTGCAATCAATATTATAGGCTTAATAAATTACATAAAAACCAAAACCAAGCGACTAAATTGTTTATGTCGGAGCTTAATCAGAACGCAAGTTATTTGACATAACCAAAAAATGAATTCTGTCAAAAGATCAATAAATAATTATTGAATTTTCAGAAATAGAGTTCTCATTGAATGAGTTGTGTAATATTTTAATGAAATTCTAATATGCCTTAGTTCCAAAACCAGACCTAAATATGATGAACCTCCCTATAAAGTGCCTAAGCATAATAATATTCGATAAATTAGTGTATATGTTAAAATACGAAACGAAAAACGTGCAGAAAAACCAACCAAATGTGCATCACAGCGATTTTTCACCCTCACGCGTTATAAAATGTTAACTTACTCGAAAATTGAAAACCGACTTGAAGGCGTAGAATATCAGGAAAGAGCGATGGATCTATATCGTTTAGACTAAACGAGTGAAAAAATATATTTTCTGCTTCCAGGAAAGTCGCTATGTTCGACGCCAATAAAAATCCCATATTTGGACCGCCCCAATAGTATCTTGCATTCGGTTCATGGAAGAGATAAATTCGGTTCCAACCGTATCTGCGAACAAAGTAAACGATAACGCCATCTGTTAAACGGACGAGTTATTCGACGTCAGCTTTTAAACTGAAAAGACGACACATTCATCTGTAAACAAGGTTAGCAGAGTTACTTCTAATGCGTTAATGTAACGGTAGATGTCACTTACTTGTATATTTCGTTCCTATGGCGAAGCGTAAGTTGTCAGTATAATTTTGCTTCGAACTCTGTGTCGTATCCCAACTTGAAAATTTAAAAGTTCGTTCATTTTTTATGAACTGGGCCATAGTCTTCATCACAAGATGGCAGGTGTGTTTCCCAGCTGCTGAGTACTGCGCGAGTGGTTCGTTTACGAGAAATATTTTCCTCCAGTTGAAGCTAGATGTCATTGGCGGGTGAGAAACAAGTTTTTTTTATTTATTGTGTTAAAAAAGAAAACAAAGCGTGCAGTATATTTATAAATTTATATTTTAAAATGAAGAGGACTATAATATAAAAGGAGGTGATAAAACATTAAATAATATAAGGTAGTAAAACTAAATAATTTTTACCGAGAAATATGTTTACAAAGGAAGTCACTCACTTTATGTGACAAAAAATTGTTGTTTTTGTCTATCTATACATTAACAAATTATTATGATCACTTAACTCTAAAGTAAGATCACTTAACTCTAAGTAAAAACACAAGGTATACCGACAAGGTGAAATACCAATATTTCCCTAATTCAAAATTATTTTTCTTTATTTAACAAAAAATTACATATTTCTTTGATACCTATGTGATTAATGTTTTGTCTTATTAACTTTTAAATACCTGGCATATAATAATTTATATACGAAGTGTAAATAATATTATAATTGATATTTGATTATGAAAATTACAAATAACTTTTTAATATTTTTATTTTGCCTCTATTCTGACTTACTCTCGAGGACGTTCATGTTCGTCGCCATAGTAAAAAATATTTGCACTAAACAAGTTTTCAAAACGGTACATGTTTTATTCGTGATCACACAGATATATTTTGTCAGTAGATGATCTCCTTTGCTAACAATTTTTAATAATTCTCCACAATTTTTTATAAACTTTGAATTTATTGTTAACAATTTTTAATAAACTTTGAATTTAGGATCCTAATTAGGATATAGGAAAGGAAATCAGGAAATAAGGAAAATGTTAACAGTTAGGACGGTTAGGATCCTATTTAGGATCCTAATTAGCCAGTCAGGGTGGTTCCTGCCTACCTGATTCGCCTAGCTTCCTGATTAGGAAAGGAGTGAGGAAAGTGTAATCGAATTCAGAAAGCTTAGGCGGCTCGCGACGAGCTAAGGGAGTGGACGTATTCATTATTTTGTAAAGCGTTTGTTTACGGTAAAATTGTGTTAAATTAAGAAAAAGAAGTAACTTTAAATGTTCTGGTGGTTGTAAATACATATGTAAGTATGAATAAAATATTGTGCAAAAAAAATTGTTATTACTTCTTTAGAAAGATAATAGCTAAGATGCAGTACAGGAATTTTTATTTTTTGTAGAAATTGCAGATATTAAAAAAACAGATATTTATCAAAATTTTGAGTTTAAAAAATTAGTAACTTTGTAACTTGTTACGAACATGAGACCCAATTAAAAAAATATTATGCCACATCTTAGCTAATAAAAAAAAAAAATGTGTTGCAAAATTTAACCAGATCGGTTAAATAGATCTGAAAATATCTTATACACTAGTTTTAAAAAAGCAGTTTTCCAAAAAAGCCAAAAAAAAAACAATACGGCGTTAGCGTCTTGAACAATACAAACTACATCGATGAAACATACTGATTCTGTGACTGTGAATGTTTGGCGAGTCTTAACTAGTTCGAACTTTGTGTTTGTGTTCGAACTTTGTTTAGCTTCCAAAATTAATTATTTTTATAAAACATAAAAATATTGTTATAAAGGCCTGACTAAAAAAACAATAACCTTTGTCAATGTTCGGCAAAGAGTTCTCGCGGCTTTCTGCTGGGTTCTCTTCTAATTGCTATAACTTCGGACATAAATTGAATTTTGAAATAGTTAAAAGTTTAAAATATTCTTAAAAGTATAAACAATTTATCTTACTACCTAAAATTCAGTTTTGTAAAAATCTCTATCACCATCAATCGTATTTTTATGCTTAGAGAGAGTAGGCGCCATTTTAAAAGTCGTGTCGTGTACCCGCGTGGACATTCGCTCGCGGATTGACTTAGGATCCTGATTCAATGTAGTGTAATAAAGAGCTCCTAAATTCGCTTCCTTTCCTAAATCCTAATTAGGATCCTAAATTCAGAGTACTGTAATACCCCCTTTACATGCGATACATTTTTATATTTAACATTGTTCTTTATAAAACAGAACCAAGCGAGCACTGCAAAATACCTCATTACAATAGAAGGCGTAATTTGTGTATATTAAATTAAATAATTCGTTAATTTTGTGTATATCCGACCTTATCAATGTTATTAAATTTAAGAACAAAAATAAAAATGACACATTCCGTCGGTCGATTGTTGACTCATGTCAGTCAATCGCAGAAAACATGTTGTTTTACTTCAGATTATGGACCTAGACTCATTACTTAGGTAGTTTTACAATGTTTATTGGTCGGGGCAGTTATAAAAGTGTAATTATGCAGGAAGTATGAGTTCAAACTTTGTCGCCAATGTGCCTAAGTTGTTAGACAACTACAATGAGTGGCCGTTTGCCTTGGGGAATTTGCTAATCTTGGAGGGTATAGACGAGTGCATAAAGAGTGAACATGATGCCAGCCAGTACGCAATTGCGGTTGCAAAGGTCACCAAGGCCAAAGCTAAATTAATGCTCGCAATAAACCCGTCACTGTACGTGCATATAAAAAAACAAAATCTTCGGATTAGCTTATAGTCTCTCTATCTGAATTTTAGAGGAGGATCACTTTGCTGCAATATCTTATTCCAGTCATGCTGGAAACATGTCATTTCATCATGAATTAAATACATCAAGCAAATTTTGGAAAAAGTGCAAAGACTCAATAGTTCAGGATTCACTATTAATGATGAATGGATCGGCTCTCTACTTTTAGACTGAATACCAGATCATTTTATGCCTTTTATAATGGCTAACGAACATTCGGGAACTCCAATGGACGCGAATGTCATTAAATAAAATTTATTGATATAGCCTCTCTATATATCAGCGACATATGAACCTGATAGAGGCATTGCGTTTGCCATCAAATATGGCAGAAAAACCGCAACGTTGGTCATACTGGTAGTGGTGCTAGTCTTAGCAAACATGGCGAATCGACATTATCAACGAATTATGATAAAATGAGAACGTCAAATGCGAAAATAATAACCTCAACAATGGGGTTAACAAATGGGATATTATTGCAATCAGTGTCCACTGTTAGGTAAAAAGTACCATAAAAACAAAAATTAAATGCATTAGTGCATTTAATATAGTGTCCCTAAATGGAACATATAGTAAAAGCGACAGGTACGTCGATTCCGGTGTAAGTGCGCATATGTCACTGAAAGAGATTTGCATTCTGAATACATTACATTTGAAATTACCAGAGATTACTGCTGCAAACCAAACCAAGGTTGGTGTTTTGTGCACAGGCAATGTAAAAATAATCACTGGTTGAAGTTACGAAGTCACAGTGAAGAATGTTCTGTGTATTCCGGATCTCTAGGCTAACTTGTGGTCGGTCAGTGAATTTCCAAAAAAAGGAAACATCGTCATATTTGAATGAAATAATTTCTACAAAAACAACGAAATTATTGCTGAAGCAGACTCGATCGACGGTGTTTTCAAATCAAAAACAAAAAACGAAAAAGTTGCTTGTTGACTGATTCGACAATTGTAGACAAGTATATGTATAAAAGATTAAGTAGAGGTATAAAAGATTAGGATATATTAATAGCTTTTATATGGACAGGATGAAGAATGACATATGGTTTAAATTATCCTGCTAACTATCCTGTAGCCAAATCAACGTGAAGTGAGGGGAAACTGTCGCGGTTGCCGTTCTCAAATGCAGGTCACAAAAGTACTCTATACCTAATATATATGCGGCCTCTTTGGAATGCAAGCCCATCGGAAGACCCAGATATTTTATATTGTTCACAGTAAAAAGTGAAGCTTTGCATTACTTTCAAGAACTTAATCGCTTGTAGAGAAACAGCTAAATAATAAAATTAAGGTATTAAGAACGAACAATGGCTGCGTGTACTGCGGTAATGAATTTGAAAATTATTTGAATAATAACCCATATATACCACAATAAAATAGGCTAAGTGAACAGACCAACATTACAATTCTGGAAAGGTACCTATTATATGAAGATGATTTAAGCAAATGGTATAGGGCAGAGGCTGCCAATACAGTGGTCTACTTGGAAAATCGAACCGTTCCTTCAGGTACCAGCAAAATTCCATTTCAATTTTGCCAAAGTTAAACCAAATATAAACTATCTCCGCATTTTCGGTAATCCAGTAATGGTCCGCATTCCAAAGAAACGGAGACTAAAATGGAATAACAATCCCGTAAGAATATTTTGAAGCTGCAAAAGGGTATAGAGTTTATGACCCCATTAAATTTAAGGTAGTTACGAGTCGGGATGTTATCATAACTGAGACTCTTAGAAAGTCGGAAGAAGCAACCACCTTTATAGAAAATATATCTATAATGGAGGATCATAACGTACCTGAACCTCTAGTCAAGACAGAAACAGTCGACAATTCTAAATTCAGTAAATCAGACTATGCTGATGTTGAAAAATTACAGAGATAGAGGAAAACTTAAAGGTGACAGAAGCATACTCAAATAAGACTTTGGGAAGAAGTAAACAGCCGTGAAAATTTCCTCAGAAAATATTATATTTATATGAATAAGTGTTTTATATATATTTGATGATTGTAAGTAGCATTAAAATACACAGAACCAGAGTATTGGTCCAATAGTATGAAGGAGAAGAATCAATGTTTCGAAGTCAATAGCGCATGGGAGCTGATATAGTAGGTGGGTATTAAAAAAACATGACATCGATGGTAGTGTTCATTACCGTGCTAAAGGATTTATAGAAAAAAGAGGGCATTGATTTCTCTGAGACCCTGTGACACCATACTACGATTGTTGTTTGCATTGTCTGTGCAGCTTAATTTTTGGTATTACACAACTTGGTGTGACTACCGCTTTCTTGAATGGGGAGCTCGGGAAATCAGTTTACGTGCTAATGCTGGGAGAATTGATCAGTCAGAATGTAAAAAAAGTATTCAAATTAAAAAAGCTGTTTATGGCTTAAGTCAGTCTCTTTAAAGTACATTAGCTTCACTAGAAAGTAAGCTTCATATTTCGGATTAAAAGATTTAGGAGAAATTAAACAGGTATGGTCGTATATGTTAATAAAGCTAATGGAACAATTTCATTAAGTCAGGAAAGTTATGTAAAACAATTTTTCATAAATGTAATATGATTGGTTGTAAACGATTAGTATTATTTGTAAACGATTAGTATCCATTGGAAAGTAAATTAAATATAATTAAAGATAAAATTTGTATCGGCCAGATGACTTCTCAGCACTTAATTGGCAGCCTAACGTACTTAACAGTATTAACTAGATCGCTTATTCACTGGATTACCTTAGCCAATTCAATAATTGTTATAATATTGAACATTGGTGTTACGCTAAAGGCACATTAAAATATTTAAAAAAAAACAAAAAATTTTGGATTAAAAGATAGTAAAAATAATAATTCTGAATTAGTAGTGTTTATAGAAGCTGATTAGGAGAGTGATGTAACAGATAGGAAGTCCTATACTCGTTTGCGTTTTATTTTATCAGGAAGCGTAATCTCATGGGAATCAAAGAAGTAGAAAACTGTAACTTTATCCAGCACTGAGGCCGAATGTAAGGGCCTCACAGGAGGTTGGAGGGAAGTGGTATATTTCCGTAACTTATTTTATGAAATAGCTGGTAAAGTTTGTATTATATTTCTGAACAATCATAATCAAACTGCTTTGAAATTATCTGCAAATTTTGTTTTCCATGAACATACTAAGCGTATTGATGTAAAATATCATTTTTGTAGAAATTGTGTGACAGATAATATAGTTGATAATCAGTATCCGCCAACTGGTGCAATGCCAGCAGACTTGTTCACTAAAAGTTTCAATAATGTCAAATATTATTACTTTATACGAAGCTCTTGGACATTTGTACTGTTGGACATTTGTATTTATTTGTGTTTATCCACTTATTAGATATAGTAAGGCTGTTGACATCGATTAATGTCTGATAAGTGCTCTTTAACTTCTTTTTTTGTGGGTATATACCACTTTATCAAAATTTAAAATTTAAAATGAAAAATGAAAATGACAAATTCCGTTTATCGATTGTCAAGTCGTGTCAATCGATTGCCGAAAACGCGTTGTTTATAAAACTTTCACAGTGTCATAAGTAGGGCTTCCACCCGGAATTAAGTGATTTCCCAATTGCGTAATTACGAACTGCTTTTAGAATTTTTATAAATCTGTAACTCAAAGGTAAAATTCCGTAATTACGGAAGTGTGTATCTTGATTTAAACAATAAAAATATACCGATCGAGTACCGATTTATATTGCATTACATGCTATAAATACGTAAAATTATATACCAATGTAGGTTGTAATACAACATCTTTGAAAATAGCGGACAGCACTGTTTGTCTGTACTGACTAGTTGCGCTGAGGTAATTCTCCGTAATTTATTTTAGACTCAGGGAGTTCACACACGACACGATGAACATTGAACAATAATTATATCCCATTCAATTTCAAAAGAGAATCTTTGTAAATAAAACGAAATTGATAGTTAAAATATGGTCGGTACAAATTTATATTCGATCAGCTGACGACTATTTATTATCATTATATTATATCCAGAGTATTATTAAACTATATACATTATCAAAGCATTAACTTCAGAAAGTTTCACCATAAATAATGTTATAAGTAGAAGTATTACACCATTATTTTTTGAATACGAATTGTAAAATTTAAGTAGTAAAAATGGAAACTCTCCATTTTTATTGCTCATCTACCAAACGTTTAAAACATTTCATGAAAGTAATCCAACTCTGGACGCTTAAAAAACCTAGAGCACATATATCCTACTCATTAATTTTATAAGGCGTTAGATTAAGATAGCTATAGCGTGTCAGCTTACGCTGCTACGACATGATTGCATTATATACAAATGTGTTATATTTGGCATATAGATAAACAAACATTGTGACATGTTGTTTTATTTTCAAATAAGTACTACAATATTTTTCAGTGTAGCCTATATATTGTATACATACATCAGGATAGTGTTTCTATAATAGCTGAGTTTTTACTGTTATTTCGTTGTATATTTTACGTTGAGTTTGACCGAGAGGTATAGTTAAATAGACAGCCGCAAGCCATCATGTTTAGTCTCAGAAAAATGCGCTCGTGCGAACAATTTCTTTGATAGGAGGAATTATATACATTGATTATCCCGGATGTTGAGAGGTGGCCGAGGCCGAAACGCAACCGATTGTTTTTATACATACTATAGTGCATTCGCTGTGATTCGTTATGAGGCATTTTAGTGGTCCTGCAAAAAGAAACGCATTATGAACGGCATAGTGTATGTCCTAAGCGGAAAGTAATATAATAATTGAAATATTATTCTGAAAAAGACATACATCTACATTTGTACCTTCGTACAAGTAGTTTAAAAAGTAATGTATGTATGTCTTCAACAAATAATTAAATATTTACTTCAAATTGACATACCTACATTACTTTTTTACTACTTGAACAATCTGAAAAACATTTGAATAGATGTTCAATACATCTTGAGGTTTAATTAATGATATTATTTTAAAACCGTACTTTCGTCCGACTTTCATAAAATCATCAGATTATCAGACGAAAGTGCCGATTTGTGCTTATGAATTTTGCGGGACAATAAACTTTTATTCTCCATTCGGATGAGTATGCTTGGTGAAACTAAATTATTAGTTTTTGTTTTGAGGACAACCAATATGGGCTCTCTGTCTCTCTCTCTCTCTATGATCATCTGTCTCTCTGTCTATTGCACAAACACAAAATCTAATAATTATATTGAAGAGGATATTTATAAATGTACGTAGGACTAACAAATCTGAATTAATCCGAGTGCACAGCTAATATAATTATTTGCGATACTCCTTATTTATGTTTACAAGGTTACACTCCTTATGTTAAAATGCATATATATTCAGGAAATAAATTATATTTTTTCATTAACTATATGCACACGAATACTTAGTACTTTCAGCTGAGCAAAGATAATGCGACGCCTGCCAACGTGACGGCGTAGACTTTTAGTCCGCATGGCGTGAACTCGAATTGTCATTCTCGATTGTTGCTCTCTGAATTTTTGGTATTTCATACACATATTTCATTATTTTGTATTATATTAAGTTTATTATAATACTGTATATTTAAGTATAATAATATGTATTATTTTGAAATGTGTTTTCATTGTGTAAGTAAAATGGTAGATTCCTAGTAAGGGACGAAAATAATAATTAGTGGAATTCTATCATTTTTATCGCCAATGAAAAAACCTTGAAACAAACATTGATATTTATAAACTATGTAATAGATAGATTTATACTAAATATGTAACTCAAAGGTAAAATTCCCTAATTACAGTATTTTATCTTTGAGTAAATACCGTAATTACGGAATTTACTCAAAGGTAAATTGTAAATGGTACAACAATCATACGATGAGTTGTATTAGTACAACGTAAAATACGATGTACTAATACAACTCATCGTATTAGTACATCGTATTTTACGTTTTTAAAAATATATTTTAATTATTACTCAAAAAGTAAGTATTTGGGATTATTTTGTAATAATTTAATTTTCTAACTCACATTCCATTAAACTAGTATTGCTATCGAAATTTTTTGGTATTATTTGTTGATAAGTTTTTTTAAATATTCTTTAATATATCTATAAAATCGTGTGTATGTAGTGTAAATGTGCACACTAAAAAAAGTATATTTTTAATCTCAAATACCAAAAAATCCATATAAAATTACTAACGTGAATCAAAGAAAAAATTTTCCAATGCCTGAACTCTCAAATCGAATGGTTTACAAAGATTCTCTTTATAAATTGAATGGAGTATAGTCCTTTCAAGTAAAGAATAGAGTTCAATATTACTTACTTAAGGGGAACCCCCAACATTACTTAAGGGGAACCCCCGCAAATTGCGATGCAGTGCGGGTATGTCCCTTTGGAGAAGTCCTCGAGTGCTGCTTTCAAAATGAAAAGAATTTTTTTGTCATTGCTCGATCATCAGTCATCAAATTCACATATTTGCTCAAGCAGTCTGTTTTAGTCCAGTTAAAGATTCTGTTGTGACTTAATGATTGTAAAGTTTCTGGCCATTGTCGCGATAAATAAATTATAAATCGATGGACTTTATGTTCAGCACTTCGTTTGGATCATAAATTATACATACTCGATGCAGCTATGTAATTATTTAAACTTTTTTTTACCTACTAACTGACTTGCTTACCTTATACAGCAGTTTTATAAGCAACCAAACGAGTTATTAAATTTATACCTGTATGTACAATAAAATAAAATAGAGAACCCTGTTTTACACCTTTTAATTAAATAAGCTTTGGAAATGCTGGACTATCATAATATCGATTACATCAAGCAAATTATTGTTTTATAATATTTTTTTAAATCAAACCGAATTTGCTAGTTAATATTTACGTTCTTTCAATATAATGAATGTAACTTTTTTAAAGCTTTCAATGAACTTTATTTTTGTGTAATTATTTTTTCAGGTGAACAAAAAGGAGTTTTTAATCAATCTTCGATTTGGAAAAATGTATTAAAATCTTCTGGTGGTTCAATAGGAGCTTTACATACCCACATACCTTCTAAGCGTATTGGTAAACTGCCAGAACAAGACTCCGAAAGAGTCAATACTTCAGCTAGTGCTAAAAATGCCCAAGAATAAATCAAAACATTAGGATAATCCTCCAACAAAGAAAACTAAACTTACAGAATATTTTAAACTTATGGAGGCTCGCATGGCCAGATTTGCAGCACTAGATGAAATTCCATTAAACAAATTTTGTGTCTTCTGAAGATCTGAGATATCAGTTTAAACAGTCTGGCTATAATTTATCAAAATCTCCTATGACTAAAACCAAGACAGTTCTAGTACAGAGTGATAAAACAAAAAACAAATTAATTTAACAATTTAAAGAAATTAAATTTCAAAATAATATTTAACAATTTAAAGAAATTAAAAGTCAACAATCTGAAACGTTCTTTCACTGTATGATTTGTAGTATGGAGACCAAATAATTTACCCATATTCGAGTATAATTCTATTTAGTGAACAATATAAAAACGGAAATGTGTGATGGTTTTTAAGTTCCTTGGTGGAGCGAGAGATGAATCATAGAATTTGGGTATGTACCCAAATTCTAACGTTATGAACAACACAATCGTAGTGAGAACAGAATGTCAATTTACATCAAGGATTTTTTTTCGATATCCCTGACAACAGATTTACGTTGTCTTGTCGAGTAGCCCAACACATAGTTAAATAGAGTTTTATTCTTTACAGTAGTGATGGAAATGTTAAGCACTAGTCAACATTCAGAAACCTCCTGTTAGAGACACACAACTCGGCTATTTCAAATAGTTTTTGTTATAGATTTAGACAGTCTTTAACGTCATGCACAGTGGTGCAGATCTTAAAATCATCTGCATAGAGTAAACACATAAGTAGTTGTATCAGATCGTTAATCAACATTGCAAAAAGAGGTCCCAAATGCATATCTTGTAGTACCCTGGAGGTGATTGTTATGGGTGCAGAAAGATGACCTATGTTACTCACAAGTTGACTCCTGTCATTTAGATAAGATCTAATCTATCTCAATGAATAACCATGGATGCCATAATATTCGAGTTTCGTGCATAGTATTGAAGAATCGACCTTTTAAAGGCTTTCGAAAAGTCTGTATAAATGAAGTCTACCGGCTTTATTCTTGTAAAAGCGTCACAAAGATAGTTTTTATATTCTAATAAATTACTTACTGTTGACGTTTTTGAAGCAAACCATATTTCCTGGTAATGGAAACAAAGTAATGGAATTAAAGCTTAGGTATACAAAACGAAGTCCTAATTAAAGGTTATACAAACGAATGCCTGGTAATGGAAATAAAAGCTTATACAAAATGAATTCAAATAATTTAGCTAAATAGATCGGATACTGATAGATCTTTATCACCTGATTGGTAGATAGAAATAATGTAGGTATTTTGTCAGTGAGTAAGAACTTTACAAAAACATTGTTAACAATTTTAGGAAAAACATTTTATTCTGAAAGAGCACTATATTAAAATACAAACTTAGATACATGTGACTAGACAGAAAATAATTATTTAAAAAAAGGTATTACTAATGCAAAACTGAAGACAATATTGTTAAAGCGTAGTATATCGTTTGAAAGGGCTAGTTGTACGGGCCTCAAAGGATTTTTTTGTCACAATTACAGGTATTATATTTTAAAAGATATACTGAAAAGAATGCAAAAGAAATATGTTCTCCCCTTTATTTCCGTAACTAAACAACCTAAAATTATGTAAGAAAGTTCTTAGAAGACTATACAAAAGTCCTAGAAATATTAGAACGATTACCTTATATTTTTTTAAAAATGAATCATATTTAACGCCTGTAAACGATATAGTGAGCAATATATTTACGTTGTAAACAATTTATTCTTGTGAATAGTTTAATGAAGAAACTATGTATCCATAAATGTTTATAAGTGCCTAAATGTGTACGGAACCCTCGTAATACGAATTCTACTCATGATCGACATTTTGTTTAATATAAGTGAACTTAAATATTAATGTATTTTAAGGACCATGAAAATGAAAATATCTCACTTCTCCCGACTTAAGAAACATCGTAATAAAAAATAAAGCTCGCGTGAAGATGTTTCAAACGGTATAGATAAAAATAATAAAATCCATATTTTATACATTGGTAAGTCAATTTGTCCAATGTTCTTTCTGAAGTTAATTTTTATTAACTCTGGCTCATGCATGAATTTATTGTTATTAAAATTAATTTTATTTGTTATTTAAGGTGGTTGTCGTGTAAAACGCGTTATCGACTATATTCGCTGAATTTTTAATATATCATTCAAACTATTAATATCTTATTTAAAAATTTAAAAATTATATTCTGTTTAGTTTTGGTAAAAATCTCTCTCAAAAATTGTACAATTAACATTACAGGAACCCACACCTCATTTTACTTCAAAAACGCGTCGAGAGACTTGTCTAAAACCTGAATCAATGTAAAATGACGTTATATTAGCAGTTTGGAAAAAAAATAATTTAACAATAAAATCCTGCTGTCACACGGCAACTACCTGTGACAGCAGGTATTCTGTTGTTGCTTATAATAATCTAGTCCTGATCTCAATAAGTAACACTACATTGTGATACAACATTTTAGATATCTTACACTGCACGAGTTTAAATTAATATATATATAGTTTGATTTTAAATTAATATATTTAGTAATTTATATATGTTTAAAAATTTAAGTTATTGTTAAAAAGTGACGTGGAGGACGTTGCATGATTATATAGATATATAAAAACAGGTCAAGAAATCTTGAAACAATATTTCATTGTAGATAAACACGAATATTTTCACAATTAAATAATTTTAAATGGAATACTAGGAAAATTTGAAGGAAAACAGAAAACACCATAAATACAAAAAGAGTTGACACTTGAGATGAAATAAAGAAATCCCTTATTCAAAATATTATTGACTAACGCGATGAAAACGCGCTTAATCAAGGGCTTATAAATAACGCGGTCTAAATCTATTAAATACAGTATTTACTTGTATCTACGTTCATGACACAGACGAAATATATCTTTGTTCATGACACGGACGAATGTTTCAGTGCACAAACATTTAAAGTATATCTTGGCTAGTCTAAAACAACGATTCTCAAAGTAGATTATATGGATCTCTAGGGGTCCACGAGACGTAAGCGGAGGTCGTTGTGATCGAATCCCACTTAGGATACCCCATTAAAAATAGGATATGGAAAAAGGTAAGGTGCAGTTCAGAAAAGGGTGCCAGCAGTACAGGCTTCAGAAATATATAGCCTAATATATTGCTTATTCTCCATTACAACTTAGTGCAAGAAAGTTTTTCATAGCTTTTCCATATTTATACCTCCTGAAGATGTAAAGCTACATCTCGCTGATTTGAAGCCAAATATTGAAAAACTGTTATGAGAACTTCGAGCTTATGCCTCACCTTATTATCATTATTTGTGTTTTAATTTTATATAAAAATTTCACTAGGTTCTGATTTATTTCTTTTAATTTATACTTGCATGTTGTGTCTTTTCAATGAAGATTTGAATAAAAGTTATCCTTTCTCCCATTTTTTTTACAATTGATTCCTCTACAAAAAGACTCAAATATTAGTATGTTTAGAAAAATTCAATATCCAGGCAGGCAGGAGTTCTACGGAAGAAAATCGGCAAATAGGTGACAATATAAAAAGTTTAGTAACCTAAAAGAACCACCAGAATCTTAAATTAGAGCTACGCGTCCAAGTAGTCAGCTCATCTTTAATATATCGAAGAGGGTAAAAATATAGACAACCTATAAAAGAAAAACAATAATACAGTAGTTGACTCATTCTAAATTTTGATATTTTTCGTACTATATTGTGAAATATAAATTAATTAAAACCAGTCTGGAAAAAAATTTAAAAATTGATTGAAAAATAAGCCAGTTGTAGGCTTCTAAATTTGAAGATACGGATAGAGTTGGATATATCCCTGTCTCTTTTCTTCTCTTAGAATATAATGTGCAATATTAAAAATGACCTCACAACACAGTATTGCCGTCCTTCTCTAAAGGTTAAATTTAAACTTTTATAACGCGGTCAATTTTTAAGATTATTAAACAAAATTTTCACTCTTCATCAGCTTGTAACTTTAAATTATGATTAAGGAAATAAAAGAAATTATATTTGATGCAATTAAAAAAAATAACATTAATTTTCCGCAAAAAGGACTCTAACATTTAATAATAACAAACAAAAACAACCTTTCCAATTTCAAAATGAATCCAATCGAAAACCTTTAACATCGTTCGATAAAAATCAATTAACAAATGGCCAAATAAAACATGGCATAAGCAAAATGCCAATGAGCGGCATCTCTCGTAAGTCAACGAAGGATGCCGCTCATGGGCGTACACCGTTCATCATACACCGGTGATCATACACGGTTGCCAAACAATAATCAAACTAAAATTAAAAGTCAATTTAACCAATTTAAAAATTCTTCCCCGCAGCTGAAGAAGTTCATTTAAACGACTGAGAAAATACTATTCAAAACTATTATTATAAATTAGAATAAATAGAATAATTTGAACAATTAGATTACTCCCGAAAATATTAAAAATTAGATCAAAACTTTCATATAGACCCAGATCCAAAGATTAACATTCTAATTAAGACACAACTAGCATATATCTAAGTCCATAACCCGCCCTTGAAATTACTCACCGATACTGGCGCCAATAAACCATATTTTTATCCCCTGCACTAATTCAGAAATATTTTATTAATTTTTAATAAAACACGATCCTTTGATAACACTACTTTACACGGTTTTTATACCCCAGCCAAATTTGTTAATTTATTGTATATTTAGGTAAGATTTATTCAGGAAAAATAATAATAATAATCTATTACATCTGGTTTTCGAAATATTTATTTACTTGAAAATTGAAAAAATAGGCATACTAGTACAAAATTGAAATTGAAAATGGCTGACTTTTGCCTTTTTTTTATATTTGCTCTCATCGGTTTCTCTTATAATGGACCAACAGTAATCCCCTAACATGTTTTCATCCCAAAATCCCTGATGTCGTTCTTTGAAAATCTTTAAGTCTTGGTGAAAACGTTCCCCTTGTTCGTCACTCATGCTTCCTAAGTTTTCTGGAAAAAAACTCAGATGCGAGTGGAGAAAATGAATCTTCAAGGACATGTTGACACCCATCTGTTGAAAATTTTTCAATAAATCAGCAACAATTTGATCATAATGTTCACTTTTTTTATTTCCTAAAAATTCCTCCGCGACCGTCTTAAATGATTTCCAAGCTGCTTTTTCATTAATAGATAAAAGGTTTTCAAACTCAGGATCTTTCATAACTTTACGTATCTGTGGGCCAAAAAATATTCCCTCTTTCAGTTCTGCTTCAGTTATGCTTGGAAAGATTGTTTGTAAATATCGGAAAGCCTCACTGTCTTTGTCAAGCGCCTTGACAAAGTTTTTCATAAGTCCCAATTTGATGTGTAAAGGGGGTAGGGTAATATCTTTTGGATCTACTAACGACTCGTGTTTGACGTTCATTTTGCCTGGAATATACTTGTTTCGAATAGGCCATTCGGCTCTTACATAATGGTGTTGTCTTGCTCTACTGTCCCACAAACAAAGGAAACAACTATTTGTGTAGCCACCTTGTAATCCCAATAATAAACCGATGACTTTGAGATTGCCGCACACTTTCCATTGGTGTTCTTTATACTTTATTAAATTTAATAAAGTGCACATCGTTTCATAGGACTCTTTACAATTCACTGCATGGCCAATTGGTATAGACGGTTTCTTATTTCCGTTGTGTAATAATATCGCTTTTAGGCTATATTTCGAAGAATCGACGAAAAAGCGCCACTCTGTTTTGTCATACTTTTAGTTCATTACTTTAAAAAGTCCCGGGATGTCAGTGCAATAACAATAGTCACCTTCTCTTTTGAAAAATTCTGCGTAAACTTTGCTTCTGTTTCTGTATAACGTAACTTTTGTGTTTAACTTTAATAAATTCCATTGTCGCAAGCGAGAACCAAGAAGTTCTGCTTTAGATCTTGACAATTTTAAATCTCTTGTAAGATATTTTAATTCGGCTTGATTAATTAGACTTGGAGAGTTTTCTTGAACAGACAACTCGACAGAATCACTAGAAATCGATTTGAATTCAACATCACTTTCATCGTCTTCAGCTTGTAAATTTGAACTCGAACTACCGGGACAAACTGGATATGGCAGATCCTTCGAATGTAAAATAGGCTTAGTAACAGACGCAACTTCGGCATACATAATATTCTGTTTATTTTTTGCATTATATCCAGCCGTCTTCGTAACACAAAAGTAACAGCCATTTTCATGGTTACTGGGTTCTCTCCATAGGATTGGTGAACCAAATGGAAGATGTACGTTTTCTCCTGATGACCTCTAGAGTAAAACGATTCTATAGCTTTCGCAAAACACATGCGGCAACCACTTTTTATCTTGGTTTGCAACAGAAAATCCAAAATAATGAAGATATGCACTTTTAACGCACCTACAATGGGTCTTCGCTTTTTTGAAAATATAAACTGTCCACAAACGTAGCAAAAACGACCAGAACTGTGTCTACACTGTCTACTCGACATTTTTATTTAATTTAAAACAAAATAGTTGCCGTTTGAAGCGAATTAATGAACATTAAACTGACGTCAACATTGTAGGGAACTTGAAAAAAATAAATTTTTTAGAAAGAAATTGTGACGTGATAGAATATTTTTGCTGATACTTTTAGGTTTAAGGAATGTAGTTTAACATATTAACATACATTTCTTTCGGGGTAGGTATATAAAATAAGTTAAAATTTGTAAAGTAGTGTATAATCGCTAATATGCATTGCACTTCTCATAATAACTACACGATTACACTACTCACTTTTAAAGAACTTAATGAACCAAAACTTTACTAAATTTTAAATTTATAAATTTTTTGATATGTTCGATTACTCAGATGATTATAAACACTAAAGCGACTAACTCCGTATTAATGTTTAGATCAGGTAAAACTAACATATTCGAAAACGTAATTGGCGCTAAGACAACAGTATAAACAAAAATACTTATATCAATCCCAAAATGATAAGTTTATTTAACCGAAAATATAATTAACCATTATCGTATTCCGCCAATAGTGACTAATGCCGAGGAATGTCACGCTTGTGTAGAAATTAATAAACCCTCTTCTACCTATAATTCTTAGCGCAACGTAAAGGGTTTTAAGCTAAGAATTTTATTTCGGTTGTGCCATTTGACATTATAAATTTCGAAACTTACCAGTGCGCGAATCTATATACAAGTAAGCTTTAAAAATTTACTTTGAACCTTACATTCCAAGTTGAAAAAAAAACATTTCTTTGTGTTATGTAAACGATATAGTGATAAATTCCATTTTGAAAACTAATTTTTAAAATTCAGCAATAAAATTGAATACCACATTGACTTGACATTACTTTACGAAACACCCGTTTATATAAAATATATAGATTCCCATATATACACAAACAAGAAAACCAGAATGAAATAAATAAAACGTTAAATCAAAAGACTGTACAACCCTCGGACTTACTCTGGTTAAAGAAATTCGGTAAAACGAAATGAAGATTGCTCGTGAGTTACAGAAAAATTACCAAAAAAATTATTAACGATAAACATATTAATATCAGCAGAATATATCCAAAAATAAGCAACATATTTAATATACTCCGTCGTTCCCAATAATTTTTAAAACTAGATCTCGTCAGTGACTTTCACCAATTGAAATGTACCTTATGATAATAAAAAGACGCATTTACTGTTGAAAACGGTCATTAAAAATCTCTTCGAATTAAAAAAGCACCATACACTTTCCAATGAGTAATGGATAATATTTAGGTCTTTAGGTTTAGGTTTACAAAATATTTTATACTTCGTATATCTTGGGGGCATAATTATTATCTAAATATCTCTTCAGAAACCATAATTAATAGTTAAAAGTTTTCAGTGACTGAGAGAATCAAACATTATAATTCAACTTAATAAATCAGAAATTTGTAAAACACGAAATCCCTTACCTCGGATATACGAGTATTATTACTTCAAACGGATTTAAACTCAATCTAGACAAAATAACTGCGGTTAAAAATAATCCTTTTGCAAACATAATGAATGAGATAAAATCATCTCTAGGACTTATCCGATATTAACCAGAGTTCGCATCTAATTCGGCAAAATTAACGAAACCCCTAATTTCACAAAAAAGGAGCCAATATATACTTTTATGAATTGCTTTCAACTTGACCAAGAAGTCTTAATGAATGATCCATTACTGAATGGATTTGTATTGACAACTGATACTTCAAACTTTTCATAGGTGTAGTACTCTCACAAGAGCCGATAAAATCCTACAAACTCATTACATATACACCCTTAACTATAAGGAAACTAAATATAGTATCAGAAAAAGGAGTCTTAGTCATAGTATGGGCTACGAAATACTTTAGAGCATATTTATTTGGATGGCGCTATATTTTGTGGATATTTTCCTTAAAGGAAACTAACTCACACTCCGAAAATTGGCTCCTCAGGCTAGAGGATTTGATTTGATTAGAAAGTATTTTATAAAAAGGGCAAAAGTAATACAAATGCTGGCGCCACTTCCAAGTTCAGAATTTATTCTGCAATAATTTATTATTGCACAAATTACTACCAACATCACGCGAGCAGAGATAACCACATTATTCAAAATATATATTAAACCTAATAATAGATATGGTACGTGGGTATTCGATGAAAAACACATTCCCTTAGTACTAAAGACCCTTCAAAATACTTTTTAGAAACAATTAAAACAGTAATCGACATCAAAATTAATATCGAAAGTAAAATTAATGAAATAATAAGAAATGTGAATTTAAGCAACCTCATGCTTTCCGATTTTATAAAAATATCTAATTGTACGGATTAACCACAATAAATACACAATTCTTTTGACTTTATATTATACCCCACAGTGTCATCCCACCTGAATACATTTATTACATAATAGGGTACTTAAAACACTTTACTTGCCTAATTTACTAATAATTCACAATAAGATATTAGTGATTATTATAACATAATAGATACGGGTTCTGTTACACCGACAATATAGTGGTTTTGTTATTAACATATCTTTAATGTACGGGGAAGAATACTTCCATTATCACCTGTTTCTCACTGTCACCATTAATCAATCTATGATCGTTCCCTTTAAACCATTTCTGGCTATGAAAAAGCATTCATATCATTACATGATATATACTGTACGAAATATAAGCCCACATACTATTATAACAAAATTAATCTATTTGAGTCCACAGCATCCAGACTGCATCCACAGCTTGATATTTTTCCAGGAATTATCGAAGACATTCCAGCATTAACAACATCCATTAAAATCGTGAAAAACCTAGATGACCAACATTACGCTATTGCCTCTCTAAAAACACAAGAATACCATTAATATGTGGAAATTATGACCACATTTTCGTACAATGGTCTGCAAATACAAATCCAATACCAAAAAAATAAACATGCACAACGAATTAAAATGGTATCCTTTTTTCGACAAGGATTCAAATTAACAAAAAAAAACAGGAAAATAACGACTACTGAAAGTTAAGAACACGAAAAAAACCATGAACTTAAATAATTCATCGAGAGAGACTATTTCCTAGAAATAAATAGTAAAAATATTTATATATAAAACTACTACCTCACACACAACTCTACCTCGTACTCGCGTCTGTCGCAATTTATTTATTTATTTTATTTCTACTTATTGCTACAAGAGCAATTTCTTACTGTCAACCAGAACACCAGCCCACTCGACGAGCGGCCGGGAATCGAACCCGAGTCCCCACGGTCCGCATCGCAGTAAAAGGCCGTGTGCCTTGTGATCAACTCAATACACCGCGATGACGACATACCTAATGCTACCTAATGCAATTAAAACTAAAGATAATTTTGCAATGGAAACCCACTAACGAAATGAACCCAAGAAAAATATTCTAGCAAACTTTCTTCGTTGATGAAACAAGATGCCTGCATTTAAGGAGCGAGGTGTTATGATAACGAGAATAACTGAACATTTCCCGTACTCTAACAGAAGAATGAGCTTTCTACTTAATATAAACACTCACATCAACTTCTGCAGAATTTTTACCAAAACATCGACGTACTAACCGAGGATATAAAAAGATTCCTGCCAAAAACCAACGCGGCTCTCTTGGTCAATTAACCATAGTCTCCGGAACTGTTTGCCGCATCTCGCCACAGTTCTGTTTATCTTTTTTTATGTGGCTTTGTTCTCATTTATTAAAATATTATTTTGACGTTATATAACGTATTCACTAGCTGTGATAAAATATGTATTATTTAATAGTAAAATACTTCTCTTAAAGAGTTGTTCTCGAAATAGCGTTTAATATTAAATTAAGACTGTGGTTTTATTAAAATTAAGACTGCGGTTTTTTGTATAAATTGTTACGTAAAAATATTCAATTTTATTGGCGCGCATTAAAAAATGTCGGTATATATATATATATATATATATATATATATATACAGTTAATCCGCTGAATGTATGCTGTGACATGTTGTGACTTGTTCGCGGTGTCGTGAATTTTGTTCGACGCGTATTGTCTCAGTTTAATTGTGAATATGATTGCGGACGTTTCTAAATTTGCTGCACGTGTCGCAATTGTTTGGCAAACATTAACACCAAACAAAAGTTAAGTGACTAATAAAAAGAACAACGAACAGATTTCAATTAGAAAAAATGATTATGGATTAGCCTTATTCTGGTACCAGAATAAAGGAATTTTTTTAATAACTCCAAGTCAATTAAAAAATAACTATCATACAATCATCCTAATGATTCGTTCAATGTTTAAAAAGAAGCTCAGACATCTTATTCGACTATGAAACAACAGCTTTTGATAACCGAAGTTAATGTAATAACTTGTGGAACATTATGTCAAAAATGTATCTGCCTTTGCAAAAAGAAAGGAGGATGAATCTGACCACGCATATATAATGACATATATATTACAAATGCGCCCTATATATTACAAATAAATACAAAAGCTAATAAACTTAATATCCTAGAAATATTAGAAATAAACAGACATAAAAAAGAGACCAAGGTTAATATATTAAACGAACAACTAAATATAATATCATCACCCATACTTAATATCTTCTAGACATAATATAATTAGACAACATTGATACTACAGTACTCTTCAAATTGTTTCAGCCCAAATACACATATAAATATAAATATATAATAAAAAATAAATAAATAAATAAGCATAAAAATAAAATAATAAAAAAAAACAAAAAATAAATGAATAAAGAAAACGGGAGATATGTAGAATTAGTGGTATAACCTTGTTCTAACTTTCAGATACCCTTGCTATTGTATAAATATATTACTGAGAATAACTTCCATTTAATGTTATTACATACACCGGAACATTTGCATGATACAACCTCATATAATAACAACAATTGAATGTATTACCCTCACTAAAATACTGGTATATCGTATAATTCTCGGAAATATAATAAAACCTACACCGCTCCCCTACAATAAACTCACTAACATAAGCAGTGAGAAAACCAACACAAATCCGGCAAACCAACCAAAGTCTCTAGGCCTATCCGAAACATTCCTATATATGTTCTGCGGTTTTTGATAGTTTCCGAGTTATATTTTTTTGGCAAAATCGTAGATTGCAGACAAAATGTTTCTTAGTGACATGAGTAATTGTGATAGAAATTTTATTCTTTTATCAATTATCTGATCGACCACCCTATTCGGAATAAAAACATTTACTTACAATATTAAGGAAATATATAATCAAGTTTGAACCATATTCATCTTTAGAAGTAACAACACAGATGTAATTGTTACTCCTTTTTAGAGTATTACTATTTGTTAGAGTATTACTACTATTAACTAGTCGATATAATTATTCGTTAATCTGCCTACTCTTGCGCTCATGGTTACGCTGTACTCGTTTTAAGGCATTTTCTTTAACGATTTTTCGTTTTTCTCCGGACTTTGAAGTATTTAATTCTCTACAATACATAAATTGAACATCTTTTTAAGATTAACTTCTCAACTTTTGACATGTTTACTTAAAACAGAAAAATACCAAAATTTGCATTAGCATTGTCTGCTGTAAATTGTGCTTATTTTTCGGTAAAGGCTTGTCAATTATTTATTTCAGTTATCGTACCAGCAGTTTTATTGGATGTATGTGATACATCAAAAATTTGATTTGAATGCCTTCTTATTAATTGAAAATTAATATTAGTATGGGGAATATCTTTTCGCCGTCGTAATTATTTATATCTACCGAAACATCTATAAAATTTACATTCGTGTAAACTTTTTATATTTTCAATATCCCAAGGACAAACTCACGCTATTAACAATCACTTCAGTATTTTTTCTTGTACAGGAAATATATTTCACCATCAATCAATTTAAATAATTTGTGATGCGTTACCGTGTGAAAAGCTGGAGAAGCTGTCGATTTTTTACGTTTCCATAAATTTGCGATTGAAATAGAGAACCGATTTTTATAGTGCTAGAAACGCTTAACAATTATAATATTCGGTTTAAATATTCTCTTTATTGTTGCCATGTCCATTGCAATCCATTCTTGCGTGGTGTGATCAGAACGGTTGGTGGCGTTGATCGGAAAGAACCCGCCCCCGCCCTCTACTCCGTCCCGCAAACTACGCCTACACAACGGTATGTGCACGCACAACTTTAAAACAATCCAGATATAGGGATTTTACGTGCACGCTTACTGTGAAAATATGCGGTCTTTTCTAGGGAAATCAGGCTTTTTATTAGAACGTTTCCATATTATATATGGTAACCCCAATAATACACCAACTCATGAGATACTAACATGTAAAGGATAGTAACATTGTGTAATTTTTAGTAATACTATGTTTGTTGCACGCAAAATTAGAAATTATGCGGTTGTAACAAATAAAAAAGTCAAACTGAAAAAGTCTTACTGATAACATTAAACTAGTATTTGCAGATTTTTTACGGAATTTGAAAAAAAATGGTTTACAATGCAATAGACCAGAGTAGTTAGCCTAATTAGTCTGACCTAACAGATTATAAGCTATTTCCGATTAAATTAATTTAATTATACAACTTTGAATACCGTATAACAAAAAACTACGTAAAAGCCCGTACAAAATTTATTGAAAATTAATAGAAATTTAAAATTATATTTCAAGTATTTATATACTGTCATACACCTCGAGCAACATAAAAAAACCTACATTCAAAATCAACTGTCACACACAGGACAATGCAGTTTTATATAAACATTATTATCTTTATACAATTGTAACTATCTACCATTTTCTGATATCGACGAAATATAACTAAAAACAACCCAAAAATTCATTGAATGAATATGAACTATAGTAGTTGAAAATAATTCTGAAGAAAATTGTTCAATTGTATCATAACAAGAGATAACCCTTAATCACCCGTTGCCATGCTCTGAAAGTAATTGCCAATAATGTACCGATATTCTTTCTATTCGCCACAAGAGAATTATAAAGATAGTTTGCAATGTGCTAGAAATTGCATGCTGCATGCATTCGTTTTAATTTGTTCAAAATAATTTTAAAGAAATCCTGAAAATAAACTCTGAGATACAAGAACCACATTTTGACAATTAAATACAATCACAGAGCGAACATCATAATAGTAAATTTAATTAACTCTCTTCAGGAGATTCCCATTTACATTTTATTTACCATTTCTTCCCTATGCATCTCATAAACTCGAACCGCCTGATCGATTTCTTAAAATAAAGTATATTCAGCCACTCTGATTTCTAAAAGCAAAAGTTAATAACACATTAAGTACATTGATACTTAAAATTCCTAAATGAAGAATGGTTATTACTTGCTGAAATTTAGTCATTAAAGTTTTCTATGGATTTGCATACATAACCATCTGACTTTATAACAATTACCTTATTCAAAACTCTAATTTTAAAACGGCTTTTGCAACAAAAATACCATGTCTGTCAATACAATCTTCTACTGTATGTTAATCTCGGTCAAGATGCTTTATATACGCAGATGCACCAAATGAGAAAATAAAAATGAAATATTTGCTTTAAACGCATGATCCGCCCAAACATCGGTTGATACTATGTAGAAGAAATTCAACTCCTACCATAATTTATTACAATAACAATTTTTAGATTTGGAATAATATAATAAAAGTGACAATTTACAAAGATGCGGTTGAGAAACAAATCCCGGAAAAGAAAATGTTAGATAAAGAAATAAAGCAAAGACAGTAACAGCTAAAAATAGAAGTAAATACTAAGAAGCAGAGCAACATTAAAAACATATTCAAACCTTGATTCATCTTTCGAATATAATATTATCTTATTTCCATCGAACCTTCTAAAACCGAGAAACTCACTGCGATACATAATTTCTCATCAACTGTTTATGTAAAAAATTAATAAATGTGTCTAACATTGATACTGACTTTATTAAAGTTAAAATGTGTAATAGTAATAAAATGTAGCCCATGAAAGCGCAATATGGTCATTAGGGTAAAATAAATATGAACGTTATAATTGATGGCACATTTATTTTTACGTATTTAATGATTATATCAAAAGTACAGAGAAATGTTAGTTTCCTAAATTTCTTAAAAATTACCCTTGGGCCGAAATTTGTTAATCATTACAAAATTTAATTAGTAACAATATAAAAGTAATAGTTTGTTCAGCATCAGGTTGAGATGATGTGGATGCAACAGGCTGCCTCTTCGTATAATCTAATCTAACCTCTTTGCTATTCGTTCTAGTCTATTATTTTCGACACTTTAACAAAAGACTAGGAGCTTGGAACTGTTTTTGTCATTCCTTGTAATTTTAACTTATTACAACGATGTCACATCTTTTGTATTCATACACGTAACACAAAGGCCGAATTCATCAAAACCTTGCTCAAAAATAAAATACTTTTCTGCCATAGCAAAACCAAAGCACTCGTCAGCAAAGCGTCTTAAGAACTTATTTTCATTAAAAAACTAACTCAGTTCGGACAGCAAAAAAATTGTTATACTAAGGTTAAATTACGCAATGTTAGGTTTTCGTGTAAATAAATTATTATGAATTTGAATGAGAAATAAAATACTTAAATCATAAAAACATTATGCTTTTTATCATTCATAGGCAAAGGGAAGAAAAAAATAAATGTATATTACAAAATTCTCCAGTTTTCATAGTTTACAATTATTCATACAATTGTACTTACCGTTTAAGAAAATATGTATAAAAGATGAAATAAAAATTAATAGAACTTTTTTAGAGGATTTTTTTTATGGCTTTAATTTTGTTTTCAACTAAATTAGATTTACGAGTAGACATTTTTGATTCAGAAAAAACAGCTTTAGTTTTTTAAAATGGCAACTAGAGGTCACCTCTGATTTCTCGGGTCTCAAGTACAATCATTAATAAATATAGCAAATGTGCCAAGTTCCAAAAATTTTACTATTTATTTCAAATTAAGTTTCCTATTTTGATTTGACAAATAGATTTTATAGGTCATTGACTGAAAAACGCATAAATCTTATCTTTTTGACTATTCTAATGGAAACATTTAAATGCAGAATAAATCAATTGCATAATAATTTTAGCAATATAACTGAAAATATACTTAGAAAGGGATGAATGATCAATTCCTGTCCTTCCCCCATTTATATAACTTAGTTAGAAACAGAGCTCACGAGTCCGCTAGGCGATGTCGGTAATCGGATGCCTATCGATATTGATGGGTCGCGTTTATCAAACACAATCAATTACGAACCCTTTGTCTACGATGTTTGTGTCGCAGCTATCACCCCACATTCACCTGAGTCCGAACCGAAATTGATATGTTCATCAAATCAAGCGGAAAATAGTAATAAATTATGTAGATAAACATTTTATTTCAACATTGTGATATCCTATTTCTATGATGTTGCCATAATTTCAACACCGTAAACTATAAGTTTTAATCTCTACCTATAGTAAAAAAGTGAAGGTCTAATAAAGTCTATGCAACTATAAATATTTACACAAAGCAAGGTCGAGAAAGTAGGCCTAAAGAAATCGACTGACCGCATTTGAGATTTTTTACTCAGTTTAGTTCACTCACAAAGCAGAAACTACTAGACAAATTTTTATGAAGTTATCAGTACTGTATAGCTTAGGGCTCCTGGAGCAAATTAAGTTTTGAGTCGTTTTAGAGTTTTATGTCTGTTAGTAAGATATTTGTTTGTGTATATAAATAAACAAATATCTTCAGCGTTACTTAAAAATACTAAGTAAGCGTCGATAAAATTTACATTCTTGTGTTTACTTAAAAAAAAGTGACGTATCTTTGTAAGAGAACAAGTTCACGACATAGAATCATGCCTCCTCATGGTTAATTAACCAATGATTGAAAGCGGTAGACAAAAATATGGAAATACGTTTTTGCTGTAACTGAAATTAAGTCGAAGAGAGTTACATTGATGTATTATTTAATCCTATTTTTAAAAAAATAAAAATTACTTAATGCAATCATAAGATGTTAACACTGAATACAAACTGATTTATGGCTAATTTATAATCTGTCATGATGGCTCTTGAGATTAAATACGGACTGATTTATGACTGACTTATTATTTCTCACGATGCCTCTTGCGGGGAGAGATATCGGTGCAGATCCACGTACTACGCAGATCCAGCGTTTCCGTAGTATTCATATGGGTTGTTACAAGGTGCTAACGAGATGGGGTTTATTTTTAAGAAGAAGCCACACCGAGAGAAATGATATGGTTTCACGTTTTCTTCATTATCAGCTTGTCCGGTTTCCTTATTTCACTAGGTCGATATTTATTTCATATTACCTCCCAGTTAATCAGGATGACGGCTATGTAGTATGCAGGCTCGTACGTTCTAATAGAGTAGTTCCACGTGGTTAACATGAAAAATTTATAAAGGTTTTTGTTTTTGAATTCTTCTTTTATTTCCTGTATATTGTGTAGTAAAAAACGCCTGAGTTGTAGGCTCTTATTATTAATTGTTACTGTATTATTTTTCGGGACTGGTTTCTGAATTGGCAGAAAAAAATTGTCTCCGCCATCATCAAATTCCATAGAGGATATTTGGAATTATATTGGAATTTTGCATTTTATATAGATCTGCGCAGAATTTAAAAAGAGGGTAAAATATCTATTTTCGCTGAGCGGCCATATTATGTCATCATGGACGGATAAAGACCTGAAAGCATTCGAATCATAGTCAATCCGAATAACTCTTGTAGTGGACGCAATCATCGGACAGACTCGAGTTCATAACCCTGGCTTTTACAACTGCAGTCGCCCAAAAGAATCAAATAAGGAATAAGAGATGGTATGAATTTAGTTCAATCAAATGCGAATTCGAGTGCAGTTTGAATACAAGTACATTCGAGTAGTCGGTTTAGTAGAATAGCCTGATAATGTCTTATATTCAAAGTATATGTTAAAAGTATTTATTTGTAACTGATACAACTGGCTAGCTCCAGAATTCACAGTGAACAGCAACAGATCTGGAGTTCTCCAGATCTGAAACGAATTAATTACTACTATCCATCAGTAGTCAAATGCGGGACTCTGAAGGTTCTTCGAGTTGGTTCTAAAGGAAACAGTGTCATGGTCGTCACAGGATCTACTGGTAGGAGGACTTGAATGGAGGAAACACCGCCGTCAACATCGCTCACGGAATCAACTGCAGCAACAGACTCGTTGATTCAAGCCACAAAAATTACCAACAGAACCGTGCGCCAAAAATTGAGGACGTCGGCCGAAACAAAACATCAATGAATCACAGCAGAAGTAAGATTGTATAATCAAAGAAAACTCACCGTCTTGGCAAGGGTAGAGCTCAACACCAGTTATCTCGCCAAAATAAAAGAGTTTGTGAGTCTAGATCTATTAGGTCTTCAGGCGTTGATTTTTCCTTTCTTTTGTAATCAAATTCTTTACTAACTTTAGTTACCATCTTGCCGAACTGGAATTTAGTTACTTTAGTGAAAATATACACTGGAGTTATTTGTTGTAGCTTAATATATTAAATAGCTATGACCTGCAATATTGACAGCAATGGCTTAGCACTCCGTTACCAAATTAATTACTCTTGCTTGTGTCTCTAAACAATGGGTATCTTGTAACTTATAGGTCCTTTTAACAAGATGGCACCAATTACATCATTAATTGCATCAATAGTTACTTTGAAGCGTTTCTTGAAGTTTAAGTGTTTTGAAAAGAGATCATTAATTAATAAACGCTCGTATGTCCAAAAATGTTCTGCATATTATTTTGTGTGATCTATCTTAGCGGTTTTCTTTGGTTATTCGTTAACTCTTTACAGTATTAGCCTACCAATCCCAAACAAATTTTAATTCTTTTGTGGCTTGGATATAGGATATTCTGATTGGGGCAACCTTCTCAGAGTTTGATTTTATTCTTTCAGACGTTGTTAAGCAGCCAAAAATGGTGTTTTGCGTTTAAAATAAAATTGCTTGCTTAGTCTTTGAAAAACCTTATTTAAATTGATTATGTGTTCCTCTAACGAGGTAAAAAAACCACGATGTCCTCTAGGTATACTAGACATATTTTGTTTAGTAACTCGCGTAGCACCGATGAAAAGTCGCTGAAGCATGTTGCAGTCAGAATGATAGGGAATGTATTCGTGATACCTGTTCACAACGTTGAAGGCGGTTTTCTGAATGCTGGTAAGATCCATCTCCCGATCTGATGGAATCCATTTGCTAAATCTATTGTTGGTACTGGTACCTGCCTAACTTGTCTAAACATCTGAAATATTGGGTATTTAATATTTGTCCCTGATAGTTTATTTCGTTTAATTTACGGTAATCCACCACAAGTTGCCATTTTTTTACCACGTGCGTCGAGTCTTTGTCAGTACAATCCGATCGACCAAAATCATAGGAAATTACACGGTTGGATATTTTTTTTGGTTGAGCATGCTATTGATTTGCTGCAAATTTCCATTTTTATATACGAAAATGTTATTGAATTTTATTTGTATATTTTATTTAGAATAAATCGACATGTCGACTGTTGTTTTTCAATCTGGAGTATCCTATCTAAAGGACACAAAAACAAATAAAAAGCTATTGGGACTGATCGGTTACTACCTCAGACAAATTGTGTTAAAAAAGCTAACATAGAACACATAAAAGGATTTATAGAACGTTTATAAACTTGAAGGCATTTACTAACTGATAATCCCGTTTTAGAATATCCATAATACGAAAAACTCTTTAACTTTACCACTATTCACCTAACAATACAATAAGGGCCATCTTATAAAAAGGACCTATAGGATCCGTTAGATGCGAACTCAAACAGCCACGGCAACGAAATTAATTACGCTCCCATAGAAAAAGAGTACATAGCAATAGTGTATACTACCAAGAACTTTAGGCTACAGTTATTTGGACGTCATTTCAATATATTAATGGACCACAAATCACTCTATCAAATATTTTCACTAAAGATACCGATTTCGTAACTTCACAGAACAGGACTAACATTAGAAGAGTTTGAATACAACCTCCCTAATGAAAGAACAGGATCTCGATTTAATTTCACTTATTGGAAACATAATAACATTATACGCGAAGACCTAAGAGAACTACTCACAAACAATACACGTAAGCCATAGCGACCCAACACTTAATAAACCAATTACAGAAAAACCCTTGAAAATGTATGAAACACAAATCCTCGTATTTTTTATGCTTCTTTTTAGTCATAATTGTATATCATTCTCGTTATAACAAAACTTTCCCGAATGGAAAAATTATTTTGAAATTTTCGGTTACAATTTTAGAGACGAAATAATTAAAACTATAAAGGAATATGTTAAACCAGTACACACCTATAAACCTATACACATCCCACATTACCGACACTGCATAGATATCCGCATAATGCAGCACGTTATACAAAATTTGCTGCTGTAATTTGCGGAGCAATAAATTGTAGCTACGATATTTAAAATACAATTTTTTTTAAATATAATTTATTGGTCAACAAATTACTGCTAGAATACATACCTGAAATATAAAGACAGGAACATACAGTGAAAACCTATCACAAGTGTAAAAATAAACATCCGGTCTGACCTATCGGTAGACGATAGGTCAGAATTTAAAACCCAACTTTTATAAGAGTTTCCTTAGATTACATAAGATACATTTATACTTCACGACACTCGGAAACCCGCAAAATAATGACTTGATATAATGCTTTCATTCCACTTTATTGGAAGAAGTTATAATAATATGATTATACTACACGAAAAACACAACTTTGGAACAACAAAAACTCTATACCATTATTGCTTATAACAACACAATCCATTCGCTCATCAAATGTAAACCTATCAAGATAATTCAGTAAAATTTGACCATGGTTCATAATCGCACTATTTATTATTATTATAGGATCAACTTTTTACTATTTCATATTTTGGTTAAGAAACAGATTTTGTTTCAATTTAGAACTTATTATAGCACTCGCTTTAGAGAATATTACCATTCAAGTTACTAATGTAGCTAAGACGAATAGTTTTTTCAGCGTATATGGTATAGCGAAGATTATGGAGTTTTTCGCTTCTCCCACAAATTGAGAAGATCACAATTCCTGTTTAAGTAAGAAGTATTTTTTACAAAGTGAATTCTATATATTTTCAATAATAACGACAACGCGAAAAAACTATGAAACAAAAGGAATCCAAACATCTCGTATGTTAGAAAAAATTCAAACGACTGAAATTGAAACATACGAAATGAAAGTGCATTAAATTAATATCAGTTCATATATACTTATAAATATAGGATATCTCTGAAAATTAAAAATCGCTTGAAAAATTATTTTAAATTTATAAAAATGTTTCAATAGGACAGATGACAAAATCATTCCGATATGATATCAATTGGTATCCAAACATTAGGTACAAATACAGATGGGTACAATATTTCCCAAATATTCATATTAGCTTAGTTTTAACACTAATCCCAAATAAAATAAAATTCGAACGGGTTTGCGAATATGATATATTTCTCGCTCACTCTTTATAGTTTACTACCAGAACGAAAAGGATGCACATAATTCAATTTAAAAAAGTAAAGAATTATTTCACTATTGTGAATGCCAAGCGACTCGATGAGTCATTGAGTCAACGGAATGCACAAAACACAAGAATTTTTTGGTGCGCCGAAACATTTCGAAGTCAGTTAAATGAATGGAAAAGATTCCAAATGAGTCATTTAACTTAATGAATCGGTGTACTGTTTCGAATAATTTATTATTTTATGCCCCACGCCTACTAACGACACGTATTTTGAGGGCATTAAGGAAATATTTTTAAAAGTGATTTGATGGCCGTAGAAATCATATGGAAGGAGTATACCAAGCTACTTAGTGACTACATTATGAAACTAAAATCATCTATTTTATTTTTCTATGCAGGTTGCGAACTTTTCTATCTCTCCTATTATAATTTCTCCTACCTTAAGACGGTATGTTAGACCATATTTAAACGCCTGTTGTTGCAAAATAAAAGTAAGAAACAGCAGTTAACTATCTTATTTGTTTGATTTTCTTAATTACGGGGAATAATATAATGTTTGATTAATCGGGAAATATAATCAGGAATAATAAATGTGTCAACATGCACGAAAACGAACCATTGAGCACTGTGCCATTGAGCACTGTGCCATTGAGCACTGTGCCATTGAACACTGTGGTTTGAGAATTAGATTAAAACGAAATATATTCACATTAGAAATCTAACACCAAAAGCGTCACAAATTCAAAACTAAGATAATTAGACAGTTACCATTTGACTCTACTAATAACCTGAAAAATCTCTATCTTCTTTCTAATAACTTGAAAAATGCTGAAAAAATTATTTTGATATCTTTAAATGTGATGAAATTCTGCCATTTTTTGTTTTTATAAAGAAACACGTCTGTGTGGTGCTTGGCCAGCCATTTATGGTGCCACGCCGTACGAGTCAGCCAGAAATGTTAGTACCTACTACTCTGCCACTGTTCTGCTAAAATATTATATCAAAATAACAATAATGTTTTTTAATGTTCTTGTTTTCGAGACCGGAAATCTAATTTTCATATTTATAATATTTATGAGGGAAAATATATAAAGTCGGGGTATGTAATTAGCAGGAATGTAAAGTTGTATTTGAACGCAACATTATTCAGTTATTTTTTAAGATCTTTCAATAATTTTTCAGTATTCTTTTCAGATTTTGTAGTATGAATGATATCATGGCACGAAAAGATAAGTATGAATAATTATCCTTGTACCTTACTTCGTCAGTTGGCCACTGGCGACATCATTCTAAATGGATGCGCGTATAACATCAATTACGCTCATAATTGCATCGTACCTTTTATTTTTAGCTCGTTCGTTGGGTTTTATGGGTGTTCTCTTTGCGCAATGAACACATCATTGCGCGACGAAAATAAATTTCAAAATGAATTCAATTTCATGAAATATTTTTTTACTTACGGCAATTGTTACTATTTTTTTATAAACAGCCAAGAAATCCAGAAAGCGAATAAACAAATGGTAAAAAGTTATACCTACACACATTCAAAATTATTTAATGAATTACTTTTAGAAATATTTTAGATATGTAAACTTATAACTACATTAGTAAACCTATGACTACATTATTTAAATTTTAAATATATTTGGCGTTAATTTTGTGGAAATTCATTATTCACAATTAAATGAAACTACGTGATGTAGTATTATTATATAAGAAATTAAACAAAGCAGAAATAATACTACATCACGTAGTTTCATTTAATTGTGGATTATTTAAATTACTAAAACTTTTAACTACATTAGTATTTGAAAACCTTCATTCTGAGATATTGAAGGAATTTCGGCCGTTGAAGGCATAAACTATTGTACAGCACTATGAAATATGCGAGAACTTATGATTATGTTTTCGGTTTCAGCCATAAATATTGATTATAGCTTAAACAAAAATTCATCGTTATTTTTTGACAACACGTGGTAAACATGTCAGCATACTTCTCATTTTTTGGCGACATGGCCAAATGCAAATGGATATATTACACAATTTCAATTGCAATTTGAGAGATTTTGTAATATACCTTAAATTAAAAAAATTATACTTTTAAAAAAATGTAGTATAGATTTTTAGTAGTTATAAGCATCGGAGTTGAGGTTTTTATGCGTATCATTCTAGTAAGATTACGATGTTTTGTAGTCAAGTTACGTTCTACAACATAAATTTTTGTAAATTTTTGAGAGATCTTGGTAAAAAAAATTAAATAACCGTTTTTAATCGTTTGAAATATCTTATTATGTTGGTAAGTATGACAATTTATTTTTTCAAAACATTTAAACACCTCTCTGCAACACTACAATTTTGTTTCACTATTAACATTTTTTTTCGGATTTTTTAAATAAGGCATATAAAACTTAAAGAACGCCTTTTTATATTTAAATAATTATATATTTTACTTTTTTTGGAAGTTGTTCTAAAAAAAGTAGGTAATACCAAATTTTCAATTATTATTTTTTTTGGTATTTCTGTATTTAGTCATCAAAACAGCTGTAATCATAAATACCAAAGAAAATTGTAGATTAAAAAAAATACTTATTTTTGAAAGCTACACAAGATCAGGATAAATACTGGTTTTGCAGTCGATTTGATAATCCTCATTTGACTAGTTATAAAAATACTGATATTCCATGTGATTAGACATGGTGTATATATTTTAATTTAGCGACATATTTTTTTGCTGAATCGTGATTTTAGCGTTGTGAAAAACTACATAAAGAAAGGGTTTCATATCAGTGATTGAATAGTACATATAATCAAGTAAAATATGTAAACATTGTAAAATATAATAGTACTTTATCTGCTGAAGCTTTAAAAGGCAACGATACCAGAAATTAATTTAATTTGGAAATACTTTGTTTTTACCTATGGAAATTGGTTTTACGGTCTAATTATCCATAGTTTATAGTTCTAGAGACAGAATTCTTATTCACCATTTAAGTTCGGAAAGTAAACGAAATCAAAAATAAAGTATTTCAAAATTAAAGTCATAATATCATATGTTAAAGAACAACTTATAATATGTTTAAAAATAAAAAAACAGGCTGATTTTTGTATAATAAACCCATTTCAAAAATTCCGAACAATAATGTGTTATAAAAGGGGTCCTTAAAACTCTCAAAGAATAAATTATCATACATATGGTTATTTTGTTTTTTTTTTACTATGAACTATTCTATATAATTTGTGACAAAAATTATAAGTTGTAGAACGTAAGTTAAATGCTCGCCCGTGCCTTGTACTCGCATACTAATTGTGTAAATAACTTTCCAAATTGCTTACCCATCAACTTTATTTTAAAAAATTCACTTTGCAAATTGCTTACCCATTGCTTTATCATCAACTTTATTTTTAATTTCAGTTATATTTGTAGATAAAATATCGATTGAATTTATGTTTGTATCTACGTCGATATCTTCAGTTATGTCAGTGATAAATATTATTGACTATGGCAATATCTACAAGTTATGGAGCATTGCAATAAAAATTTTCTGCATACACAATTTCTAACATGAACTTTACCGGGTATATTATATTTAATAACTCATCTGGCGGTATCGTATTTTACGATTCATCTTGCCTTTTCCTATCGAGGTTTGTATCTGACAGTGACTATTCGATAGACATACTGCTGAACTGCTACAGAAATAGATGGTAATTATTGAAATTTGACTGCTGTATTTTCAATTTGGTTGATTTAGTGGAGCTCAAATATCTAATCATCTATCGAATATTCAAATGTTTTTCACTGGCTTCTTTCCTCCATGACAAGTATAACTTTTCATTATTAAAAGAGTCATTTCTCCTTTTGCTAGGAGGTTGTGACATGCTTTAAATTTCTTCTATCTGACGCCGTTTACGGCGCTCTATACTTTATTTTCTCGTAGAGCCTTTAAAGCAAAAAATCTAGATTGTCACAAAAGTCCCATTAGCCTCAACTTTATCGATACTAGTATTTCTTTAAGCTAAAAAGCTAAATTCACGCTGGCTGTATCACCACCCGAAAGCGACATGTGTCATATGAAAAATTTACCCGCCATGATGCATAACTTACCTTATGATAAATTATTATGTCTTTAAACTTAAAATATGAAATCTTAAACCGCCAAGAAATATTCTTCAATATGTTTAGAAACAATGCAATATCGACAAAATTGATCTCGAAACGATGGAGTAAAGCGCATCTGTCAAACAAGATCGTTTGCATAGTGAAAGATGACCCGTTTTGGAGAATTTCAATATCCATTTCTATCAACTCTTCAATTGTAACGCTTGTCTGACTTAATACCTTAAAATTGATTTTTAAATCTTTAGGTTGTGGCACATATATTTTTTAATTACTTATTAATAATTGAGAACAAACGCGTTAAATAAAAACGGTTTTAAAGAGAAACAGGAATTTATACAAAAAAAAACAAACCAGGAAGACCTAAAGTGGAAATATTTAAAAAGGTTTATAAACACAAACACGTATTTATACAAACCGAAAAGATCTAAAATGGAAATAAGTAAAAAAATAAACACACTAATTCAAATAAATATATGAGAAATCATTGGCCTTCCGATTAATCGACAACCAAATATGATATATAAATATTAACGCGCCACCAGCGAAGCGTATTCCGCTTTAATAAAATGCAGGATTTTATGGAACAGTAAAAATAATTTCCGTTTTATTCTTTTTTTCATTTTATGATTTAGTTGCTGATTCTTAATCACTCCTTAAAATTTCGCCACTAACCAAAATTGTTTCCTGTATGATAGAGTGATAATCGGGGCGATTGGTGTTTAGACGAGAAAAATAAAGATAAAATGATATTTATCAAAGAACTTTTTTTAATTTGAAGATCAATATATTCGAAGATCAGTAACAGCGAACTAAATTATTACATACGATGCTAAGAAAAATAATACTTCCAATTGGAAACTTCGTCCACAAATCTTATGCCGTAATGGCCGCAGCATACAAAAATTACAGTAACTACTTAAAACTCTGCTGTGAATTATATCAAATCGAATTATCGTCTTTGACAAGATCAAATCTCTGCTCTTTGACAAGATCAAATCTCTGCTCTTTGTCAAATCTCTGCTCTTTGACAAGATCAAATCTCTGCTCTTTGGCAAGATCAAATATCTGCTCTTTGTCAAATCTCTGCTCTTTAACAAGATCAAATCTCTGCTCTTTATCAAATCTCTGCTCTTTGTCAAATCTCTGATCTTTAACAGACAGACAGCTATATACGCCTAATTGATTTATGTCGCAGTTACTAAACTTGTAACTGGGAAAATGAACATTTTCAGGTACGCTATTAGCAAAGGTATTTGCTAATAGCCCACCTAAAGATGTTATAATACAACGAAACCTAGAACGTGATAAAGAACTTAAAGAAAGTAGAAATAATACTACATCACGTAGTTTCATTTGATTGTGAATAATAAATTTCTACAAAATTAGCGCCAAATATAATCAGTTATGGGGTCACAATTGGTTTTCTGGAATCCAAAAATATTACGTAAAAATTCATGTCAATAATTATCTCTCTGATTTATGCCTCAAAAGACTCCTCAAAATGTTTAAAAAATTGTATGTACAGCCTTTGAAATGGCCTTTTTATATAATGGAGTGTAGTTCACTAGTTAAACGGACGGGAATTTAAAAAACTGAAGCTGAGTATAGTGCTAGCTTCCACTGAAAAATTTGGTTTTCATGTTAAAATCGTAAAAAGATTTTTATGTGCCTACCCATAAATGCAAAGTGGACACAAAATTTCCTTCGCACATCACATCAAGCACAGAATATCATCCAACAGGTCCTATCCTTCATTTTTAATCTAAATTACGTAGGTTCTCTTCGAATAAATTGTGACACAGATTCATAGTGTCGTGTAAAATGCCTTTTTCTATATAAATAGCACTCGATTAAAATTTTCAAATGAAATTTTCTCGCACTAACAATTTTAAGAGATTTAGACTACTACGAAACCCTACGTTATATGAACCTATATTTATTTAAACACAGGTTCGAGATAATATATCGAGTTGTCGAGGAATATATCGAATATGTCAAATATGGAATATGTCGAGATATAAATAAGAGAAATCACACTTAAGCACAAAAGTATTTAAAGAAGATACTATTTTATTATTCAGTTAATTAAATGTTTGTTTTATGTCCATCTTTCTCTAGCGACATCTCATATAAAAAGATAGATCTTTATTTTTACAAAATGCAAAAATTACATAAGGACATGATTTCATATTTTCAACTACCATTTGCCAAATTTTGGCCACAATACAATTCAGCTGTCTGATTTTTCTAAAAGCTTAGCAAACATATTTGTGATGACCTTAAAATTTTGAAAATAATTAAAAAGTGTAGTCAATGATGGCATTAAGTACATTTATCGGGTTACACGTACAATTTCGTTTTCAATTAAAGATAAAGTCGATACAAATCAAATAATTCATCGATTTAGGGATTTTAAAGAGATAACTCTCGATGGCGAAGTTGATGATGACTTAGTTAATATCGACATTGTTTTTATTCGGAGTGATTCTTTTTCAAATTGGATTTCGAATTGGTGTATATATTTCCTTAGAAATTCCAGTACGTATATCCTTAGAATCTTCCTACAATCCTCTTTCAATCTTCCAAGTGGAACATTTCAACTTTTATGTGATAATTGTAGTGATAAGTGAAACATTTTTAGAAGCTTGAAAGAAGAGCCATGTTTATGATCAAAAAGATGGATAACAAAAAAAAATTAATAGTGATTATATCATTATAATCACTCTTCATTTATTCAAATCTTGTTATCTGATAAAGATGAAAAGTTATTTGAGAGACGTGGAAATTTATCGAATTATTATTTCTCATTTCTGAAATATAACTATTTTGCAAATAAAATTGAAATTAAACTTCAAAAAGATGATAACACTGCGTTACAAATGAAAAAAAATTAAGTACCCGCTTTGAAATGTAATGTTTTCCTATTTATTCCTATCATTTAGTAAGAATACATACATATTTTCTTTCCATGACGTTTTTTTCCGTGAGGATATGACAAATTATACTAAAAATTTAAAGATTCAATATCACATAATATAAAGAAATCTAATAAAATATATCTGATTTTTTTTCATTAATCGAGTTTATTTTTTATAATTTTGGTATAAAAAATACAAGAAAAATCAATGCATACAATTTAAACCCCGAATACCTTTAATTTTAACTTTGTCTTTTGTGTTTTGAAGGATCTTCTCGTTTTAGACGCCAACAGTAATCGCCTAGCATAGTTGTGTCCCAACGACCTTGAAATCGTTCTTCAAGCTTGATCTTTTCATATCTTGGTGGAACCTCTCGCCCTCCTCATCACTGACAGCACCAAGATTAGATGGAAAAAAAGAAAAGTGGGAATGAAGAAAGTGAATTTTTAACGACATTCTACAACCCAACTTTTCGTATGCTTTTAACATGTTGTTAACTAGCTATTCCGCATTTTCGGTCCTATGGTTCCCTAAAAACTCTTTTACAACTGTTTTCAATGATAACCAGGCATCGAGTTCCTTGTCAGTAAGCTTTTTGTCAAAATTCGGATCTTTCATCAATGTGCGTATTTGTGGTCCCACGAATATCCCTTCTTTGAGTTTTGCGTCACTTAACTTTGAAAATACCGTCTTCAAATATAAAAATCCATCACCCTCCTTGTTCATAGCCTTGACAAAATTTTTCATCAGACCATGTTTAATGTGGAGTGGTGGTAAAATTATATTTTTAGGGTCTACTAACGGTGCATGTTTCACATTAGCTTTTCGGCAAACAAACTCTGACCTTTCAGGCCATACTTTTGTAGTATAGTGCTTTTCAGTGGCTCGGCTGTCCCACAAACAAAGAAAACAACAGTATTTAGTAAATCCGCCCTGTAGTCTGATTAAAATAGCTACAACTTTGAGATCAGCGCATACTTGCCACCTAAAATCTTTGAATTTTATCAAATCTAATATTGATTTAATGTTTTCATATGGTTCTTTTAAAATAGTTGAATATGCTATTGGTACTAACGCATACTTGTTACCATTGTGCAACAGTACCGCCTTCAGACTTGTTTTTGAACCATCAATGAATAAACGCCAGTCTTGTGTTACATAAGGAATGTTCAACTCACTCATTAATGTTTCTATATCGTTACAGTAACATATGTTTTCAAAATTTGAATAAAATGAAGCCATTTCTTTATTACGTTTCCGTTGCACAGATACTTTTGTGTTAGGAGCCAATAACTTCCACTCTTTTAATCTAGATCCTAGTAATTCCGCTTGCCGAATTGATAAATCTAAGTCTCGTATCAAATCATTCAATTCATTTTGATTTATCAGATGTTGACGGCCCAGAGAACTTGTAGAAGGTAAAAAGTCAGGATCTTTGCTGCTGTCATCATTATATTCTACAACATTTGGCAAAGCTGGCGCTTCCGAAATCTCAATTTCATTTTCGGTAGGAGGTAATGGAGGAGGCATTTCTTCTCTGTGAGGTACTGGTTTCGACATTGAAGGAATGTCAGGATACTGAATGTTGTGCTTGATTTTCTTTGAAAAGCCACGTATATCAGTCATGCAAAAGTAGCAATCATTAAAATGATTACTCTAGGTTCGCGCCAAAAAGCTGGTACGGCAAATGGTATTGACGTCTTGTTTCCATTTAACCAAGATATGAGAGTAACATATCACGAAACACAAAAAAACTGTGGTATCATGGGTACCACAGTTTTTTTGTTAATCTTGATTAATAGCACGTCCAAAATAAAGTAAATATGCACTTCTCACTTTTTCGGAAATATTTTTTGTTTGTGATTTCACAATGTACTGTCTACAAACGTAACAAAACTTATTTGGTTCATTTTTGCAGTTGCGACGGCCACTTAGTTCAGTATTCATGTTGGATTTTGAAATAAATATGTTTAGAGATATCGAAGTTATCGAATAGAAACGATTTATGAATAAAACAAAACAATGAAAAAAGTATAACGCATCGAAAACCTCAACTGTTTCTTATAAGCCTGAAGTGAGGGTAGTTAAAATAATGATTGACATGTAGCTCGAAAACTAGACGTGATGGATACCACATATATTTGGAACATGTTATCTGTGACTCATTACCTATTGATTCCAGCTATCAGTTTAACGGATACCAAAATCGTGTAACGCAGTGATTAGAATCCTGCATAGAAGATGTGCCAAGTCCGGAAAGTGTGAATGTTCACAATAAAATTATCTATTTAAATTGATTTTTACCATTTTGGCGGATTTATATTATTTTTATGAAGATTATATTGATTTACATTATTTTGCCTATTTATAAGATGATAGAATATTCGAAACCCATGTCATATTTCGAACGTTCCTCTCTGAAGTAATTTACTTGAGAAAAACCTCCACAATATGGTACAAAAATCGGCGCTCTTGGCCCAAGTCTTGTGCTTTATACTCGTGTAATTCTTAATTTATGCCAACAGCTTCTTCCATTCACACGCCGATATAATTTGTCGAAATATCAGACACATTTTGATAATTTTTTTGCAAATCTAGACTCGATGGTGTATTTAGTAATAAATGGGCTAAATTCTACTGAACAATTGTGCAAAAACTACTAAACTTTCTCAAAATATGACAAAGATTATTATGTTGTATGACGTGATAGCAACAGCGGACTTAATTATACTACATTTTTAGACTCCAAACCTGTGGTATCACCTGTTTCACTTTATACGTTAACTGGCATAACGTCAATTGAAAGCATACAACACAATTCTAAAACAAGCTACACTACAATTTAATTACCTCAAGCACTCTATATATATATTTACAATAATTTTGAGTGGCATAAATATTCATTACCAGGACTTGGTATGAGAATTGTTTGTACGACTCATACAAAGGGCGTAAGCTAATACCACCATGTTACGAGATCTTATCAGGTATATGAAAAAAAGATCCAAAATAAGACACAGAAAAAATAAGTCTGA
This sequence comes from Druceiella hillmani, assembly GCA_039881145.1. Lineage (NCBI taxonomy): Eukaryota > Metazoa > Arthropoda > Insecta > Lepidoptera > Hepialidae > Druceiella > Druceiella hillmani. The sequence continues at coordinate 17,277,668 of JAYKKI010000047.1, read as the reverse complement.
AGCTATAAAATGAAAGTTTGCCTCGTCATTGTACCGCAACATTATAAAAAACGAAAAGCGTAAATGTGCAAAATTTATTGCTTCAGTCACATAGAAAGTTATTGCACTTTGTGCTATGTGCATATTTGTAAAGTATCCCACTAAATACCTAGCTGGAAAACAGAAGTAGATTAAAAAAATTATATCTCTCAAAAAAAGTAATATAAAACAAAAATAAAAATGAAAATGAAAAAAATTAATAATAAATAGAAAAAATTTTGACTTTCAAAAATCCCTCGCGATTGTTCGTCGATTACTTTGTAATGAAAACCTGGCAAGATCGATTTATTATTTAACGGTTAACAAGCAAAATTTAATTGTAATCACTTTATTCTCGAATGATTGTTAAATATCTTTTTAGAATTTTGAAAACCTCAGCTGATTAGTAATCAGCGACGACAAAAATTGGAGCAAAGTTGCGTATATATCAAAATCAAAAAATTATTTTAAGGACTCTTCCGCCATTTTGGATCTGATTCGTATATTTTTGATACCATTTCCATATTGAAAATGTATCCTATAGATATTATCGGGGCGCTCTTGTATTAATAGTTGTTTTTATTGTGACATTCTTTTGTAGAGAAGTGAAAATAAATTGAAATAAATCAACATTTGCAAGGCAAAATTATTTGACAGAGGCGTGATGTTTGATATTTCTTCCGTGACCTAAATGTATTCTAAGAAAGAACAATTTTAAAATGTATTCATAAAATGGTAAAGCCAGAGGGTAAAGAAGTGGGAAAGCAAGTAATAGATAGGAATCGTCATTTTGATATATTTCTCTTACTTTTAATAATAGGTAAACTTTTATTTTAAAATAGTAATCAAAATCATATAAACCCATATTATTACAGGCTAAGTGTCCCTTCTCAAAAACCTATTAATTTTATATAAACTACTGAACCAAACTATAAAGTATGAACCATTATGTTTACCTCCAAAATGCTTAAATAGTATTTTGCGACATTTGTTTAAACGAAAAATTGCTTATAACCTATGCCTCATTCATGAATTTCGGAGAAGTAACTCTATCAGTGGTCGACCTAGCAAAATTTTTGAGGACAGCAACAAGTGTCAAAAACAAAAAAACGAAGCATTTGTTAAATTTTAGCGGTATTGGTGAAATTAGTATCGCAGCTCAAACGGGTCTACAAGTAGAAGTAAAGTGCGATACTGCGCAGATCGTGAAGTAAGTGTCGAACTATTTGCACAAAAGATCCACCATAATAAAAGAAGCGCTTTCGGCGCTTTCGGCGACTTTCCAAAAAATCTTCCTGTCAAGATGGTCTTTGATGAAGACTTAGCTTTTTTGTGGATAAAAATGTTCAAAGAACCAGTATAGTAAAGCATACAAAGCTTAAATTTTTACAAATGATCACAAGCTTATGAATTCAAAAAACAGTATTATCTATACGACATTGGCATTACAGAATTTTGAGCGGAAATAAAACTGCAGTCATTAATCGATCACATAATCAAACGACTGATCATAGTATAGTACGAAGTGTTGGAAGAAGCAAACGTATGAGTAAACACACTTCCAACTCTTCATTTAGTTCTCAAATGGAGAGTTGGAAGTGTGTTTGTGATGGAGTATCAGGTCAAAGTCAGTAAAAGCAGTGTTTAAAATCTCTGTAATAAAAGATGAATGTGATAATTCCTCCTAATATCCTCTGTAATAAAAGATGAATATGATAATTCCTACATTATTGTAGCTCCACTAGTACTATTTCTGTAATTAGTAGAAAAAAAATTATTTACGTTGAGAAAAAAAATTAAAAGGCCGAGGATTATGCCATAAAATAATGTTGTTTTTCTGAAAAAAAAATTATTTTGTGAAAAAAAATTATTTTATGATGTAATCCTCGGCCTTCATCGACAAAATATTGCCGGGCAATAAAAGTGTTTTTAAAGAAAGAAATACCAAAATAAATTAGAAAATAAATTGAAACTATAAAATTTCAAATACAAAAATTATCTCCCACAATTTTAGAAGCAGAAGAACGCGAAATATATTTAGAACAGAATATTGTTCTAACCATTATTAACGGAAAAATGTCTAGTATTTTATCAAATCAAGCATCACACAGCTATCATATTTGTGGAACAACTCCAATGGATATGAACAATTTAAGTCTTGTTCGTGAAAAAGTCTGCAACGAAACTGCAATGACGATGAGACTAACGAGCCTTCATGCCTGGAAGAAATGTTTTGAATGTATTTTACATATATCATACAGGTTATGGATCAAGTCGTGGCAGATAAAAAACAATGTCAAAGAAGCTGGCAATATTAGAAGAAAGAACATCCAAAATCGATTCCGTGATGAAAGGAGACTTTTGGTAGATATGCCAAAACCTGAATTCGGCATGAGTAATAATGGTAACACCGCACGTAGGTTTTTCGCAAAACCAGCTGTGACATCAAGCATTACTAGTATCCATTAATCTCTAATAAAACGTTTAGGAATTATTTTAAGAACTGTATGTAGTGAATTTGAAATTAACATTTGAAAAATATTGAGAGACTGCAGATTTGTATATATCAAAATATAAATGATACTACATGCCGCAGAGTATCCATAAACTAATAATACACGGTGGACAACTAATCCAAGAAGTCATATTACCAAATGGTATGTTGTCTGAAAAGACTCGTAATAAAATCTACAAAAATGATATGGACCTACTGCTGATTTCATCAAATCCTCTAATAAGTAGTCTTCGAAACCGTGAGAAAAAAAATGTAAGAGCTTATCACTATAGGTGAGTCTTTTAAAATATGGAGAGCAGAATGAATATGAGGAGGACGACGAAAAAGTATTTACTTAATTATAATACGGTTTTCTCTCAGATTATTCTTTTGTTATCATCAAAATATTTGGAATTAAAAGCTTTAATTTCTTATAAGCAGACCAAAGATTATTTATATTAAAATACATATTATGAAGCAAATAAGTTATATATTTTGTAAGTCAAACTAAAATTAAGCTGCCAGATTAACGATCCGAACCACAATGCGACGTTGCGAGCGCTCAATTTTCTGTACCATCTATTGAAGAAATTATGCCAGTTACTTTTATACGGTTACTTTACTTATTAGTGTATGCTGTTATACGTGTATTTCTTTTACTTATTGGTGATAAAATATCTGTTCGGGTCAGATGTTGGTTTTAGGTTGTAACGTATACAGGTACTAACTCGGGCAGCCTTTTTTGAATGTCTTGAAAATTTGGCGCCACAAAAAAAATAAATTTTCTTCCTTCAAAGTGACTCAGTTTATTTTCTTAATTTTTTTATTTCTTAATCATTAATAACGTTAAATAAATATGATAAAAGTGAAACGTTGTCCGCTTATTTGTTTGTTTGTCTCTCTTTCAAACTTAAACGACTTGAGATATTACAATAATTTTTTTCTAATATATAACATACAAATAATAACAAAATCCTTGTTTAAAATATAGGTTGTATATAATTAAGCTATCTTTTAGAGGAGCAGGGCAATGCGCATAAATACTAGAAAAGTTATGCCTTTGCACGAAAAACTTAATGAAATTGTTAAAAGTAGTGGGACATGTTCTATTTAAATTCACATATTAATTATTCATAGGTAGCACAGCATTTTCGTCCAGACTACCATCGTGTAACTCGAGCGACGTATCGCACTGCTATTGTTAAGAGTAGAGTTTAGCAAATTTCCTTTTAAATTTATACCTATTTTGACCTGATTGAAATCTATAACTACTTCTTTAAAAAAAAATTGTTTACATTTGTCTAATATCAGTGGGCAAACCAAATTTTGCAAACCAAAATTAAAGCAAATTGTGCGCGTCCACGATACAAGAACAGGACGTAACGACAAGATTAATGATTTACGAGCCCAGTAGTAGTAGTAGAAATAATTTTGTAATGTAAGAAATTAATATCAACTTTGAAATGAAAGAATATAATTTTACTGCACCATCAAAAAAGGCAAACATGTACATAAGTTTGTGTTTTTTTTAAAGAAACATGCAGGACGGAAGTACCGGTTATTTTTGTTATATTGTTATATCGGAAATTCTCTTTTTGAACAACTTGTAGTAGTTACATTTGATATTAATGAATGGGGACTATCATGACGTATCGACGTGTTGCAAAATTGATACTTACATACGCCCAACTAAAAATTTACACTTGAATAATAATAATATTCGGAATTATATAAGGGTTATGTACCTTAAGAAGACTGTTTGCGTAGAGACTTGATGAATATCGCATGGTAATATAGCATACTGACCCGCACATATCTCAACAAGTAATACTCAAATATATTTATATGTAAATTTGGGGGGGAGGGGCGCATTAAGTATTCAAAACATTTTTTAGTAAATTCTATATAAAATAATAGTGCAGGATATTATGTGAAAAGGCTAGTCTCGAGGATCGCAAAAAATTTTTTTTTTAAATATGTACTATGTTTTACAGCTATGAAAGATATAATAGGTATATTTAAAAAAATAATATTTCTAAATAGTTTAATAGAAACACTACACACACTTAAATATTTACAAGTATCTAACCGTATACATAAATTTTATATATGATTAGCCTTCTCTTGTGATTAGCCTTACTTTGGCGATATCGCCAAAAGATTTTGATTTTACTAATTGTTACCATTAGTACTAACCATAAACTGTTGTCATACTTTCAACTTTTCACTGTAATTACGTTTAAAACCAAAGCAAGATGCAGAAGTAGATATCCTTTTTTGAATTACGCTGATACGGTTAGTATGATTTTTATTGAATAACGTAGTCGTATCTGTGATCCATATCGAATACGATAAAAATGGCATCCAAGTTTATATTGGTTAACTAAGTAAACGACAAAATTATATTTCGAGTGTGTAAGCATCTAATTACCGTATGAATTTCGAGGAAAAAAATCCTTTCATGTCAGTCCAGAGGCGACACTGTGACGCCTTAACATCGTTAGGGCGGTTCAGGAAATCTGTGATAATCTTATTTAATTTATTTTCCTTCACAATTTCAATGGAAATAGATATAATATCACTATATTTCTCTTACGTGTCATTACATATTTCATCTTCCAACATTCAGACGTCTATGGAGACACCTGAGTTTAGTTTTGTACATGCGTCGTTTATATAGATTGATACAATCGTTTTATGTATATTGATTTGTATAATTATGATATATCTCTGAACTCTGTTCACGCAGTGATAGAAAAAGAAGAAAATAAATCGATTTCCTAATGACTCACATATTTAAAAACCGATAGAAAATAGTAATTGCCATATAAAGTGAACATCTTTCATTACTATAAATTAGTTTTTTCCTATAATATGATGGAGTACCTTACAAAAAAATTAAACGGGAAGCGACAAAAATGTGAGTTATGCTCCTTCGAAGACACGGCTACTTTTAATAACAAACACTGTTACCCAACAGATATCAAATACTTAATAACATTAGATTCAACAATTCATAAAATTAAATAGTTCCTGAAGGAAGGAAGAAGTGCTAATAAAAATATAGAAGTGCTAATAAAAATATAAGTGCTAATAAAATCTGAAGACAATCCCACTATATAAAGAAAAATAAAGAGTAAATCCACTATATGAATAAAAATGACCTATATCAATTGTTAAGTTCTTTGCATAGCCAGTTTTATTGAGTTGGATAATAAATATAATGAGCTTTTAGAACAAATAAATCTATATCTTTATACCTAAATTTATTGTAACTAATAATAAGGCAGATACTATTTTCCTCAACAACTCTCGGAGATGTTTCCCATCATTAAAGTTTGTTTTCATCTAAAGCATTGCTTAATGACATACCATAAATGGGCTGAGCTCTGATGCGCCGCGTCTGAAGATAAGGGAGTATGGAATCATTTCTGATTCCTCCACCGACAGTTTTAATTGAATAATTCTTACAATGTGACGACTAGCACTACCATGAGAAACGAAATTTTGTCGTATAGTAGACGTTTCCGACAGTTTTCAAAACCCAAATTTTTAAATTTACTGCAGTACACTTTTGCAGTAATAGTTGTATTATAAGATAGTATTCCCAACATGTAATTGCATGAATATTCCCAAAATACACTAGATTATCTTTTGTGACAAATTGTTGACATCGTTTTACTAATTTTTTTACCCGACCACTGACGCTTACGCGTACGATTTACATATATCATCCACTTCTAATCTCCTATGATAAAATGGTTCAACCAATTGAACATACGCTAAAAATATAAAAGTCATATACGTAGATCTGCACGATATCTAAGTTGATCCTGATTCAACTCATGGGGTATTAATGCGTTATATTTGTAGACTTTGCCTAGCTCACATGTTCATATTTCTTTACCATGACAAAATATACCGTGAGAACCTTCAAATTGAGCAGCCAAAGACTGCGTCGAATGTCGAGTTCTTCTTTAATTAGTAATTTTAATTGGTCGATATCAAAACCAGTCGATTGACCAGACCTGAGTTGGTTTCTTAACGTTACAACATCGAGAGATATATTTTGCTATACTACATACAGCTTCTGCTGTAGAAAAACTAGTTTAAAATTCATAAAGCAAGCAGTGATGCACGTACGTTTTAACGTTCGCCCATATTTTCTTGATGTTGAAGCGCTAATATTCGGAATTTTATAAGGGTTATGTATATTGAATTATTTCTGAAAACCTTATTTCTGAAACTACTGAACCAAAAATCATAAAAAAGACAGGGTTGGTATTAATCAAAACTATTGGCATTATGTCATATTATTTTATATTTCTTAGCTTTATATCTTAAAATATACACACATATACGCGTATATATATATATATATATATATATATATATATATATATATATATATACATATATATATATATATATATATATATATATTATATATATATATATATATATATATGTATATATATATATATTAACGAGGTATTTGTATATAACAAATTACCATTCAATTATTATAAACCTGTAAACTTGAGAATGCATGTAGCCTCATATTATGTTTTTAATTCAATTCGCTTTCGACTACATATTTGACATTATTGTTGTAATATAATATATATTAAATATTTAATATCTATTGTACTAGGATATTCCTTTTTTATCAAGTTGGTTAATAATTAGTAAGCGTTTTAGAAAGAAATCGAGAAGTTTTGACAAACTTCCAGAAAACTCTACGGTCGAATATATATAAAAAACGTCGACTTTTTCGACGCCTTCTATATACAGTCTGATGAAAAAATGTAATTTTTATTATAGCGAAAAGATAGTCTTGAATGTAAATGACAAGCACAAATAAGATCATCAAAATTACCTGCTACAAAAAAAGGCAAAGTTAGAAGAAGTTTGTGAGAAGTATCCAAATGTTGATAAGAAATTAAAATTGGGAGATAATCAAGATCGTCCACGTTTAAAAGAAGATCAGTCAAACTTAATTCAAACAACTACGCAGATTGCAATATTCAGAATTCTGCTGATAAACGGTGTGGAATAGACACAAATAGAAATTGCAAAACATTGGATTAGTTGCAGGAAGATTTTAAAAATATTGGTTTTGGGTTAAGTCGCTGTGCTACATATTTGCTACTTTTACTTAGTAATTCAACTACGCTAAAAGGAGGGAAGGAAATGAGCCATTTTTCTACCAATGAGGACCAGTGAAGTTAATTCGACCTAAAAATGATTGGAAAAAAATATATTGAAACTGAATTTGCCACAAGTTTGATTAGGTATTTAGAGCATTTTTCGGTCCTATTAAGGTATTTTATCTTTCCTAATATTATAAGGCCAGAGTACCAATTGAACTTTCAGCAGCATCGAAATAAGTACCACCTTTGGCGCATATACAGTACAAAGTGCCTCTTACAAATCATGACTGGGTAGTCACTAGTAGACATAAACTGTTACAATCAGTTTATGATTGATTTACTTCAAGTATAAAGATTTTCTTCAAGTTCCTGATAATTGGTTCTATCCATCTCTATATAGTAAACTGGTAAAGAGAACCTGTAAGAAATGTGGTCTTTATCATCCCTCTAATAAATATTTATTAAAACATTTGAAGAATAAGCATCCAAACTGTTTATACACATTGACATAACGATATGTCAAAGTGTATAAACATAATAAATGTCGAATGATGTCACGTAATCAATCGGTTCGTATCGTGATAAGTGATGAAAACAATAGTACAGAAGACGCAGAATGTATAAACGGGAATTAAATGGATATGAATTTTATGGTATGACCGTAGCTACTCCAATGTCTGTAAATGAATGGTTAGAACATGTAAATGATGACCGGTCGCAGTAAAGGTTTTTTAGTAATCGTTGATAATGAAATGAATTTTCTATTTGAATTAGTAATGAAGTAATCACAAAAGAATAACAATAAATTATGATTTTGAAAACACAACACATATTTTATTTTAAATAAATTCAAGATAGTTTTTAAGAAAAATGGCAGAGGGTGTCTGTGATATCGTGACGTTATTACAGCTGGGAATATATCTGGATGGAAAATATCTGGAAGTTCGCCGTACAATATTACGGAAATGAAATAAAAATTGCCTACCCTATTAAGAGGGTAACGTGTGATAGTCCTTTCAAAAGTAAATAAAGTTTGTTTTAATGTCTCGGTAATTTTAATATTTGAGTTTTGAGATTGCAAAATATGGTTTCAAGAAATAGAAAAAATATTGAAATGTAGCCCTTAATAAGCACTTTAAATGACAATTATAACAGATAATGTGGCACTTACATTTTCTGATTTAAAAAAAATATGTCATACAATGACGACATTTTGTAAAGGGGAAATTTATCATCGTTTTATATGGGCAGGATTTTAAAACTGCATGTTTTTATAAGATCGAATATGGGCTTGTCCGACACGCTCTTGACCGCTTCATTTTTTATAATATTTTGTAATGCTACCATTGTTACTGCAATCGTTTTTTTGTTATATAACTAATGAATAGAATGTTTTTTTAGTACTTAATTATTTTCGAGTTAAATTTAAAAACTTGGGTGTTAATTTTAATGAAATTACGATTGAAATTAACTTGTCGTAAATTAATACGTCGTTTGAAGGTTGATGCTTTCTGTAAGATTATAATTAACCGTTGCGTAATTGCTGTCATTACAGATAGGCAAACTGTATTCGAACGGTAATTCCAGCATTTGAATGGCTCGTACGCATTATTGCATAAGGGCTGCAAATATGCTTCTTTATTGACGAACAAAATTCAAATTGTTCATCGCATAGAACAAATAGTTCGGAAAAGTCGAAGTAGCGACAAAGGTCACCTTTAAGAGACTACAAACAGTAACGCTACTTCTAAATAATTTGTATGAATATCTTAATCACGCAGTCTTCTCAAGATATACATATAACCCGCTGATATGGGTTATTTTTATATTTAGCACGCATTATTTTGTAAATATTTTGTACCTTTTTTATATCACACATTTTTAGCGATTCAGTCAAGCTGTTGTGTATTTAACTATTCATTTTCGAGTTTTCGGTATATTTAACTATACCTAGCTGTGCCCGCGGCTTCACTCGCATGGAATTATATTTGGGACTATAAGAGTTTTATTAAAAAATCAATTGTATTTTTTATTACCTCCCTAAACTAAAAAAAATTACATATATTTTTTAATTAATTAATTGTATAGATTTTTTGTGTATTTGTTATTTTTTTTGTATATATTTTTAAATATTTATATTTTTTGTAATTCATTATACGTTTTTTTCTTTTTTATGTTTTGTAATTTCTATTATTATTTGTAATTGACCTATTTAAATTGATTAGTCGCTTTGAGCTTCTCTGTACACAATGTTTGACGTGTTTTATTTTTTGGTAGCAAAATGTATTCTTTCTCTGGCGTATCAACTCGTGATAAACGAACATATAGTGAGCCACGGTAAAAACACTCTTTTCATAAGTTGATTCCAACTAAACAGAGGTTTGTCCTTGGGAGAAACCTCTGTTTAGTTGGAAAATTTAAAACTGAAGAACGAAAATTTAAAACTGAAGCCGTTTGAAAGATAATGGTAAGTCGGCGGAAATCGTTGGAATCCTCAGGGTATTTGCTAGCTGGTCGACTGCAAGGCCGGTGAGGATGTTCGCAACAATTAAGTGGTCTTTTAAGTCTTTAATAAATAGCCTTGTACCGTTGCGCATATTTGGAGGGCTTAAATTTCTTAAAAGCATGATAGGCGTACCTACTTTTAATGGTAGTGAGATGGCAACCCAGAAAATTTAAGCGAATTTAAAAATTCTTATGGATAGTAGACTACATCCCCGATATTGGTGACTGTGTCAATCGACTTATAGTTTTTGATTTGGCCTGGGACTTTTCGTACAATCAGATTATTAATTTCATTGGCAATGTCGTTCCTAGGTGATACTATTGCCAATGAATAGAGCCAATGAAAGTCTATATCGAGTAAATTTTCGAGGCCAGGATATACTTTTTTTGTCATTCAATTCCAATAGCTTATTTTCTATTTGTATCAAACCTTCGTTGTACATATACTCGTTGAAAAACTTAAAATAAAATCCTGATTTCGTTGTCGAATTCTGTACCTAAGGTCTTCACAAAAATGTTATTTAAAAAATTTTAACTTCTCTAGTGGCTGATGCCCTCAGCTTTAATGGGCATTGTGAAATCAAAGCTCATTTTGAAGTATTTTCTCAATGATTGTTAGTTTCGTGCAAACCTCTATCAAGGAAAATTTCTAATAACAATAGTTTTTAAGTCCGCGAATGAAGTTGGACTGCGTATCTAGAAGTGTGGTTTTACGTAAGTTTTGGGTAACTAGTTGCACCGATCTTGCCGTGAAGCACACCTTTGAGAGTTTTTAAGTGTACGGCTAAATGCAAGACAGTAGGATACAGGTCGTGGATCGGAAATCTTAATATTCGCCAGATTCGAATGTACTTATGAACCGGCCATTTAAATAGTTCTTCACCTCGTCGAACGGATTTGTTATGCTGAAAATTGGTTAATCCAATCCTTTATTAATATATTTACGTATATATTTGATCGCCTGTACTGTATGGCAATATTCCACGTTAATATGTAGACGTCAATACAATATTAGGGAATAAGGGTCAATCCACTTATTGTCTATAGTAACCATTCTTCCTATGATGTCCAAAGTAGCATTCTGATTTTTTCAGCTTCACGGCGACGATAAGCTGGATACCCATTCTCTCTGGTTTGAGTGTAGTTGACGAAACGCCGAGGGTATTTTTGAAAAAAATGTCGTTTTTCATACATCATACTTTTGGACCATGCACCATATTTTTGGTCACAATATTGAATAATACTGGATCGTCATATTTATCCGGTAATGCAGAATCTATTACACTGGTTGTGTTTTTCTTTCAACCAAAACAACATATGACAGTGTATTAATCGGCGTTTTTTTATATTCGATACTGAGCATATTGCATTTAACTTTTCCAGATATCTCGTCTTTTGTGAATAACTTGATAATTTCTTCATCTTTAAATGGAATACCCATGAAATTATGCCATGACGATTCAACTTCTATTCGATTCAACTCAACGATCAAACTTCCTTAATGTCTGACCATTCCGGATTGCAAGTAAATGTCACAAATAAATCGAGTTTTCCATAGTTTCGGACGTACGTTATAGCAACTTGACTTTTTTCGTCCATATATTGAAGGCAAGATGACGTGTTGTCCAATATTTGCAGGGTTTGCATTAGCGTCCTGATTTAAAGCGCCTCGTGGATGAATATAGCCATCAGCTCTCAGTTGTTGATTTTTGCATATGTAATTTAGTCTTTCTAATATAATTTTAGCCATCATGTCGATACAATATTGACTAAACAAACCTCTGTAATAATGTAAGAGATTAAAACGGTCAGCTCTGATCATCATACCAAAAGCATAAAACTGCATACATGAAATAATTTTATTCCACACTGAATTATTTTGAAGAATTGTCAAATAATAACCATTTTCGCCTTTTACAAACATGGAAGGGTGTTGAAAAGGATCGTAAGCATGGTGTAATTCAGTTATTCTTTTTAGGTGACCATCTTTACAATGTTTCACTATATCCCTAGGTCCTTTCGTCACTGTATCCTAGGTCTTCGTCGACTAATAGACTGCAACTTCGTTTACAGCAGGTGAATTGTACCTTTCTTGATGTTGGTGTTGTGGAGTGCGGTCGGCAAATTATTAATTTTTTATTTGGAATTATTAATTTTAAGTCCGATGAAAAGTTATGCTCTAAATTGTATTTGAGTTGCAAATGTTTATACTATGGCGACTCAATGCAGATTGCAATTCGTTGTTAAATCTATTTTTGGCTTGGGAGCAATATCATATAGCAAAGATAATTAATCAGCATCAGATATGAAATAAATCTGTAAAAACTGTGAACTTTGACCTGAAGGTGGGAAGAGACTACCAATAAAATAGTATACTTGCACCTTTACCTTATTTGTAGGCATAAAGTTTTCTTCGCAAATTTCTTTAGCAACGACGTCATCTGAAACAGTGTTATTGTACTTGCGCATGTTAATAAAAAAATGCGCAGATGACTGCCTGACAAAAGATCTTTTATTGGTGTGGTGGTTCCTGTATATTAGTGAAAACCACTGTGCTTCCAGTACAACACATGCCTTTTATTTCTTCACTCCATTTTTTAGCAAAACACTTAGAACAAATTTTGTTCCTTTTATCTAAATTACAGAGTTCTACTGAACATAATCTATGCTTGCATCATAATTGAAAGAAAAGAACATTTTTAAAATTTGAAAATAATTAACTTTAATTTGAAAATTAATTTTAAATTTAATTAAATTAATTTATTTAAAAAAATCAAACTAATAAGCAAATACTCTTATGATACTTAAATTTTAAAGAAAATAAAAAAATTTAATTTTTAAAATGATTGAATTTATATTTAAAATTAATTTTAAATTTAATTTTATTGATTTAAAACATTAAGTGAATAAAATAAATACTTTTATAATAATAACATTTAATGTTAAAATTAATTTTTAATTTAATTTATTTAAATATAGGTAAAAAGATCAAATTTGTTACGCCAACGGCTGATACCAAAACAAAATATAACGCTGACCTTGATGATATATTTTAATTTATGTGAATGTTTGAGGAGCGCATACGGAACAAAACATGTTTATTATTTTAAGGGACAAATAGTCAAATAACACACATTTTATTTCGTTTTTTCAAAACCCTATATAAAATCTAAACTATTCGTCCGAATAATTTTGTTAAAGGCAATTTTTATTCACATATTTCCTTGGCGGTAAGCAAATTTATTTTCATAAGAATTTATTTAACATGGGTAATGTTAAATAAATTCTTATAATAATAATAAAATACTTAAATTACCCCGGCCATATTTTGGTCATATTTTATTTGGGAATTAAACTTTATATATAGATATATGTCGTTGAGGAATTTTTTACAGGCCTTTTTTAAAAAGCTCTACAACTTTTCTATAGAATGCATTCATATATCTTTTACCATTAAGACAGTGTTCGTAAGAAACCCGTTCTCACGGCTGTTTTTTGTCTGACTTACGTTGCGAAATTGGTCTCCAAGAAAACACGAAAATTCTTTAATTTGACGAATAATCTACAACCTATGTCCACCCTGAAGGTCCATTCTAAATATTGATGAAAGAATTTTTGAAATCGGATAAGCAGTTTTGGAGATTACTTCCTACATCCAAACTTACAAACATTACCTCTTTATAATATTAGTGTAGAGAAAGACATCTACCCCTTTTTGAAAACAGTAAATGTCAAAGAGTAAAGCATTTTAGATGTTTTTTGCTTCGCTTCTAAAATAGTATTTTGACTTTTATTACATATTCATGTGTGTGTGCGTGCGTATATATATATATATATATATATATATATATATAGTAGCGAGATTAAAATAAAAAGCGACATGCAAGAAAACAACAAGGTGGAATGAAAATGATTATAAATGTACTCACTCTTTCATGACGGCGATTATGAAGTAGGCGATGTCACGGAAGTTAGCGAGACCGGTGCGCGCCAGCATGTAGTACTCGTCATCGCAAGAACGCTTCTTTTCCACGAAGTCAAAGCTAAGACCACCGCCCGTCACAAGCGGCACGCCGCCCGTGCCCAGGAACTTAGTGATGCGAGCTACTGAAGCTGCGAATGATGGAGTTGCTTTGACTTACTTAATACTTACTAATATGAGTATTTCATTAATTTTGAAGTTGTGTAATAAAATTGTATGTAAGTGTGTTATTTTTTCATCCATGATTTAATGTATTCATCCATGATTTAATTATAATTTTCATCTATGCGCTATATCGTCTAACGAGTTCATTAACAAATTCATTATCGAACTAACGATTGAAATAAAATTCGTATGATTTTCAAATATTATAATTATAAATCTTTCAACACACTAAGGCGATCTTTCCACAGGCTGGCATAATAAAAAGTAGCAAAAAGAGCCAAGTTTCGTTTGGTGCTAACGTCGGAAACGTTAATTTTGTTCGCGTAAAATTAAATATTTACCCTGAATCTATTCACTGAGGGACATAGGTCTTTCCCAAGGCTCTTTCCACACACGGTCCTCTACCTTCCGCGTTTAGTCGCTCTCCGTTCACTTGTTTAAGTGGTCAGTCTGTCTGGCTGGAAGGCGTCCCGCACTGCACTTCGAATTTCGTGGCCTCCCCTCGAGAACTCTTCTACCCCAATATTTATTGGTTCCTCCAATATTTATGGGAAATAACCTACATTTACCGATCTTGGTTACGATATGTGAATTGAACATGACTTCAATCTTGTTCAAGTTCATACCGAGGCTCACTCATCTAGAAGAATATATATCTATAAATCGTCAAATCTTCGGATTAGACTTAGCAATTGTTTATTGAAGCAGGTTTCTAGAAAGTTAACCAACATTTGCCCTCTGCAATTTTTGATATTGAACCCATATTACCCGAACTTTTTTTCATTGCGTTCTTGTATTCACACATTTCATAACAGCGTTGAAGTGAGTCTCGCTGGTGTTGTGGATAGGCTTGTTTATGGCTTTATACGCAGCGTTTCCATTTGTGTTAACGCGTAGTATACCTCTACAACATCATATACGTGCCTAGTACACCTCTACAATATTCAAGAATTATCTCTGGGTCAGCCTAAGTACAAGGTATGCAGTCAATAGTGACACATTGACATCAACATATTGTTAAAAACAATTTTATTAATTAAAAATCTATACCATCTATGAGTCTGCGTCGTCTATGAGAGTTTTAGTCGACTACAGAATTAGTAGATGAAAAAAAAGTGCAATTAGTAGATGAAAAAAGGTAAAACGTAAAGTCATTTACTATATTTTTTACTCGTGGTAGTTGTACGTATTTCTAATCAGTCTATTTCAAATAGATACGATTTTACGCAGATGTTCCCACATATTTATTTAGCCTCGAAATAAAGAAAAAAAGAAAGATATAGAAATAAAGAAAACAAACAAATATTTAAGTGCAAACAATTTCACAGATTTTAGTTAAATATTGAAATTTTGCGTCAAAATTATAATTGCCCTCAAAAATCTCGAAAAAAGGCACGAATTGAATTTTAACGGCCATATATTTTATTATGCAAATTTTTAATTTAAAATGTTCTGCGTGAAAATGGCGTGACTCTATTGAACCGTTTTTTTCTAATATTTGTAAATTTAATCAACTTTATATATTAGGTGTATATTTATTTTCTTTAAAAAACGATAATTATGGAGAAACAAAAGAACAACTTTCCGCTATAGGAGAAAAAAAGATAAAACAAGCTCCCCACTGCATAAAAAGATAAAATTGAATGTCATTCGGATACCAAATCTATTCAAACTTAAAAATTATTTTCACCAAAAAGAAAAAACATTAATGAATTTTTGGCAATTAATTTATAAATTACAATTCGATATTAATAAACACTCAAGACTGTGTATAAACACTCAAGAATGACTCAAGACTGAAGATAACACAAAGACGATTATGTAGTGCCGTAGTGTAAGAATATCGAATAAGGTATAGTATATGGTACATGGCAACATCTTAGAAAAAATTAACAAAAATTAAAAATAATCAGCGTTCATGCCGTAAATTGTAAAATAGCTCCACGCCAAATATATTTTGCTTACAAAGCCAAATTTTTATCGGTAATTCATAATTATTTAAATATTGATTTTAGTAACTATACAATTATAGTTGAAAGAAAAACTGGATTTCTCATCTCAGTAATTGTTAATGATATTATAGTAATTACCAGTAGTTACTCACCGAAAAATATTCCAAGTGTGCTTCAAAAATGCAGCCTAATAATGTATAAAAAACGAATTTAAATATCAATAACTAATCATTTTTGGTATAAGTTTGTTAGATCCATTTTATTAACTCTTGTTATTTCCTTTTTCTATTTTCGTTGTGTCACGTATTGTAGAAACTTTAAAAAATTAAATTTAATTATTTCATTTTACCTAATTGCACAATACTGTAGTACGTACATGTTTTAAACTTTATACTAAATTATTTACTGCATTGATATTTTAATACCGATGCAGTAAATAATGCAATTACATTAAAGACACTGTTGGCAATATTTATCTTCCGTGTATTTACCTAATAGTATTGTACGTTTAAATATCAACAGATTTTAAATATCACGAAAATTACATACGTGCAAGAAAGAAAACAATGGGTCCCATACTTTATTTTTGCAAACACAATTCTTATATTTTATGTGGTCGTTAAAAACACACTACCTATACGTTCATGCCATATACGAATATCTTAAACGAGATCGATTCCCTGATGTATACCAAGCGTAACATCAAGGTGTAGTATACAGACAGACACTTGTCTATCTGGTCACTTTTAATAGTGCTTAACATGACCAAATAATCACTTCTATTTTACAAGGTAATTTAAGGATTATTTTTACGAGCGTTTTTCGGTACTTAATTTCATTTTATGTCATTAACGGGTTTTAATACAATATTTTTTATGGAATTAAACAAATTCTTTTTCGAATTGAAAAATATTACTTTTTATTACAATTCATTTAAATATTACCATATCAGCCAATTACTTTATTGGATATTTAGGCCATTTGCTCCCGAGACACACGATTTCAATTTTAACTGTAGGCACAGCGAAGCGCCGCAGGGCATCAAAACGATACCATGCGAAGCTGCAATTTACAAGTAAGCATCTCATTCTATTTTAAATATTCAGTGATGAGAGTATTCTTTCACTAAAATAAATATACTTTTTACTGTTAATTCTATGTTTTCAGGTTTCTTTTTGACGTGAATATTTTTGGTAACGAAACGTTGAAATGTAGTTGTTCTTTAAAATATAAAATATTTTGTATTGAAAATTAATTATTTCTCTGTAACAAAGGGATAAATAAAAAAATATTATAGATTTTTTCGTGTTATATTTCCGAATGGAATTCAAAAAATCTTATTATATCAACATTCCCTTTATTCAAATATATTTAAATTCATAATCTAATGAAGGATTTGCTAGAGAATTATGATGTTTTTGTAATACATATAATACATTTTCAACAAATGTATTTTATGCATTGCAAAGACAACAGCCATTCTTTTGAATGAATTCTGTATCACAAAGGCGATCTCCTCTAAGATGTACCTACTCGTCATGCACGTGTAAGTGTTGTGTTTTGTCGATCACGTAAATTATAAGAACTGTATTTGTAATTGTCTTTATTTATTATGAACGGAATCATAACTAGAGTCGTTTACTTAAAGGTAACAAGTGAGATGTGTTCAATAATTATCCAGTCAATGAGATAATCACGGGCCGACATAATCATGTAAGTCTCGTTTTCTTAAATCTCAACCGCTATTTAATCAAGTCTTTTGCTGTGGCAAAATAAATAGAATCTTTGTTAATTATTAGCCAAAAATCTCGATATTTTAAATTTATTAAACCGTTGAACCGTTATTAATAATGCAATATTCAATCAAGGTATCACCTATTATTATCCTACAAAAACATCATTTCATACAGTCGTCTGTTTTAAACTACATTTTTCACCAAAAAAATGGACAGTAGACGGATAAGTAGTGAAGTGTGTGCTTTGTTCTATCTTCAGTCTTAACTAAATGTTTACAGTTAATAGATACCGTAGTATTGAAGGAATTATGTCGTATGAACAAATTGTAAATATAAAAAAATATATTATATTAATAGTATAATAAAACAAATTTAAATTGTCGAGCCTTCTTGTCGAGTCACGTTAATAGTTGTAATCGACAGCTAAAAATGAAAAGCTTCGAACAAATTTCTTAATACATTCCAGTATATTTTTTTGCATTACTAAAGGCAGTAGAAATACTCATACTAATTTGCTATTCTATTATGCTATAACTAACTATTTCTAATATGCATTTCCTACACTATTTCTAACCTAAACAGGGTTTCGGATATTATCCTCAAATTCCACTTTTGTATAAAAAATAGACTCAATATTACTACCTATTAAACTTAATAAATTGCATTTAATAGGAAATAAAAAATTCGCTCCTTGCTAGTGATGCATAAACATATTACCCAAGTAGTATAAGGAAGTACTGAGTACTATAGAGGAAACGTAAAAGTTATCAAATGAGTTTGAACAACGTCATTTTTATCTCTCCGAGAAAGATTACTAAATGCTGACTTAGACCATACAATCTAGTTCGAATGCCACATGCATAGCGTATTCGAGTAAAACCATTTACATGAGAGTTTATACATTGTCAAGGTAAACCCATTAAATGAAACATAGTCCACCTTTTTAATATTTTCCTAAGTTGTGAATTGTCGAAGGAAAACGTGTTACGTAAAAAAATTATATAATAAGTTATAGACAATTTCTTGAAAAATTGCAGAAGAAATCATAAGAATTTTTTATAAGTAAACATTGTAAAATGGAGTGATACCAAGTTACTTCTTTATATGTCAAACCTTTGGTTCAGTCCAAAGTTACTATTATAATAATGGTAAATGTTGCAAATTTTAATTACACAACAATGATATATTGACAAAAACTGAGATGTGCTAATGGAGCGAGCAGAACATTATACGAGTAGTTATGCGCTATTTTCCAAAGCGCCATTAGGCCTACTCAAACTATCTGCAACGTGAAGCGTCCGTTCATGGGTATGGCGTGCTATGTCTGTATCAGTAACACTTGCCCACTATCAGTGTCAACGGTATGGTTGACAGGTACTCTATCAGGGACGGCCCGTGATTACATTAGCGACGCTATTTATAGCAAGCGGCCAGTGATGTTGTCACTCCATACCCATTGTTAATATTAGGCACCTTATCGAGTCAATACGCCACTCGATGTGTTCAAGCTGATAAGCGACTGATCGACACGATGCGTTGTCGCGTCACGACATATTTTATATTTTGGCCTCTAGAACATCCTCTTCATCCGAACTACGATACCCATTACGTTGTAAAAAAGAACTCATATCGCCATTTTACTA
Organism: Druceiella hillmani; assembly: GCA_039881145.1. Classification (NCBI taxonomy): domain Eukaryota; kingdom Metazoa; phylum Arthropoda; class Insecta; order Lepidoptera; family Hepialidae; genus Druceiella; species Druceiella hillmani. The sequence goes on along the minus strand of JAYKKI010000047.1, from coordinate 17,258,020 downwards.
ATTTTATATAAAATAAGTTTGCAATAATCTTAAAAAGTGTTAGTGGAACATTTTTTGTAATTGCTTTTTTATCTTCTGCTTTGACTTAAAAAGATAAAATTAGTTAACAAAGAAGATAGATTTAATTGACTGATGCTTGTTTTAATTGTTCATGAGATAATTATCTTTGTGAAAAAAATTAAAATATAACTTAGTAGAGAATAATCGTTTAATCTACCTAAAATATGAACTATCCTATCAAACCAAATCGGTTAAAAAGAACCCCTTATTTTATTTTCTCCGATTATGCAAGATTAAAATTTTGATTAAACGTTTGGAAAATACATCTGATATAAAACAAGAAGCAACAAAACATTCACTTATTTCTTCATCCTTGCGCTAATCTCTTCAACAACTCTATAAAATGGCTAAATATAAAATAATTCGACAAAAATTCCATTTTTAACAATAAATAAATATTTAAATAGTACTCAAAACATCATAAAAATAGAAAACATTAATTATCATGCCTCAGAAAACTGCATCTTAATTTACGAGGGGTAACCCAAAAATAACGAAAATTACCAAGTGAAACAACATAGAGGTGGCCCATTTACAGAGGTCCATGTAGAAACGTTTTATGTAGAAAACATCGTGATAAATCATTTAAAAAAAATCAATTCCGCAAAAATAAATAGTTTAGAAGTTATGGCCTTTACTCCAGTCAAATAAATCACTTTTTTTCAAAAACTATTCCACTAAATTTGATATGGAAGCAGAGTAGTCATGCAGCAAGTATGCAATGAGCGATTTTTGTGCTTATTCTCAGCTTCTGCTATTGTATGAAACCTTACGTTAATTTTTTCTATTTTCAAAATTAAAACGTGCATTTAAAAAAATCACTGTAGTAAAATCTGTACAACTAAAAATTTGCCTATAATCTTAAAAACTACCTTAGGACATGGTAATAGTCAGGACAAAAAATCGTAGTAATGTAACTATTTCATTACCTTCAGAATTTAACATCATGTCACTAAGTTACTTAATGTGAAATTTCTGCCATAATCGCAATTTTAGCAGTTTAGTTGTACAGATTTCACTTCAGTGATTTTTTAAAATGTACGTTTTCCTTTTAAAAATAGCAAAAAAATCAACATGAAGTTTCATACAATAGCAGAAGCTAAGAATAAACGCAAAATCGCATACTCTACTTTCATAACAAATTTCATATGATTTAGTGTTTTAGAACAAAAGCGATTTGTGTGAATGGAGTAAAGATTTTACAAAAAAAGTAAAATAATCATAAATTCTATACTATTGATTTTTGCGGAACTAATGTTTTTTAAAGACTTGTCATGATGTTCTCTACCTTAAAAAAATTGGACCACTATAAGTGGGTCATTCCGTATATCAGAAGGCCTTTAAGCGGATGCGTTGTCTCGGTAAAAAAGAACACCTGGTAGGTTTCCACGCCTTTTCTTTTGTAACTATTCAATTGTTTAACTTGAAATAATAGCCACCATAACTGTATCTAGTGTATTCCAAAAAAATATGCCTTAACCTTTGCCTACTATCTTATGACTTTGAATTCTTTTGGTGGCGGCTAAGACTGTCTTTTTCTAGCTGTTTTACATTAAGATAAATATGATGTAACGGTGATTTTTTAAAAGCTGAGTGCGTACGAAAGGTTTTTTTTTCGCTTTAATCTCATCGCTTCAACTGTTCGTGTGCAAATTAATATTTCTATTACTAATTGTATATTTTTATTTTCATTTTTGTACGACCAACTAAGGTTAATACAACGAAATGAAGTCACATTTATTTTGAAGCTTTGGATAACTTTTCACACTTTTCAACTAATATTGAATGAAATCCTACAAAGTGCGTATGAGACCAGACACAAAATAGCACTCCATTGAAGTGCTCTGGTATTCTTTATGTAATTTAACTTAAATAGTTTCATTTGAAAGTTCAAAACTAATGTATGTTATACCAGCGCCTTTCTGTGTAGATTCTCGTATCTAGAATTTTCACAAATTTTATAAGACCAGAGTTAAAATTATAGACTTACACATTGCATGTCATTTTAAAGCTGAATATTTACAAAACGGGGTTACAAAAGAAAAATATATAAACAAGAACTCTATACAGTATTAACCCACGGATATTCAACAAGTGAGCGGAAAAAAATTCTCTCACTTGACACGTGTTGCAGGATACGTTATTTTTTTAACTAGTATCTCCACATGAAGTCACAGTCAGTTTATATGTAGGTCTAAAAATCTAAAAACTGAGGTTATGTTATACGGATGGGCGGACATGCATGAAGAAATCAATTTTCTGATTTTATTAAGGAACACTAAAGAACATTACAATGTACTTGTTTGATTTTATCTACACTGAATAGAAATGCCCTATTTATAGTTACATCAAAATTAGCAAAAATCAATTTGTTTAATTTAACATTAATATCTACGATAATACACTATATAGATAGAAGGAATTATTAACTTTCATTTATAGATAATACAAAAACACTTCCTATACTATTCATTTTCAGCAGTATATTTTAACAAGGTTTCTATTAAAAATAACCAAGTAAATTTGAGAAATAACCAACGAACATACTATTAAAAAATGAAAATAATCAAAGACATGATAACAATGACTTTATCGTGAAATTTATATTCGTAGCATTGGATACGATTAATGAAAAGGTTCAGAAATTATTTTTCAAATGCGAGAAATATCGAATAATTTTGTAATATACTAATTTACACGACGTATTTTCTAACTAAATATTAAATATAGTAATAACCTAAAGCGAAATCACATGCGGGTCCAAAGAAGACGTGCGCGCAGTGTTCAGTGTAAGCATCGATTGCACTGATGACAGCATAGGCCGCGTCGCATTGATCGTTCAGCGCTAGTGCCTCCCACTCTAACCACTCGGGGAGAAGACCGCGAGCTCGCGCTTCTTCTACGGCCAAATCTGTCGCTGGCATCACCTGTCGGTAATATGCGACAATACAATTGGTAAGTGCACTAAAACTGGACGTTCCTAATCTAAGAAATGATAATTACAAAATGTTTATAGCTCATTCAATATTAGAACATTATTAAGATTATTTCATCCAAGCAACAGTAAAAAAATTTAATAGTAATTTTCAAATAATGTCAGATAATACAAGGTACCGATAAATATAAAGTTAGAATTTACCATAGGCAGATTAGCTTCTGTATCCATGCTGGCAGGAAGTAGCAATGCGGCCCGCAGCTCGCATCTGCCATTCACGTCGCAGATCGCTTCACAGTCGCCGCGCTGAGGACCCACCTCTTTCCGGCAGCTGCCAGCTGCATGCTGCACCGTCACCCACAAGCATACTGCCACAATCCACCACAACGTGCCGGTACTTAATAGTTCCATATTTTTTCACAACGAATTTAATAAATTTTCATCACTTTTCAATGTTTCACTTTACATAGGCTTCAACAAATGTTACGGCATGATGTTAATTCGTTTCGAAGGTTGTCACAAATTCTATTAGTTGGAATCAAAATATCCATCATTATCACTCCGAGTACTACTTTTTCTTTTACAGTTTTGTTTCAATTTTAACGGAAAATCTCTTTTATTAAATGACAAGTTTTCAAGAATTCGAACTATTTGGGGTTTATGCAGGTGTTAAGACTGTTACAATCTGTATAGCACTACACGCCATATATATATATATATATATATATATATATATATATATATATATATATATATATACACACACACACACACACACATATATAGTTATTAACAATGAGACCGGTTATATTTTAAATAAAGCTCGAATGTGTTTATAAAGTATATCTATTTTAGAAATCATATTTGTATAGATTGTCCACAAAAGCTATCCATAATATTAAAAAAATATTTAAAAATATCATTAATCGGCGTCTCTCCCACAACTGTAAGGAGAGATGTCGATGATCTATTTCTGAGAATTTTCTTTCATTTTTCTTATTTTCTGCATACCACAATCTACACAGAGTGGTGCGTATATGGTGTAAAACTCATGCAGCCATTTTTTGAACGGGCACTGAATCCAGTCGCCCTTACTTCAAATGGAGAAATAATTTTTCCAACATTCTGTATATTTATTTTCATCGTCGTTTAGTAGGTTTGTTTTTTCTTATTTTTTTGTCGTTTATTTCTTTGACAATTTTATGAGACAGAGGTTATTTGTTTCTTATTTTTAATGTTTTCAGGCGACGTCAAAATTTGAGTCGTCCGTTTTCGTAGAGGACATAAAAGGGGTTGTAGGCAAAGTAGGTTGAAGTTCTTTTAGAATTTTTGTCGGAGTCTCTTTGAATTCGGTTGAAGCAGAAGATGATGAAGATGAAGCTAAAGAGGGTTGTTTCTCAACAGAAGATTGAGGTACATTGTCTGAATATTGTCTACTGACGGAGGCTTAAGCTTCAGTAACCTGTGCAATTGTAGGTATTCTTGATAATCTAGAAACGTCATCAGAAACTGCGAAGAAATAATCAATAATGTTTTTATTTAATGAAAAAATATCACAGGACTTATAGCCCGATGTTCCATTGAAAACTTTATCCCAAGCCTTACCAATTAAATGATCGCGATTGAAAACTTGATATTTGTTGTGGTTTATCCAAACTTGAGCTTCGTTACCATAAGCAGTTTTTATTGGTTTGAGAAAACACTAATCCAAAGGTTGCAGTGCTTGGGTGGTATGACTTGGCAAACAAATGAGTATTACGTTATTTTTCTCAGCTTTTTCCGATAATTCATGATTGGATGCAATGCGAAGCATGAGCATCCAATATTAATAATGTTTTTCCTTCAATTGGCTTACGTGGTAAAAATATGCCCCTAAACTATTTTATAAAAAGTTTATTATTAACGTAAGCCGATATTTTACTCATGTACACATCAGATCCCACTGGCATTAACAAACTCAGCCTTTTTGTTTACGCCTTTCATGATAAGAACTGGAAGTAAGAATTTTCTTTTTGCACTGCTATAATCGAAATAGCCTCACCCTTTTCACAAGGAGTGATTACACTCACGTTCTTAGATCCCTTTTCTGTAACGACTTTATCAGGTTTGTTAATAAATTGAATGCCATTTTCATCAACTTTAAATGTGTTTTGAGACGTATCAAACAAATTATATACCTTCATCGTTGTCTCTAACAGACTGAAAAAAGAGTCAACGTCTTTCCGATTCCAGCAGCTTCAATCACGAATAGAAAGGGCTTTATTTCGTTCCAAAAATGAAGTCAGCCACTAATTACCTGACATTTTTGACTCCATTTAAAATCTATGCTTTAATCCTACTCTTTCGACGAATTCAAACGCTAGTCTTCAAACTTAAAATATAAAAAAGAGCAAAATTATACTTTTATGATGTACTTTTATGAATAAATAGTCTTCCTTCAGGACCCCGATTCCTTTTGTTACGCTTTCAGACAACATTCTCCTTGTGATCCTCGAGGTGATATTCCATATAGCTTTTGAGTTGCTCATTTTGATATTTCACTTTTTTTAAACTTTTCTAATGCAATTTTCAGGTTTTCCTCAGTCCATTCATTGCCTTATATTTGCGTGGCATCCAAAAATAATAAGTTTACAAATGTAAATTTAATTTATAACCAATGTATCGGCATCTCTCCATAATCTGTGAGTCAGAGGCCGCACTATCTTAACACAGTGCTAAATAAATACTTCTTGTAAAAAATGATATATAGAATTCAGGAAGATCGCCTATATTAAATGAGTAAAGATAACCTTTGATCAAAAAACATATACTAAATTTTCGCAAAATAGAGCCTAGTGTCAAATGTTTCGATCGAAAATATTTGATACAAAAACGCATAAGTCTTAACATGTACGCAATACCACTAGCGAGCGACAAATAACGCGCGTGCGTTTACTGTGGGCCCTTGCCTTGCCCCTCCCGGCACTCCGGTATCAGTAGCGTATGTGGTTGTTAAGTTATTGAGAGTCTCTCCTCCCGCGGCATCTCTCCCACATTTACCCTTTGAGAGTATTGATATTGGCGGCATCTTAAATAAAATTAAAAAGCGAAACTAATAAAAATGAAATATGCGAAATTTGCTATCAGATGTACACTATATCCCTGTCAAATAAGTACTGATAACGTCTGATGAGGAATGCTTGTAAAACTGAATTCGATTAAGAGATGTAATGATAAATATTTAAAAAATTTACTTCAATAATGTTTGAAGGGATAGAAGAATGAAAATAAAATAAATAGAACGAGGCACGGTATCAAATTTACAATTTTACCTATAAAACAAATAAATAACTTAGTATCTACGATCAAGCATCGAGTGCATGATAATTGTAATTAATAGAAAGACTGAGACATTAATGGAGGTCTGTGTGAATATATATCGCAAGTACTAACTGAACGCACGTTCGATAATTATGTGCGGAAGGGAACAGAGAATGTTGTAAGAAAAAATAAAATTCATCGAGTTTATTGATATCTTCAAAAACATATATACAATATTCAAATATCTAATGAACCTGTTAAATATCTGAAGCAAGCGAACTCTAATTTTTGCGTATTCGCTTAGTACTTAAAAATATTAAATATTTCGGAGACATAGTATTTATAAATATTTATATTCTTTCAGTTAAGTAAATAAATTATAGTTTATCTTTCGCAGTTGTAAGACAAATAGCTTGATAATCCATATTTCCTCATTTTTTTATAGCGAGGTCACCCCTATAATTTAGCATTGTAACTCTAACTATATTCATAATGATTTTTACCACATTTTAGTCATAGGTGGTCAAAGAATTAGGTTAATTACATATTAATCGTATCTCGTATCGCACGAAAGAGATGTCCCGTTTTAAAATATTGCTAGACACATTCTATTGCATTTTTAAAGTATTCAATGACACCTCACACGTGATATCCGAAAAAAATTCGCGTCTAATTTGGACGATTTAATATGGGCGGTAAAATTTTACCGCAAAACGCTTTTAAACTGAGAATGTTGCGATGCTGCATTATATCGACGGATCGACTGACGTGAAGAAATTGTAAATGTAGCGTTTTTTGTAAAATCGTGCAGGATTTTTACCGTGATACTATCATAATAATAATAATTTAGAATGTCCGTTGTCACTAAGTCATATGAATAACAAGCTACACAACAACAAAAAATTTTGTATATGTGGGAAATTAAATAGGTTGCAAAATGTACATACACATAATAATTTTAAACCGAGGTATTATTGTAACAGTTCTTTTCACATTTCTACTAGTTAACGAATGTGCATGGAAATATATATATATATATATATATATATATATATATATATATATATATATATATATACCAGTAATTGAATTAAACGAAACTTTATGAAAATTCTAAACCTAATATAATATTCGAAATAGTATGGTTACATATGCAATACATCAGACAATTTTTGATGGATATAATCATGTCGATAGAGTCATAAATGTATGTACAACCAGTCCTCGAATTACATCCTTTCGACTTAGGTCGTTTCGAATTACGTCAAAGAATATTTTGACACCATTCCTTGAAATAGCGGCAATTGTTTCGATTTAGGTCACGATGTAGTCGCGTAAGGTTTGAGCTATATAAACTTCTTTAATTCGGGTGTCGGGTCTCGATGTGACGTGGTTCACCTGCGTCAAAGAGTACGCGCACCATATCACTGTAGCATACGGCGGACGATCAAAGTGTTATAGTTTTCTTTATTTATTTGAGAGTTTGTATTTGTTACTTGTTTAAAATTTGTCTGAAATTACTGAAATTGAATTATATACCACCTAAACAAAACAGTAATAGTGAAATGCATAGATAAGAAAGACAATAACAATAAAGACTAAATCTAACATTTTAAAATTCAAAGACTGCGGTTTATCCACTTCATTAATTATATGTGGACTTAATTTATCGTGTACAACTATATTTATCTCGTATGCACAATATTGAAAGACAAAGATGAACTTCTTACAGTTTTAAATTTCTTTTCTCTAAATAGCACAATCATACTTAAAATAAACTCTTTAATTTCTTAGATTCCAAAACTATCCAAGTGTGTAACACACTTGGCTTCCTTGAGTCCAAACTCATCAACGGGTTTTTCTTGATCTCGCTATCATTCAAAACAAAGCACTCAATATTATCAAAACACTGCAAAACAATCGTAGCGAAAATAGCACTGAAGAAACAAAAACTTTTTGCCAGCCGCGGATGGTCCATACAATTTAAGACGAGATATTCACTGCATACCATTCGAGCGGAAAGAGAGGCTGCATGTTCCGACCATGTTTCAGAGTTTCCTGGTATATTACAAGAAATCATAGAAAGCGGGGAGCTTTCACTGAAACATTGTAAATGTGGATGAAAGCTGTTTATTTTGGAAGATAATGCCTTATCTCTTGTCGGGATCAAATGCTGAAGGCGATTTCAAATTAAAACCACTTTTATTTTATAGGTCTGAAAATCCACGAGCTCTTAAAAATTACGTCAAGGATACGCTGCCAGTTATTTGGAGGACTAGCCCAAGGGCATGGATAACATCAGCACTTTTTAAAGAATGGTTTATTAAACATTTCTATATATCAGCCAAATATGGATGAGACCAAAACTAATATTATTGATTTAGCCAACTAATTGCACAATATTGAAGTCACAGCTTATGACATTGACGATTTATTAAACTTACACTCGCAAGAACTTACTAATGAAGATCTCGTTTAATTCAAGATACAGACAGAAACAACAGAAACACAAAAAATAATATCTATTGCTAGCACTGAAAAAGAGCTTTCATTAAAAAACTTTCAGGATACTTTGCATGTTTGGAGGATGCAATGAATATTTTTAATGATCCCAATTTTGACAGAAGTCTTAATGTTAACAACAAAATTCGTGATTAAAGATCTCGATAACACTTAAATACTTAAGTGCCAACTATTTACATAATTGAAAAATTCAATTCATTGATTAATAAATATAAATTTATCGTAACGAATGCAAAGGGTTTTAATACAATTTACTAACAAACATTCAAACCAATAGAAATACTGACTATTGCCTAATTTACCTAATCCTTAATGGCATGTCTCTTACCACTTAGTGTTCACTATCTAGTTTAAAGTTAAAATATCTCACTACAAATTGTAAAAAAATTTGAAGTGAAAAAATTATACTAATTTCGTAATGTAGAAACTTATTTTTATACCATGATATGATACTTTCACCATCATATTGTTTACAGTGTCCAAGTAATCAAACGGTGTAGGATTTTTAAAAGGTGTGAGCAATAAGTAGTAATAATTAAAATTATTGTGTCAAAGTTTCCAGACGCATTTTGGAGTTAAACTCTTAAACCATTATAACTATATTAAACTAGTGTGCGAAAATATTGTGAATATCATGAAAATCATGAAGAAGTCCTATTGTACATGCTGCTAATTATTATAGATTATCTTTTACGTCCCGTTATCTATTACGATATTGCATCTCAAAATATCATGCGAAATGATTGTGTATGACAATGAAATCAACAAAAAGTACTCTAAGTAAATCATAAAATATGTCACTAAACCGTAGAGAAAATCATTAATAAATTAAATTTAAATTAATTATATGAAAAAAAATAGATTACGCTAAAAGACAGTTATGGTCTTAATTAATGTATTTAAAAGGAGGGAATTTTTTTTCGTGTATATTACTTTTTACTTTATTTAAATTAGAAACCACTTAGCTTTTGTATGTAATTGTTTTTTTTATACTTAGATAATTTTGTCCTAGTGTACAGAAAACAATTATTCTTCGTGTAATGTTTTTTATACTTCCGTAGCTAGTTATAATTATTGGTGAAAATTTTACTATTTTTTTTTTATTATTAGTAGATTTTCATTAAAGTTAAACTGTTTACTTTCTATCAATGTAAATATATGTTGTTCTTTACGTGTATGAAAACACTTTATATTTATCGTCACCTCAAAATAAAACTATCCTCACAATTTTAATCTTCGCCGCATTCTGTACCTCCTATAAATTGTAATAAAATTCGGTTGTCAAAAAAAATACTTTATGGCTGACGTTTTTTTTCTGTGTTATTTATAAAACAGTTTAGACGGGATATGCTGTAAAAGAAACCCATAAAAATTTGTGTTGCCACACGAGGGAATGGCTCCTTTTAAAAAATATCAACATCCAACGTATTTAATAGATTATAATTTCTTTAATAGTTACGCAAAAGAAAGTAAGTTACCTGCACTGTAGAAAGTCATATGAATAGCTGCGATGAGAGCCGTCAACGTATCACATTTGTATAAAACAACTGCTGCCAACGTTGTGTAGGGCAACATAAGAAGAAAAACTTTTAATCTATACTTATAATGAAATTGTAACAGAGTAAATTCCGCATATTGAAAATATATTTAAAAAAATATTGATTTAGCGTATAGAATGATTATAAAACCACAAAAACACTTTTTAGAATTTTTGACTGTGTGTCTCTATGCTAATTTGAACAGATATCACGCAAAATCTACTGGACAGCAACGAAGTCGTAGTCCCAACTCGTTTAATATATTGTCGTCATTTGAGACAATATATTAAAAAAAACGTATAATATATTGTCTCAAATGTCACACGAATGAAGCGTCATGGATAGCTACGAAACTGTATCGCAGTTTTCCAACACCAGAAATCTCATGAAGAAAGGAAATAATTTAAATTGAGAGAAAATACAAATACCCATGATAGGAAGAGACTATACGAGTCCACATTACTGGTAGCAGGATAGATTAATATTTTAGAAATTTTATAAAAACGGGATTATGTATAAACCAATATAAGTTAGATTTAAAGTTTAATCTATTAAAGTTTCAATTGAACAATAATATTACAAGTTCTTATCTTTACTTCCTATATTTATAATATTTTCTAGGCGATTTCAACACCAGCTTTTTGTATATGCGACTACATCCCTGATACTTTTTCTAATAACACTCAAATGCTATCATACAATTATTTCAATCGGACATTGCACAACAGTACATTGAATTTAATTTATACATTGTGAATTATTTCTGAGCTCCGAATTTTTTGTTTTACATTTGTTTGTATCAAAATTAATTTAAACACCTTATTTCGAATAATTGACACCAAATTTTCCACAAATTAAGTAATGAGAAGCGTAAACCAATGATATGATTGTAACGGAGCTAATTATTTCCGCTCGGAATAGGGTCGGCTTATGTTACACTTCACCTCTCATCTCCCTCCGCCCCCTAGGTCATCCATTGGCGCCACGCGAGGCAAGAGCGGACGGCGCTAGGCGGTTAGTTTCAATATCAACCAATCCACCTCCAAAGTCGATTACATCCTCGGAGAAGATCGCCCTTTTTGTATGAATCTGTGAGCTGAAACATGTTTCATGCGGCCATGAATGAAACGCATCTCGTTTTGAATAAACCTTTAGTACAAATATTATTTCGCTGCGGTGAGGAAACCCTAAGGCATATCAGAGTAGACAAATTGAAATTAAAAAATAGAAATAATGTGCACTTTTTATAATGAAATATAAGAAGGATTACATGTTAGACATCTACGTATACGCATGTATTCAGAAGTATCAAAACAAAAGACTCACATATCGGTTCGTCTATCTACGTGCATGGCTGTTTTCCTCAGAAACTTAAGTGCACGGCTGTTTTCCTCTTGAAAATACAAGGCCAAAAAATGTGAGGAACACTGGTAGAAGAACAGCGGCACAGTCGATATTTAATTTCATGAAATATTACTCGCATCACTGAATATTCAAATCCCAATGTGGGGTTTCTTTATAAATCGCCTCACCGCATCGTATCGCATTATGTGTGTGCACAAAGATACAAATAAAAATGTTGAGTAAAATTATCCAATTTTTTACTCAGAAAATCATAAAAAGCGACCAATTATAACAGTTTAACTGTATACTATAAATACACGAATAAATGAAAAACTACATATTATAGTATTAGATGAAAATTACTTTATCGCGTTTTGTAAAATGTAAACTTTCTCTGCTTTTTTTTCTTCTGCTTGTGACATTATATTTCAACCAGGCTCTCAAAATAATAAATAGTAAATTCAAAATGGTGCGTCCATTCATTCGGAAATATATTTAAATTTAAACGGTAGCGGTTTCTTTAAAAAGAAATAAAACCATTACAGAAAGAAAATAGTTTAAATTATATGGAAATATATAAAAAAAATTCTTTACCTATTTCTTAACCTTATTTCATCGTGCGTCATGTATGTCCTTAGTTTTCCAATTTTCTCAAAACAAATTTGCCTTCGAAAAAAATAAAAAGAACATTATTTAACTTCCATCTTATTTCAAATATGTAATCTTATTTGCCAATGATCTTCAAATAAAAATACAATTATTAACGTTAGTTGTCAAAAGCGACCTAGGCTTTTAAAAATGTGCGATATTGCTACACAACTTTATCGTAAGTAAATACGGTACGACATGTACCGTGAACAGACGGACATGACTAAATGATAGTACGGGACTTCAGTACGGGAGTATAAAGGGAACTGACAACTTGGAAACTTGGAACAAATTTGCAACGACCAAACGATGATAATCTAAGCAAAAAGTAAGAGATAAAATGAAAAATTACGGACTTTACCAGATTATCTTAAAAATTTTCTGGAAATGTCACTATCACTTTTCAGTGGGGAAATAAAGAAAATTATCATCTTTCACGCTATTCTTTTTAGGGATATTACCTAAAAAGACACATTTACAGATATTACCTAAAAAGTAATATCTGTCGATATATAATTCTAAGCAAGCCTTATAATTCTAAGCAGACCTTATAATTCTAAGCAACTTTTATAGCTACCAATTTAAAATATGGCTCAGTTACAGAATTTATTTGTCTATTTCCCAAAATGATGGAATTTCAGATATGCTTTATTCAAAGTGAAGGAGAGTTACATAAAAGAGCTTTATTTATGCATTCCATAACTATTTTATTTAATTACATGCAGGTTATTTTTGACTTCAGACTAAAAATGTACGAAATACTCCCACCTCATCATCTCCGAAGTTTTACAAGCCAAAAAACCTGTAATAATATAATAAATATATATATTTATAGTAAAGAAATAAAATAATGTTTATAAGACCATGTACTTTCGATGTAAAATAATTGTAATAATTATTAACTTATCGAATTATTGTTGCATTCATTCGCTACAAATTGTTTACGTCTGACGCGACGTACGGAGGAAAGCGATACCCAACATGTATGTACATATATGATCTATGATAGTACCAGTACCGTATTGCAAGAGATGTGATATTAACAAATACAAGTAAGCAGTCTATGTATAATATTTTAAATATCATCTTTTTCTGTTAAGGACCAATTTCTCAATCTTCACATAAACAACCAGATAGGAGTTATTCGACGGATAGCATAATTTTTAATTTTTTAATGGTCAGATAGAAGTGAACTATTGAATAAAACCCCTAATGGAGGAATATAGTTACCTGCTACTTCGAGGCCCGGATAATTTTATTGGGCAATTAAAATGACGTTTATTGGCCAATTAAAATTACGTTTTAGGTTATGTTTGGCAACTCATCTTTGGGTATTTTTTCTAGTGGTTTCTCTGTGATAACTTTATTTTGTGTATATTTTGTCAAGATTGGATTAACAATGGATGTTTTTAATACAATTGACGACTTGGCAATCGAAGAAGACCATCAAATACTTGATTTTTAAGTGCACCTAAAAGAATTATAAGAGTGAGGCCGCGACGTGGAATGACAAGCAATTTTTAAAAAGATCAATTTGGTGGCAATGGCGGCATCTTTTTCTCTGAGTCTGCGTCAAATCTTTTGTTTTCTAGCATATTACGATAACTAGTGACTTATTCAATGAATAAGAATCGGATTTTTCGACGAATTAGATGAACGTTTGCATATCTTCATTTCTTCCATTTTCGGATTTTTCGCAACACAATTTATAAATAATAACACGCCACGTGCAACCAGAACGAAGCAAATAAACAAATTATAGGTTAGTTTTGTATCTGTTGCTTTGAACGTCAAACGTCACATTAACACTTTGTTCTATCACTGTCTAACATGTTGAATTCTATATATGTCCATCTCGCAAGGACATGTTTAGTATGAAGTTGGTTGCACTAACCCACAGATAACTATTTTTTTTTAATTGAAAAATGTACACCGGTTACCTGGTAGATAAAGAGCCCAGTTATTTGTAGAATAGTTATTTACAATGTTCGGGCTGCATAACCCTAGACGCGGGAGTTCTTCTTGTATTTGACAAGTATATTTATTATTTTTCCATCGTTTATTATTATTCCATAGCTTTTTTATGTACAAAATGTATAAATAGCAAAAAAAATTAGCAAAATTTAGGGGAGTGATCATTAAAAATTTCAATGTACTGACTTCTACTCGATTAATACTACAAGTTTTTAGAACATGAAAAGTGGAGCCGAATTTGTAATTGATTTGTAGGTTTTGAAATTTGAAAATGTATCATTTCATTCAAATAAATCAGTGAGACATGAGTCGATCTCCTCTTTCTTGAATGCCTCTTCCATTGTCTTTTCGAATGTAGTCACTGCTTTTTCGTTGCTCGGGAATCGTATTTCTCGCAGTTTATCTTTTATTCTTAGAATAAAATGGAAATCGCATGGTACGAGGTTGTATGGCGGATGACTCACAATTTCTACACTCGACGTAGTCAAATATTTGTTCATTTATCTGGCTCTGTGTGCAGAGGCGTTGTCGCGATGAGGGACGATTCTATTGCGAGAGCGTTGTTCTCAAACTTTTTTTCCAAAGTAACAGGCAAACAATTGCTGATATACCAGTAAATGGTAACTGTACTCTTATTTTACAAAACAATCTTTACATAATAATCCATTCGTCCGGAGAACGACGCGACAACTTTCTTCCACCACCTCGTCCTTTATTTAGCTATGTAAGCAACTCTTAGAAATGAAGCACCCACTGCGCAAATTGTTTCTTTGTTTAGAGATTTCGTTGCCACTTGCGACGTTGTATAATGCATTTGAGTAACCTCCGTCGATTTTTCGCGAAATCAGTCATACGACGGTATTTTTTAGCTTCATGTGAGCTTCCTGACGCCTCAACATTCTTGTATAATTTTCTGTACTTGACTCATGCCATTGTATATACACATTCGAATCTGCTGATAGTTTACTCTTGTCAGTCTTTATCGTGAGCTGTAAAGCATTGACGGTATCCACAGTTGTCGATTTTTTAGGATGTCCTTCACGTATATTATCACTGATATTTATATAACCGCATTCAAACTCGCCAAACTAATTGAACAGTAATATGGGAAGGAGTTTCGTCACAAGATACCAATCTAAGTTGAGCATTATTGTGCACTAAGACCACAACGAAAGTCATTTTCCAATTTACGTCAATTTGTAAAAAAAAGTTACAAATTCAAGCAAAGTGCCTAGTTCTGGGACAAATAGAAGATTAGTTGTAAAAATAAGATATCAAAGCAACAGAAAGTTAATTTAAAAATGCTGATAGTTATTATTTCAGAGATCAAATTACGATATAATCATATATATTAGTATCACCACATGTAATTTAAATTACAAATACTAAATTTCCCTTTATAACTTCATCATCTCAGTCCATATGTATGTATGTCATAGACTTATTCGTTTGTTCGTCGTTATTGAAACTCGTAAATGCATACAGTAATATTTCTGTAACTATATAAAAATTAATAAAGAAAATAAATAAATAACATTTCCGTATGAGCAGCTACTTAAAAAATCTTGTTCATATAAGGATTATGAAAACCCTATGACTAACAGACAGACAGATATGAAGATCTTAAGAGTTCCTTGAATGACTGCGACATTCTTAACATTCAATATAACAGCTAAGATCGACGCCGCAATGATGACTAATATGAAATAAATATTTATTACCAAGCTTTATATTAATTTTAAATTTGGAATAAGTTTATTACTTCGCTACTAGAAATATTTTATTACTGAATACAATCATTAAATTTTTCAAAAGTGTTAAAAGTTTGCTTGCGAACTTTTACTAATGAAACGGTTGTGCTTCGATCGAAATAAGTAACTTTTGATTGATTAGCCTGAGTTGCTCAAATAGGAGGTGCACTTAATACGTAAGCCTTTTCTCCACTGGCGCAAATTTGATTGATATATGATTGATGAATCTTTCAATTCTGGTTTACGGAAGTAAATATAGTAAGGAGTAGGTTATCAAATATAATATACAGCTTAATTTCAATCTTCGAACTTTATTTTGCTCAGACAGGTGGGACAAGGATATTCAACTTAAATACCAATATAAGTTTATGTGATGTGACGATAGCTACGTGATACTCTCTGCTACTTACTACTTGACTGCTATTGACAGATATATGAATGTTAATGTTTTAATTTTTTTCTGCTATGATTTTAATGTCACATTTTTCCCTATGTTTTTCCAGTAACTTTGAAGTAACACTCTCTTCAATTTGTCCAAATATATCGTAACGGGAAATTAGTAGAATGCGGTAAGGTTTACATCTCGAAACCCGGTTCCGAATGTGTTTTTAATTCTGCTCTTAAAGTTAGATTTTACATAGGAAAACTAATACAAACCTGTCCATGGGGCGTGAGGGTAAAAAGATGAGAAGGAGAATGGATTAGAGAAGGGACAACATAATGTCGTCCGCAACATGTACTGTTCACTTTGCAACTAGCTAGGCTAAACGCGTAGCTGTTTTTGTGCGTTTCGAAAAAAAAATTCTGGTTTTTGATTATTGTGAAAGTATGTATATTTATTATTTTGCGAAAAAAGTTTATTACTGAAAAGTTTATCATTCTATTGTGTATGGACAAACTTTGAAAATACTGGCATACGTAAATTATTTGTCGTTTATTCATGACACCCGTTTATAACAAAACATATTCTGAATACTCAAACGTATATTTTGCAATACATCGATGCTAAAAATTGTAATTTTATAGTTAAATTCAATAATATTAATTATTAATCAACGAAATAAACGTTAGTTATTAATATTACCAATATTTGTGGTTACAGCTTCGTATTAAAATGGATGAATCATCGAATAGTGATTATTATGAACAAAATGTTCGCCTCATTTGTGACAAAATCAGATCTAGTTCACGATGGGATTCTGATCTAGGAGAAGTGATAAAAGTAACGAGAGGAACAGCCACGCGAAAGGCTGCTTCTGAAGAAAGAGCGGATGGACTGCTTCAGTATTTAAATACTCGCGAATTTGTCACCGTTCATTCGTCATGCAGACCAAAATATATTAATCAAGAATATATTAAAGCATATTTAAATAAAATTGACTATGTAACTAACACTGCTTTTAAGGTAGCCATCCTAATTTAATAAGTCACGAAAGAAGTGAATATTGTCGTAATATTCATAAGATAATTGTGGGCGCGCTGGATCTAGCGGCTCAACGAGCTAAATTTCACATGGATTGTTACATATCCTTAAAAGATACTGTAAAAGTGACCCAGAAGGACAAAAAAAATCATCCTCAAACTTTGCAGGTAGACGCAGCGATGGATAAGATTTATTAATACATCGAAGAAAACGATGACTGCCAGTTTTCAATGAAAGAATTGAAAAGTATTTTAACACTGACGAGAAAACAGTAAAACTGAGATTAATGAAGCATCATAAAGATAATATCGTATTTTCAAGTAAATTTGAATCTAATACGATCTTACTGAAAATGATTTTTGCACATGCAAAACACGATGTGGAACACCTCGTGAGTGCAGGAAAAGTGGATTGAATTACACTGTAGCTTGCTTAGAATGCAATAGCAATAGTTGTACTAATCCATCATCTATCATCCAAATGAATGAGGTTTAATACGACGAAGATAGTGTAGATAATTGACGGAAAATTTTTCGATTTTTTTTAAATGAAATAATAAATATTTATTTTCTTCTGAAAATGTCGTCTTATTTTTATTAATGCAGTATATTTTACGTACTTTTTTTTATATTTTTGGTCCGATATGTATGTTTAAGCAACTTATCTTATTATAAAATTGGTTTTTGTAAATTTGTTATTTTTATTTAAAAAATTATAAATTAATATTAAAGTTACTATACAAATATCTATTGTATATAAAAATGAAATCTTTGTTAAATTTTTGGCTTCATATTTTTCTCATTTTTCAATTAATTGTTGTAATGGATATCGGAAAATTTTTAAGGATAAACTTTTTTATTTAAGCTTTTAACAATGCAATCGAAAAGGTTTCACAAAAATTCATTCAGTGGAACCGGATTCCGAAGATTTTACATTTTTATGTCTTACGGCGCTCCACTAAATACAACACAACAATCTTCATTTTAATTAATTTATTTTCAGCCATACCTCATCATTGTTAAGTTATCGTAAATCAAAAGGAAAGTAGGTGACCCTTACACAACTACTCACGCCTTCGTACATCACAACCGATTATTTCAAAAACCGTTCGACATAAAAATTTGAAAACTAACGTCATTGTAAAGTGACCCCATGTATCTTAATGACCGAAAACGTTTATGTGGAATTATTAATAAACAAGTTTCCGATTTTCTTTTAATTTCAATTATCGAAATGGCATGCTACAAAAATTCCAAAACTATTTTTCCAAAATATTATTTAGGATTGTTTTAGAAAAATTATTGAAAGTATTTACAAAATCATATGTCCTTCCCCCCATTATCGAAACTCCTGAAATAGTAATTATAAAAAATGCATTAATAGAAGTTCTTATAATAGAATAATAATATATATAGTTTGCCGGAAAAATGTAACGGTGATTCTTAATTTTATAGTTTTTATGAGATGCACTATATTTTACGCCTGTAAATTTCCCAACACAACATACTTGCAAGACAAAAAGTAATATTAATATCTGTATATAATTTAATAAAAATACTATCTATCTTTAAATATTTATAAATATGTGCCTTAATGTATACGAAAAGCTTGAAAATTAAATAAAATAAACAAACATAAGAGTACTAGTTCTACTCATACTTACCAGGTTATTTAATAAACAAACACCATAACTTAAGTCTGTTCATAATAAAATAATTTAAATTATACTTTTCAATTACAATAATTATTTATTTGGGTAATAGTGTTTATTCTCAATTCAATCTGGCAAATAGTATTTATTATATTCAATTTACAAGTCATTAGACAGAGATTGGGTGACTGATATCAATTAAAATAGCGGAATCGAAAATATTGTGTCGATATTTGAACAGCAACGTGGTGCTTTATAACCTAAGAAAACTATAATTCAAACTTTAGTTGTTACAGTAATTAGTGTTCATATTATTATAGTTTTTTTTCAAGTTTTCCATCATCTCCACCATAATTATTGTGATTAAAGGAGAAAAATGATGCAAACTATTACACTCTCTCCATATTTTTAGTAACAAACGCTTTGATTAAAACCATCTCTATTTCTTTGTTATACTTTATTGTTTTATTTTCTTTGTCTATCATCTATGAAATAGAAGTATACAATCAAAGTTACTCGTTGGAAGATAAGATTTATGGATCGTATTCAGTTTTTATTATATGGCAAATTTGAATAAAGTATTGATAAGTGCGTAAATGATGTAGTGACGGTTCAATAACCGAAAATATATTCATGGAATTAATAAGAATGAAAATGTAGCAGAAATCTAAAATACGTTTGTATTTAATTATTACGTGTGAAAAAATGAATGTAAAACTTTCAATATTGACCTAAATCATTTTGTTAAAATTCTTATAGCGTAGAACAAAAAAATTATTTACTCAAAATTTCACACGTTTATTTGTATGTTTTAATATAATTGTACTCGAAACATAAACATAATAACGAAATTGTCCTTAAACAATTTGTATTTTTGCACGTCGAATAATTGTAACTGCAAAAACAATGTGCGATTACTCTTCTAATTTTAATTTTCCCTAATAATTATTGGCACAAAAATTTATTAGATTTTCATGTGATTCAGCTTTCGTAGTAGCGTAATCTATATGAACTACATACCAATATATAGAACCACGTACCAATCTCAAAATAATATAGAAATCAAGATATACTACACCTGCCCAAAGCCTTTAAGTCTCATAAGATACCGAAACTTAAACTGGAAAAATATTTTATAAGTTTATAATAAATATTTGTTCGTATGAATTCGATATATTGTAAGCTGTATATTGGGATACGAAAAATTCAACTAACATAACTGTGTTTCTGCCTTTCCAAAGCGACATTTCGCTTCTATAATAATTCATTAACACTTACCTATGCCTTTTCAACACCTTAAGTGAACTATAAAAACATATTAAATCATTTCGCAGCAGGCAGCTGTTTCATGAATAGATATAGCCCTTATAGTTAATTAACAAATTAATCTTGTTTCATTTAATGTAATTAGTAAATGTTAAGTTACAGATTTTAACTTGCGATAAAGATTAAGTAGAAATGATTGTACTCATCTGTATCACATTACGCTTTAAGATTTTAAAACCTAATATATTCAATTCTATATTAATGAAAAAGTCTTTTACAATTCATAATTAAAATTTAAATTAGTCTTTTTATTCTACGCACTAAAAATATATTCGCACAATAATGCAACTCGATGCACACCTGAACAAAGTTTTAAATACACTCCTATATTTCATCTAATCACAAGAAACGTTTTTACAATTCATCAATAGAGCACATTTTAAATTATACACACATACAGACATATATATATATATATATATATATATATATATGTATATATATATATATATATATATATATATATATTTTCATACTACATGCATGCAGGTACTGTTAATTGTAAAGTGAAAATGAATTAGTGAAAAGAAAAACATCACAAACACAGCACATACCGAACGAGACACGCCGACCGCTAAGCTCGACGGTCTTTTCCTGACTGAACGCAATATTTTCGATAAGAAAAGTGATGATACGATCACTGTTAATCGCGCGTGAACGAAAATATCAATTGATTAAATTATATATATCTAAAATTATTTACCATTTTATAGATATAGTGGCCATTGGTTTTAAATATTTTACGGTTATATTGAAGACAAATAGAAAGAGAGAGATAGAGTAGATAACTTCATAATCACATTGGACATATAAATTATAAATTACATTATAAATTACAAATGTTCAATTTTTCTTTATTATTAATGTTCAAATTCTAAAGAAAAGAACGTGTGTGCAAAGTTATTCAGTAGAAAGAAGTGAACAATTATCACTAATATCATTTATTACTTTAATATGTATACTTTCATCGCAATGTTAAAGGGAGCAGGGTGTTTTCAAAGGAAAGATTAATGAATAAGCACGAATCACATCGAACTCTGAGGGTCTACTCGTACATACGTTCGTATGTGCGCTTGCAAAGATTTGTAAAATCTGAAGGGGGCATCTGATTAACTGCCGACTTTGTTTTACTTATTAGCGCACAGCGGAATGAACAAAGCAATATGTTGGTTATGGGGTTCGGATATCCGTTCTGCCTTTGATTTATGCCACTGAAAACTGAAGAAAAACGAATTGCATTCGAACCGAAAATATTGAACGCTGAGTAAAGTTGAACCGACTAGTCGGAAAAGCCGACTATCCAGTCACAATTATAGTCGGCAAAAGATGCCGAATATTCCGCACTTATAAAATAAATCGCCAGTACTTACTAATCTCGCTATAGGTTTAATATTTTTAAGAATCAAATCAGTCTTACAAAGACAGTAATTTGTAATTAGGCAATCAAACATAAACGTTTTAAATGTGTCCAATGTGATTATGAAGTTATCTACTCTATCTCTCTCTTTCTATTTGTCTTCAATATAACCGTAAAATATTTAAAACCAATGGCTAGGATACTTTCGAGTCAAAGATACTTTCGAGTGCATGGTGACATATGAATGGAGTTTTTCATTGAGTTAATCATTGGAGACTTTTTCAAGCTAACAGAACAATTACAGCTAAGATTTATTGTGAACAATTGAGCAAAGTCACCGCTAAATTTCCTTCAATCAAAGCAAAGGTCATTTTTTACGTCACAATGCTCGACCCACATAGCAAGAGTAATGCGTGAAAAACTACTTTCACTTGGATGGAGTATGCTACTTCATCCACCGTACTCTCCAGATCTTTTGCCATCTAATTACCATCTGTTTCGCTTTCTGTCTAATAATTTACGTGACAGAAAATTTAAAGACAAAAATCATATCAAAATCGATCTTCACCGGTTTTTCAGTCAAAGGCCCAAAGATTTCTACAAGGACGGATCTTTAGCTTTGCCTACACGTTGGTGACAAATGATAGGATACCGACGGTGCTTATATAATTAACGACAGATTTTATTGACTACATATAAAAAGTTGTTGTACAGAGATGGCGGGTTTATAAGTTGCCAAACTAATATTATTTTCATTTCGGTAATTACCTAAATTATCTTTATCCGTGGCGCTGTCATCACTACTCATACTATTTTTAAGAGTTTCATGCATAAATTGCGAACTCACAGCGCTGACATTTTCTGCCTCGAAGAAATGTATTTTATATGTGTGATCAGGTAAAGTGACAAGTATGCATAATTTATTTTTCTCTAAGCCAAACCTCTCAAATCTGGTCTTTAATTGATTTTGCAACATCACTTACATTTGCATTATCTGAACGTTTTTGTCGAGATAATTTTCCAGATATTTCTGCAATATTTTAATGTGAGGTATAACTTCTGATATCGAAGCGAAGCAGGAACTAATGATCTTTATAACCTATTCAAATGGTTTTAGTAACGAAAATTCCACTCATTACTGAACAGATTCTCAAAATTAACAATTGTTTCGGCCAGGTATAAAGAAATCACTCTTTTTTTTCTAAAACACGCTATAACATGTGATACGACGAATTCCATCTCGTAGAATCTTCGATGAACTGATATTGTAGTAAACTGAGTTTTGTCTGTAAGGCACAAAGTTTAGTCTGAGCCCTGAATAAAAGAAGCGGCTGACAATGCACCTAGATTTTCTAATGATTTCTGCAACGCTGTCCATTTTCGTTTACTTAAAATTCTACTTAAAACTGGCTGTTCGATAAAAAATATGTAGCCCCTAAATGCCGAATAAAATCTGCTCCGTTTGATTTCTCGATTATTATAAATCTCCATCGGTTGCACTCAATAAACAATCACGTAGTAGATCATATCTCTTGGTTGCAAGTTAACCACATTAACAGGAAGTTCTTAACAAATACTAGCATCTAAAAAATTTTCGTACTTTGTTAAATTCATGTTTGAAAAATTAAAGAAGACATTGTATATTACTTTTATACCCAATATTTCATAAATACGGCTAAAGAACATGTTCAGTTTAAACACATGAAAGATGACCTACTCAATAATATTACCGCTCTCTTGCAATTATTTTAATTAAAAAAAAATAATTTGAAAAATAATATAGGTTCCTGTCTGCAAGTTGTCATTCTTTATAAGGTCTCTTAGCACTTTTTTCACTTCTTATCTTGTCACTACGCACTTATAATACACTTAGAAACACAATTAATTAAAAAAATATGCTAAAATATAATAAACTGCAAAAGATAAATATTAACATATATTTTATAACGTCCATTATTTAAGATAAAAAGATTTGCTACAATTCTACCAACATCGAAAAATTAATATATCTTCACTGTTTTTCTCAAATTTATATTTGCTGTCAACTCACTGATTCTTTAACACTTGTGTATATGTGTCTGTGTGTGTGCTTATGTTGTGTTGAAAAATGGAAATGTTTTTGGTCTTTTTAGTAGGTGACAAGTGATTATTCGTTTGTAGCTGTAGGAATTCAATGTTAGCTAGTAATCGCCCAGTGGTCGAAATTCGACCGTAATGTAGGCTTTTTTAACAGGTATATATTAATCAAGCTGTATTCCACTAATATATAAAACATAAATATCTATTACACAAAATATAAAATAACGCGTTTTTGTCTTTATATACACTCCACAGGCAATTAAAATCACATCTCGAAACTCATTCAGTCAATCTGACATTCTAAATTTCTTTGAGGATAATCTCTACTTTGTGCAACTGTTTGACCACGTACTATTGTGTGTTTGGCATTGTCACAATGAACGTGAACAATGAATCTTTTAATGTACTTGTAATATAGAATTTGCTCAAACTACAAATTTTTCTCTTTTCTCATGCTCTCAATTAGAAAAAGGGCGTGTTTTATGTTTTATTTCAGCGACCATTTATTCTTTTATAGCCAGCGAACAGCGTCTTTCTTTATCCGACGTATATTCCCGGATACCGTGTATGTATATATATATATATATATATATATATATATATATATATATATATATATATATATATATATAAATGTCGGTACAGGTAGCCTAGAATGCTCTTGATTGGCCATAATTATCTTACAATATTTGATATAACATATGCTATGACTATGATCACTACAATATTTTAATTGTAGTCCTTCACAATAGTTAGTTAAACTTAATATTATAATTACATTTAATAACTTAATTTATATTTACTTATTAACTTAACAACTCAATACAATAGTCACGTATAATAACTTAATCGTTTTAACTTATTAGCTAAACACTACATTAAATACTATTAATATCGGGATATGAATACAGATGAAACGTAAGACAGTTCCTCTGCACGCGCGTCTAGCACGGACTCTCTATCCGTACTGTTTTGTATTGATCCACTCTTATTCATACGGCGCCGTCCGAGACCCTGCCGATGCGAGTTGCATGTGTAGCTTGCGTTTCGTAATATCCATATGGTGGTGGTGATCATTCCAACAAAGCCATCCTGCGAGGCATACGTCCTCGTGTGTTTACCCTGCAAGAGAAATTTCACAAATCCGCTCGGCCAACTCTGATCTTTCTTTAATAAGGTCGGTTACTCACTTGTTAATCTAACGTTTTCATGATTATCACACTTTATTGCTGTGCTCTAAACACAACTTCAACAATTAATGTCAGCTTTTTAAACAAATTAGTTTTCAAAAAAGCATTGACGATCAAAACTCAATTCAATTCGTGTAAGCATAACGCAATAGCTCTGCATTCTTACTCTTCGCCCTTAGGCCCGGGGAATTGCAATTAATAAATGGGCATGTCAGATATGAGGTGCAAAACAAGTACCAGACCAAATATAAAATTAATTAAATATAAAAGACGTTGAATTCAATTCGGCATATCTTTGTGTTTGATGAAGTCCTAAAATTATTTGAATATTTTTGAAATGTAATCAAAAATTACATAAAAATAATTCAAATTTGCTTTAATATTTTTTATATTTATTTTCTAAAATATTCAAATAATATTGCAACTTAATCAAGCACTACATGGATGGTGCATCAATTTCAAAATATTAAAACTGACAATTGAAAAGCGATCTTAATTATAGCGACTTAGTTTTTTTTAGTAGTAAATTAGAAAATATTTTTTTTCAGTTCAATAATCTGAGATATCAATAAAATAATTTTGACAGTATTTTTACTCTAAGAAAGAATCTTCAGACTTGTATCTGATAATGAATTTGTTTTATACAAGTAAAATTCGAAAAACGGGTTTTCTTGGAGGAAATTATAGGCCACAAGTTTTTCATGGCATTTTTCAGATCAACATCATTTAATATTGGAATTTAAAGCCATATCTGGAATATTATCTGTATTAAAATTTCGATTTTATTTTAGTATTTCATTTTTAATAAAATACGTTGTAATTACTGTACTTGTTTTATCTTCTAAATCATTATTTTTAAATCTTCTTTTTTCATTTTTGTCTTTTACTCAAGCCAATCTTGAAATGATATCGAAGCGAACGCCCGAGACGAAACGGACCGAGCACAAACATGCCGTTCACACTATCGTGCTCGGCCTATTTTTATTTTTAAAATCGAAGCTGCATTCATTTTGTAATTGAGGAAAAGACAAAGCTTTTTTTGAAATATTAATTACTTCAATTTTAAGAAGTTTGAGGTATCAACAATAATTAAGTAATAGACGAATATAGCAGTAAAAAAAACACTTTTACTGTTGTAAACAATTACCAAGCATCTTTAAATAACCCCTACCAGTAGGCAGGCAATCAAGGAACGTGCAACAATTATACTTAGTAAAGTCAGAAACCGGACCTCAGATATGAGATACTGTTTCTGATTTTACTATGTATGGTAAAGTCAAAATTTTTTTAGAAATTTTATTTAATACTCACTTTCGAATTACCATTTCCAAATTTCACCTTTCCGATCTGATAATGGATTTGATTTATTCAAGTCTAATTTTAAAAACGGATTATTTTCTTAGAATAAATCCTCAGCCACAAATTTTTCATGGCTTTGCTCGTTTATTGCCACTAGCGTTTGAATTTAATGTCATAACTGGAATAATATCTGTATTTAAGGAAAACTTTTTGTAATTGTTTTTTGATAAAATTCAATGAATTTACCAAACCTGTCGCATCATGTAAGCCTTTTAAATATTTTTTTACAATGACCATGGGAAACCGCACGGTTGTAGAGACTTGTGAACAAACATTGAAATATTTCGATTGGCTATGTTGTCGGATTAGCCGAATTAATCTATAATAAAAATTTATTGTTACTTTTATTTGCAACTTTGAATATATTACGTAATTTATATTTTGCAGACTATCAATTAAAATTTATTCGGATGGTAATTAAGAAAAAAAGACCAAACATTTCAAATGTAAACATATCATTTTAATTGATTTCATGTTCAAATTCTATTTCTTTCTTGATTATTTTTATGTTCAATATATTTTATAATAGTTTTATTAGTTAAATTTTTCTAACAAAATAATAAAATAACATTTAAACTTCTTTATTGCCAGAATATTATCACTGAGCCAGTATAACTAACGAAACATGTAATTATCTCGTGAGATAAAATCGTTTTGTTTTAATATTTAGTATAATGAAGGTTTGCAAATATATTTTAAGATTGGTAGAATTGACTGATTTGTTGAAATTAAATTACTTATAGATGATAGTTATTAACATTTGTAATATCTCGTAACTTCTTAAGTTTGTCTCAAATAGAATTTATTATTAAAATTTATATTTACATTTTCCTTCAATATATAGTATCTAGTTTAAAGTGAAAAATAAAAACAAGTGTGAAATGAAAATAGTAATAAAAACATTTTTAATAGGAAACGCGAAAATTTTATAAAAACAACAGCGATTTTAGGTGTACCCTTTCAATAAAAAAAAACAGTAGAATTCACATTGAACCTAAACTCCATACCAAAAGTTATAAATGGAATTTCAATTTCATTTTACAATATACACATATGTAATTATATCCCAATAAAATGAGAGAAAAAACAGTTTTGTTTCCCTCTTCTGTCAATGGAAATATTAATTAATGTCGATATTTATAATTAATTTACGACACATTAAATTAACGACACATTAAAATAAATCTAATTTATTTTAAGGTGTCGCTACATAGTAATTGAGAACTCTGTGTGAAGCATATAGCATATACTTGCGAGATTTCATTTACCTAAGTCTAAAACTGTAAAAACTGAAAGGTTATGACAGACAAATTAAGAAGTATTTACTATGGGGCATAAAAAGTAATGTAACTTGAATTTGTCGTTAGGTATTAACCGCAATAAATGCGGTTAGTACGTAACAAACAACGGGGCTAACAAAATATTAAAAATGAAATTTTAACAAGAGAAAAAAAAATTCTCAAAACTATAATATTGCTACCATCTATATGTATTTTGAATTAAAATTTACTTATATTTTTATCTTTTTACTTAATTGTATAAAACAGAGTTATAAATTGATTCGATATTTTGCGCATATGTAAAATTTATAGACAAGAACATGCGTTGCTTTCATTACGTTAGCAAGATTCAAAATAATAATTTGTTGTGGTAGAACAATAAAATCGAAAGAAAAAAGTCGCAGTTAACAATAAAATAAAAACGAACAAAACATTAACCATTTTAAATCTAAATATGCCTTCGAATTAAACAAACACGGGGTAATAAAAAATATTTAATAAGTATAATAATAAAAATTATAATAAAAAAGTCTCTAGAAGTCACCCGACTGGAAATTTGTTTTTCACAGCCCCATGTTTTGTTTTTAATCATCGTTTGAACTCATCAATTTGTCAATCACTCTTTTATATTATGTTGAAATGATAAAGTAATAAAAAAAATTGGAAAGGAATTGCCGTTTGTTTGTTCTTATGAAAAAATGGCCATAAAATATCGAGTATATTTTTCTCTTATACTATCTTTCGTTAGCCGTATCCGTTAGTTTGATAGTTCTTATGTGATAGTATATCAATTGAATGAAATTCAATACATTTTTACATTTTCATATTAGTTAGGATTTCCAATTCAAAATTGTCTTCGAAACTATTAGCTCTTGTATTTAAGGCCAACAAAACTATAAAAACACAGACTTTTATACGATTATCTCTAAATATGCGGAGGATATTAAACGATTAGGGAAGCAGACATTAATGTTGTCAATAAAAGATTATTAAAATTGCGAATGTGGTTTCATGCTAGACGAAAAATGCATCAAATTCACTATTACGTATTTATTAAATTCTGATTATAGAATATATAAAATTTAAATTTTGAGTCCTATTTTTCAATCTATGTTTTAAAGATGTTTATAGAAATATTAATAAAAACTGTGCAGGGAAAAATAATAAAAACATAAAAACTATAAATTTTTTTTTTTAGTGTTTCATAGCAAAACTGTGAAATTTGATATACTCTAGGACAGGCATGGCGAACCAATGGCACGCGTGCCACAGATGCCACGCGGCAGAAAATATGTATACTTGATCGAAAAAAACATCATTTGTATTATTTGACGTCATGTATGTAGTTAGGTAACTTTAATTGATTGCGTGCGCGCATACGATGTTATAAACTTTGTATCGGTGCTAACCGCAACATATTGTGCAACAGAGATAGCTCGATGTTAGACATACTTCCATCTGACTGAACGGACGGATTGACTAAGCGGGTGCAACGCGGGAGTTCTCGAGTGGAAGGGTGCGTGTGTACTTCATGTGTAATGACACATGTTTCGACTTATTCGATTTGTTTTCATCTGTACCTACGTAGTCGATTTCAATTACTCACAGTTTTTAAATTATATCTTTCAGCGTGGCTAATTCGCCAAGAAAACAAAGAGTGCAAGATAAGAGCCAAAGAGACTTTCAATTTTGGTGGACTGAGAAATATGGCATGATTAATCAAGGCGATAAAGCAATATGTATTTTATGTTCTGAAACAGCAGTGTGTACGAGATCGTCTATAAAACGAGGTTATGAAACAAATCACAAATCTCTTCGTCCAAAAAATCATGTCAAACAATTTTTCGAATCCAAGCAAAAGGAATTTATTGCGTGTGCATTGAAAGAGAGGATCTGTTTGATCCTGGTCGTAATCTATAATTAAATATATTAGTAAAAATTGTCATGCAAGTGCCGCAAGTTTCTCGGCTACAAATATCACAGCTCAGCATGGTAAATCTTTTAATGAAAGTGAGTTTCTACAAGGAGCTTGGTTAGCATGTGCCCCTTCACTTTTGGATGATTTTGAAAAGAAATATAAAATAATTCAGCGTATCAAAGAGATTTCTTTATCTAGAAACACAATAAAAGACATTATTTTAATATTGGCAGAAAATGTAAACGAACAACAAAAAATGACATCAAGTTCTCTCCTTTTATTTCGTTATGTCTCGATGAAAGTACTAGTAACGACTGACGCAACTCCAATTTCAGTGGATAACAAAAATGGTTTTATTAGCGCAAACACACACAGGACACTCGATTCTTGAATTGCACTGCATCATTCATCAACAAGCCTTGTGTGCTAAGGGATTTTGCCAGCCTCGAAAATATAATGGCAGTGGTCATAAAACTAGTGAATGTCATATCGTCGCAGGCTTTAATTAAACGAAAATTTGATTCTTTGTTGGATAAAGTCAACTCGGTATAACGTACATTAAAGATTTTGGTTGAAGGAAAAGGATGGTTGGAAGAAATCAGGCTGTTTTTACAAGTTGAGGGGAAAATTGAACAATACCCACAAGTGATGGATGTTATGTGACTCTCAAAATTAATGTTTTTTACAGATTTGTGCCAGTATTTCAATGAATTGAACGTAAAGGTTCAAGGTCGAAATCAGATGAATCCAGTTCAACTTGCATTCTGCTAAAAGTAACAATGAGTCTAATAAAGCCTTTAGCATCTAATTTGCAACAACAGAAATCACACTAATCTTTTTTTTATTTAAATGAACATCAAATACTAAAATTACGATTGCTACACAAATTTCAAATAAATTTCAGGTTCAAATAAAAAGCTTTTAATTAATAACATCTAGTTTTATTTTTGTCCATTACATCACAAAGTCAAGATTCTTTGACAGCACGTCATGGTCACATTATTATTTGTTTTATAAAAGATTGCACGTTCGCCATCCCTGCTCTAGGAAGTAAGCAGAAACATTATAGACATGACAAAAATAAATGTCAGAAAATTCTAAAAAAATGTAAGTATTGTTGATGAGATTTTTATTAACAAAAGATTGTATATAGTGATACATCACTCGGCACAGTTATAAATATATATATATATATATCTATATATATATATATATATATATATATATATATATATATATATGTGTATATATATATATATATATATATATATATATATATATGTATATATATATATATTTTTTTTTTATACACATAGAAAAAGTACTTTACTTCTTGCCAAATGCTAGTCCATGGAAAAAAGTTTTTTTCGAGTAAACATTGAAAAACTATTTTGCTTAGTTTCCAACTCTTCACAGGAAAGCCAGAAAGATACACTTGTTCCCTCCCAAACAGAAGAAGAGCTTGAACCCTCGTCATTGCTTGTTTTATAGTATGATAAGTCCTTCGAAAAAATGTACTAACAGATTTTTTCCCTTTTCAGTAAGTTTTTGTCTTTATCGTCATGCATTTTCTGCTCTGTCTAGACAGTATACGTGAATGCAAAGCGAACACGGTGCGGAGATGAAGTATGTCTATACTATTGAAGGGCCACCTCAAAATTATATGTCTCATATAAAAATGTTTAATAAAAGCAAAAATGATTAAAATCAGACAAATAGTTTTAAAAAACAAATTCAAAAATGCCTAATATAAAACATACAGAAATAAATTCATTGTTGTAACAGATGAAATTTGTTTCGAATTTTCTTTCTAACCTTCTACGTGATAGCATTCGGATTTTTTCTGGCATAACTTGTTTCATATTTTCATTACTGATCAAATTTTTGCAACGTTACCATAACATGGTTTATACGAACACTGTATGGCTACTTGCGATTTGAGTCTGACGGTTTCGTTTGAAAACTTCTAACAATGATGCTTTTACGAAAATGCACAATGGATCACCTTTACTCTAATGACAATCGATGGAGCCAATTAGCTTTATGAAAAATTGTCCAGTAATTTTTTTGTAAAACCAACACTGCAAGGATAAGTAGATTTTTGAAAATGTTGGATGGAACAAAGCTCAATTTCTCCTAAGTCATCTCTACTCAGTTTATCCTAAGTAGTAAGAGGTATCGATTAGGTTTACCTCGATCTTATGGCACAGATAATCGATACTTTTTCTGGCAAAAAATATTAAGAATTTACAATTATATTGTGGGCTTAGGAAAGAAATACTATGTATTTTATGATTGGAATAGTATAATTTGTGGAGTGTCGATAACCTTTATTATGTTCATAGTCATGTTGTTCATAATATTATTAATGAGCGAGTACTTAATTAGGCAAAATTTTTGAGTAAGTATCAGAAGAGTTGTATTACATTTTATTTTAAATCATTTTCATAATTATTTTTTTCATAACATTGCAGTTTTTTACTCACTTTTAAAATATTAAAATGAAATCATTTTTTCTGCCAAAAATATTAAGAATTTACAATTATATTGTTGGCTTAGGAAAGAAATACTATGTATTTTATGATTGGAATAGTATAATTTGTGGAGTGTCGATAACCTTTATTATGTTCATAGTCATGTTGTTCATAATATTATTAATGAGCGAGTACTTAATCAGGCAAAATTTTTGAGTAAGTATCAGAAGAGTTGTATTACATTTTATTTTAAATCATTTTCATAATTATTTTTTTCATAACATTGCAGTTTTTTACTCACTTTTAAAATATTAAAATGAAATCATTTTTTCTTCGAATAAATACTAATTTAAGTTATTATTATAAAAAAATTTAGTATCTTCATGTCTTCCATCAACAAATTTAAGTCAGTCCCGTTTAGTCGTCAATCCCAATAGATCACATTATTTGCGATCATAGAGATATTATTTAAATCAACATAAAGATAGTTGACAAATATTAAGTGACTTAGTGTAGCAGAGTGAAATTACAGATTACAGAATTAAAGTTAAAAAGTAACGATATATTAATTCGTGTATTTATCGTTCATATCTAAGCGTATATTAAGGACGCCTTAATTAGAAAAATTTAGAACTCTGTCTAGCTCGAAAACTGAATATAAAGGATCGAAAATTTAGTGACGATCTAGAAGACTGTATAGTTAGGTGTGTAAAATAAATTCAATAGATTTCATAATGACAGTACCACAAAAATTAGTTTAAAACCTTTTGATCGGGTAAGACACTATAAACAAGAGAGTAACACGAGAGTTCTTCTTGGATCGAAAGATGTAGGATTCAAAGATGGTAATTATTAGCGAGCGGTTCAAAAATTACAATAGGTTTAAGAGCATGTATACCTTTATTGTAAATCTATGGTCTATACTAATTACCAACAACAGCAAAGTTTTTAATTTAAATAAAATATTATTACTCCAGAGGTTCCGCAAATCAAATAAGACAACTCGTAATATCTCACTCACGCTTCTGTCAACTTTTACTATTAGAAAATATATTTATATAGAAATTTACGATGAGGATAATTAAGTTCCCGACATTTTTTTAATTCATTTATTGTAGATATCATTATAAAAGAATAGTTAAATATCGTATCTCCTGAGAAATAAGAGAAAAATAAATACATTTTCTGAAGTAACTGAATTAAAAATTATAAAAGTAACAGGATTTCATGAAGTTAAAAATCTAACGGATTTCCAACTTTCCACAATCTGATTAACTTCGAACCGCGTCTTGCTTAATCATGAAGTTTCCAATGGTGTAATTGAGACGATATGTCCTTAAAACTTTATATATTATATTATCAGAGATAAACAAGCTCTCAAACTTTTTTGTCTATGAATCCAATCAAGTTTAGAAGGGGCCTCTTCACAATTTATAAGTAAGTTGGGAACAAGAAACAATAACAAAATCGAGTATAAAATAGTAATAATTAACATGAAGGCTTAGAAAGAAAATGAGGAATTTGTGATTATCAGAAACAATAATATTCCATAAGTACATTATTTTTGTATAAGTCTATGTTTAAACCATACACTGCCGTACCCAAAAGTCAATTATGAAGATTTCGTATTAACTGTGACAGGAAATCTCGACATGGACAACACTACTATTTTAATATTTTATACCATGAACTGACATTTATTAAAATTAATATACCATGTTGTTCAAACGGCTGAATGAAAAATATGATACAATTTTAAAAACAAATCATGCTAAAGATATATATCAACCCAAAATTACTTTCTAAAATTGAATCACTGGACAGTAAAATGGCACCGATTAAATTGAAAAAGATTAGAAAGAAGAGGAGTTATCGACGATAGGCTAATTTCCACTAAGAATAAATCGGATAGATTGTAGTTTCTAAAGATTAAACACCATTGTTGCTGGTCTCATTTTCGTGTACAGAACACTTTATTTCATTAATTTTTCGTTTTTAACAAGTTGAGTTCAATTTTTGTCAAGTTGAGATAGTTTTCCTCAATTAAAATTTAAGACAAGTACAGCTCGCAATGGAATTGACGCCATTATGCTTGATAGATTTTCGCGTGACTTCTGTTCATTGTAATGTAGTATGCATAAGTGTATATTTATTTTCTTGTATATTTATCACGAAATATGTATTATTTCAGTTTCGTAGTCAGAGTTTCGAGACTTTAATGTTTTTCTATGTAAAACACAAATCGAAGTCATTTTTGTGAAATAGGACCACAATCACAATGATTTTGTAGTGAAAACACAGTTTATCGAATAGGTACTTAAACTGCAAATAAATACTTACATCAAAATGATCGCAAAAATACATGCTTGAATCTGTAGATAAACTATAAGCACCCTTCCTAGTTTGAGTTAAATTTTAACCACATTTCCGCATTTATTCATTGTTTCGAACATATGTCAATAATTTATTTGGCGTTTTAATAGTTGTGCTTTTGCACTAGAGGTACTACACAGTACTTCTAATAAAACGAATTCATTTTTAATTTAACTAAGGAAGCAACTGTCATACACAGACAAGATTATTTTGATTTGTTTCACGAGGAGTGACGTCGTTGAACGACGAGGCCATGACAATCTTTATCCTTTTTGAAGGTAAATTTAAATTAGTTTTTAAAAACATATAATTTTTGGATTAAATAGATATTAAGGTAATGTCATAACCACTTTCTCAAATTTAGTCGATTAGCCTATTGTTATCCAAACAGTTAATACCTATTATAGGGAAATAAGTATATATAAAATTTTGCATTTTAAATTTCTGTTTTCTTTCGGTTTTAGAAATGTATGCATTTTAAAAATAATAACATAATTTATTGTTCGACAAAATAAAAACCTTTTTACGATTACGAAATTCCTTACCTCTTTTTTAGACTAAAGTTTAATTTAAACGATAGGAGGGTAGCACTAAAACGTACTTAGAAATAGACATTTGTAATAATTATAATAAAAAAAAATTCAAATTTCGAAAGTCGAACTCTTTGTTAATACATGGAGGTACTTTGCTTGAATTTGTCATTTATTTTTACCAGTCCGCGGCAATTTGGAATCTGTACGTATCACGTTAAGATGAAATTAACACGTGCGATGATTTCGTATGACTTTCGCAGTGGTCTTAATCATCAAGAAAGTTACGGACGACTTCGATTGGCATTTCATTATGAAGCAATATCCCTCGCTACCGTTTTATGGGTTCGAGCACGTGCGCACCAGTATTATATATTCGCGTATTGTTATTGTGCAAGGGAAACCCCTCAAGAGCGATAACCGAAGATGACATCATTGCTATGCGGCTCATGACAAATACTGACAAGAGAATAACCTTTTAGTATATTCGGGGATTAGGCACCGATATAAGCCAAATACGGATAATTAAACATGAATATTTAAGCGTCACGAAGCATTGTGCTAGGTGGATACCCCATAATTCGACAAAACCTCAAAAATATCGTTGCGACGATTAGTGTCGCGAAATGTTAAAGATATTCAAAAATGTTTATTATATAATATTCAAAATTAAATGCTGTGTTCTATATATCCACAAACGAGAAAAGTGAGGAAAAGATATACTATTATGTTTCCGGAAACTGAGAAGATGGCTGCGCAGTTGCTGTTTCCGATTGAACAATTACCTAAAAATGTGAAGAAAGGACGGAATTCTGAAAAAAGATTTTCTAGAAGAATCCTCCTTCCTCTGGAAAAACTTCTGCGCATCAACCAAACGAGTGTCTGAACATTTGACTACGTCGGATATAGAAGTTATAAGTTACCTCTCATTCAAACCCTACCATACGATTTCTATTTATTCCCAATAATAAAAATTGAACGATATGTACTCATCGGTAGCGCGAAGTATAATGACGTCTTGCACTGAACCAGCAGAGGCTTAAATTCGCGGAATGACCAAATGGAAAGCGCTTCAATTAATCCAATATTTGCGCCAATTATTTAATTTCACCCTTAATGAACATTTTCAGCTTAACATTGGATCCGAGAGTACATAAAAAACTTAAAGATGGTCTAACGTAACTTGGTGAAGTAACTACAAAAATTTTCGCAACTACCTTGAAAAAACTTACCTTTTAAAATGACAATTTTCAAGCTGTAATACACAAATATTTACATATCGATATTGAAAAGTAACAACTTATCTTTGTGAAAACAAATAGCTCTATATAATATAGCTTGTATTTATTCCTTAAAATAATCTGTGTTTTATCTGTATGAAAGGTCTATTTTAAGAGTAATTGATGAAAATTAATGAAATAAAAAGGTCACATTTTATATCACCTCTATTAATGACGTATTTTGTGTAAAATAAAAGATCTTAAAACATGAGAATGATACGTGTATGTGAGATTACGTGTATAAACGGAAATTTTAATTATTTTCCTATTATTTTATGCTTATAGTTATAGAAACATTACACTAATAAATATTTATATATATATTTATATATATATATACATATATATATATATATATATATATATATATATATATATATATTGTGTATATATATATATATATATATATATATATATATATATATATATTTCAATAACAATAACAAGACCGAATTAATGATACCTAAGTACAACAATTTATAAGTTAAATGAATCTCAAATATATAACGGTGACATGTTTCGAAAAGTTTCCTTTCATGAATAATTTATGTACGCCTTCTTCATTTAGGAAGAAATCAACTTAATTAAAGGGTAAAAGGCTACAAGATTAAACTAACATTGCAAAAATATTTAGGTAAATATTTACTATTTCTTAGGTAAATATTTACAACAATTTCACGCGTATATCTGAAAACATTTCAGATGCACATAAGTCGACAAATCTTTTCAAGACAAAGCGATGCAGTCTGCGATCTCAAAAAGTCCTGAAAACTTTTCTTAGTGAATCGTTAATAACGAAAATTAATTTCGTTAAATCCAAAAAAGGAAAAGGTTTTTGCTATAATTTTACAAAATTAACGTCAGTTTTTGACTTTGAATTCTTTTCATTCCAGCAATGTGCATTTCTATAAAGTATATACCAAAGTTTTTTTAATAATGTCAAACTTTGAAAAGCTTGTAAAAATATAAAATCTTTTTAAAAAAGGGAACATTCAAAGAATTAAGAAACTTTAGGGTAGACGTTTAAGATAATTTAGTAGTTAGCTGCGTACGCGTCCGCCATCTTGTGGTTAAATAGGTGTTCGGCACACTATATACCAATAATTATACTCGGGACCCCGACATGGGAAATGATAAAGGGTCGTAACATTCAACGACATGAAATTTATTGATCTGTGAGAAAACGCGTGAGAAAATGTTATCGGGTGTGCCAAAAATTTGAGCTAGTTTTCGTACCATAGGATCACCGTCAATGAGACCTTTTTCGACTTAAACGACCTAGTCAACCATTCTCTCAATATATTTTGCTTTCCGTAAACAATAATTTAATTCCACATTTGTGTAAACAGCACCTTAATTACAAATTTTGTACTATATAATTGAACCTATAAACTTCAATATTTTATTTCAAATTTTTTCGAAACAACATTTCAAAAGGAATAAAATATCTATTCTATAACGACATTTTCCTTATAAAATTACTGGAGAGATGTGGTTCAATTTTCATTATCGGAAACAGTTTGTTCAGAACGGAGTTTTAAATCAGAGCATTATGATAATATTACTGGCTTAAGGCAAATAAATAATTTAGGCTCTATTTCTGGTAATGTCAGATGACCTGCTATTAGTGGTTTATGATGCAAATTATAAAATCTTGATTTCAGAGAGATGGGACGCAGGAAATTATTTCATACTACAGGGTCAATTTTCTGCGCATTACTAATAAAAAATTAATTTCGAAGAGCAACGTCTCGGTGCTAATAGGCTATTTCACTTACTCCAAAAGACGTCAGCATGGTTTATTGTGTGTATCAATTTACAATACGCTGCCCATCAAATATCTACATTCATGAATATTAATACTAATAAAAGCCTGCCACCGTACATTGAATATTTTTTATAACAAACTAGAATGGCGATTGACCTTATCGAAAAAAATAAAACCGTACCCGTCGAATGAAACCAAGTGTTGTCATCGGATCTAATCTTTTTTTTTAATGTTGGGTAAAGAATATGTAATATTATAATAAAATTATAGCTAAAATTAAATTTCAATCGACACATCTAAAAAGATCGTGTCGATTGAACCAAAGCGGAGAATAACATCTCGTTTATAAATTCTACTGAAAATTAACAACAACACTTGAAACACTTTGAAAATCTCAGAAATGTAACTATTATTTCATAGACCTGAGAAAGAAAGCAAAAATAGCGAATATTTTGCAACTTTGCAGTACGCAATCTGCCAGGCCGGTAGAACAAAACCAGACATTCGATTTTGCTCATTAGCGATATATAGCCCGAGAAATGTTTTTCGGCAAAATTTGAAAACGTTTCATAAAAACTTGCAATCTCTATCGTCAGAGGTAATTTAACTAAAAATATAAACATGTATAATTTAAAACGATTATTTTAAAACGATTATTGATTAATTTCTCAACATTTTTTATCAAGAAACTATCTCTTGATAAAAAAGGTTGAGAAATTAATCAATAAAAAAGTGAAATCAGATACACAAATAAGTGCCAGTTCGTCTCATATTTTACTTTCCTATTAAAAAATGTTTGATACAGCGGAATACAATTTTTGTATTTAGGTAATATATGAATATATTCAATGAATATATGCCATAAACGGTGAACGAAGCGTAATAGAAACGTCAAAACAGTTTTCACGGTTAATAATATTGAATGGGATATTGAAGTGCACTGACAAAATGAGGTCATATCAGATTTTATAGTATTGTAGTTATGAATAAGTAGTATTAATAAATAAATAAAGTGCTTGGTAAATACGACGTTGTTCCTTTAATATGCAGTTGGGAAAATTGTTTCATTTTATCAGTCTTTTTATTAATAACAGAGTAAACATAAGCAGTTATCTATTAGATCGGTTATCAATCTAGTTGATTAATTTTATTATACCATCTTCAATTTATTATACCATCTACATCTAACTCTATATAAATTAAGTAAGTATAATAATCTATATAAATTAGATTAATTATTTATTTTCAAACAATAATTTTACTTAAACAAAAACTTGAAATTTATTGATATGTTAACTGTCTGCGCACAACGAAAGATATAAAACGACTGAAAAAATCCCTCTCTGGAGAATATGAGGATGTTTTATGTAAAGGATTGTATTTTGTTTAGAGTAAGTATTAATAGAAACAGGGTACGTGTCGAGCCAGGGATAGCGGAGCGCTATACTGTCTGCTTTTTATATTATCTCGAGACAAAACAAACTGGGACAACCCTTAGCAAAAACAAA
This sequence comes from Druceiella hillmani, assembly GCA_039881145.1. Taxonomy (NCBI): domain Eukaryota; kingdom Metazoa; phylum Arthropoda; class Insecta; order Lepidoptera; family Hepialidae; genus Druceiella; species Druceiella hillmani. Next base: position 17,218,431 of record JAYKKI010000047.1, on the reverse strand, counting down.
ATGTACCTGCAATACGGAGCTGAAAAAACACTACCATGAGTACTTCGTTACCCTAATTAACATATGATTCTACATAAATATTTATTTCGCTGATAATTAATGAGTATATAATGAAACGCTCATAATAAAAGAAACCAATGAAATAGTATCTTGTGTGATGAAGCAGTTGCATTACACTATGGTCATAGTGATATCAGTAGAAAAGTGAAATAAGAAAACCTTGACCTGGCGATATATGAATCCCGATAATTTTTATATCCAGATTTTGATCCAAGTAGGTATCAATAACGTAACAAGGCTGAAAATCAACGGAGCATTATAAAATTTTTTATCATCGCTAACTTTATTTGTATTAATGAAATATTTAGTTAATACTTTTATAAATGCAGTGTAATTAACGAAAAACTAGACTAATTTAGACTTTTATGCAGACCCGAGTCAGATGGGACACTAATCTTACATTGCTGTTGGTTAAGGCAATGTAAGGTTAGTTTCCCACGAGAAAATTGCTATCCGTTTGCATAATTGGAACCGGTAACTTAACAAATTACCTTAAACATTTCACATAATTAAAATTTATACTAATAATAGATTCAGACTTGTCTACTTAAAACCTATCGCTATACTCTACAGAAACTCATTTTCTGTTCCAAGTACCATATTTTCACAATCAAATGTGTTCTACTCCTGCTTGCATGTATTTGATCATAGATAAAGGATTATACTAAAGATATCCTACCACTCACATCTCTAATTCTTCTAATTCAAAAATTCATTGACATAACCATAATAATGAATAAAATGATATATTTTAGTATATGCAAAATTAAAAAAAAGACTTTAAAACCATTCGTGAACACTATCGCCTTCAAAAAAAATGAAGTCAAATAAGTACAATCACTTGCAATATATATCCAGTATTCGGAGTAAATTAATTATGTCAGATTTAAGCAAATAAATAAAGCATAATGTCAGTTACATCTCTTTACCGACTAACGTTAATTAATAACTATTTTTGCAATATACAGGCTGTCCAGTGGCAGATTTCAAAGTTTGAACAAACATAATTTCTGAACGCAACACATAAGAGGGGCGCGGGGGCGTTAGAAGCGCAAGCGGTGCGGATGTTTTAGTAGCCATGGAACAGTGGAGTGGAGAGCACCGCGCTTTTGCCGTCTAGGCGTACATTTCGAGTGGATTTTCGCTGTCTATAGCACACCGTCGATTTAATAATCGTTGCAGTATTCGTCGATTACGTGATGGACCATCGATCAACCTCATTCAGTCATGGGTAGCAAGGTTCAGAGCTACAGGATCAACATTAAATAGGCCCAGGCCAGGACCTACACCATTGGTAGCCACGGATGAAAATGACGAGCGTGTTATGGTTTCTGTCGTTGAAAATCCCCGTTTATCACTGCGTACACGTTCATCGATATTGGGAATTCCGAAATCAACTTTACAGGTAATAATGCGAAAAAAGCTTAAGTTCCATCCATATAAAACTCAAATTGTTCAAGATTTACACGATTCTGACTTTGAATTAAGAAAAACTTACGCGGAGGTGATGTTGTTGAGATTTCGTACTGCTACCCGGATGGACAACATATTCTTTAGTGACGAAGCCCACTTTCACATTGGAGGATATGTGAATAAGCAGAACTTTCGTTACTGGGATATCCATAACCCAAGACAAATACATCAAGAGCCTTTACATAAGCCTAAAGTAACTGTCTGGTGTGTCATGTCTGCATCTGCGATCATAGGGACTTATTTCTTTGAAAATCAAAGTGGCCAAACTGTAACTGTGAATTCGGAGAGATATGCCCAGATGTTAATTGACTTTTTCAGAGTGGAACTACAGAATAGTCCATCCTTCAACCAAAACATATGGTTCCAGCAGGATGGGGCCACAGCTCACACTGCTAATGTGTCTATGAATACAGTGCGGCAGTTATTTCCAGAAAAAAACATATCCCGAAACGGGCCGTGGCCACCTAGGTCACCCGATTTAAGCCCATGTGACTTTTTCTTATGGGGATACTTAAAATCCGTTGTTTACAAAACAAATCCGAGCAATGTGACACAACTTAAAGAAAATATTTGAGCCGAAGTCAGTAGGATACCCCACTCGCTCTGCAAACGCGTTTTTGAAAACATGCGTGCTAGACTCGAAGAGAATGTCAGACTCGATGGACGCCATTTGAAAAACGTGGTTTTTAAAAAATTAAATCCACATTTGTTGTTATAAAGTTAAAATAAACCTACGTTGTATTGGAGGTGTAGTTTTTCTTTTACAATTTTTCAAACATTGAAATCTGCCACTGTACATTCTGTACATTAGAGTAACTGTGAAAATGAGCACAACACAAAAAGTACATTAAAATTCATTAATAATCGTAGCTGTAGATATGTTCAAAACGTCGTATAAGCCTACCCGTTGAGTTATCTTTTGCTTATCAAATTACAATTAAATTCATTTTTTCCCCGGTTCTATAAAATGTTTTTCTGAAAATAAATAATAACAGAATTATTATTTCTCGTTCTGTCGTTGTACATTAGTACTAACTTTATCAAATATACCTTGTTAGAAAAATATAATACTACAGCATGAAATTCTTAATTTAAATAAATTATTCAACTCGTCTAATAGATGTATTCCTTATTTATCCATACTAGTCCATCTTAAAGACTACAAAAATAAAAAGGTATCAATTGTGGCACTATATTGACATGAATGCACAATGAAATCTCATTTAATAAAATAACCATAACATTGAAAATAGATAAGAAGGCAACGAGGGTAGATAAGAAACTTATGAAAATTAAACGGAAGTGATAATTTAATTCGATCTGTTAAATCATGTGCAAGTAATTCTATGTCCTTATTAAGAGTTATCTTAGAATATAGAGTAATCCAGAAGGCACAAATTACTTCGCGGTCGCGGTGAAGCCAAAAATCGGTGGAGGGGGCACCGCGCTACCGCCTACTAGCGGCCTTCCCCAACGGGCACGATGTTACTAGCAGAATAAATTTACCCACGAACTTCAGGAAATCGACACATATAAATATATTTGCTTGCAGCAGTACGATTCACATTTGCATCAATTTACATGGTCATGGCTTGGCTTATATGAAGTATTATTAAGGCCGCCATATTAAATTTCTAAAATGTTTATTCTGACCACAACCAATGGCCAAAGTATTTAGATTAAAATTATTTAAAAACTTTGTCACATTTTACCATTTTATTGATTAAAATGAGTTTTAAAATACATTATCATTAAACATGTGTGTGTGTGTATGTGTGTGCGTGAGCGTATTCGCGTTCGCGTGCGCATGTACGTATGAGTGTGCGCGTGTGCGGGCGTGCTTACGAGTGAGTGTTTACACATTAATCTACAAAATTATTTTGGTAATTTTGTAAACAATTTTATGATTTTTGTACTTTACCACCTGAGTTTAATCGGCGATGGTTTATAGATAGGTATTACGGTGTTAGCTCATAATAAAAGTTTAAAAATATTCGATCTCAGACTAAAGAAATTAAAAATAGGACGAAACAATTATTTATAATAATTAGCATTCAATGTTGTGATAAAATTTCTTCATATTTTAAACAATATCGCTTCGCATTTTTCAAGAAATTAAAGAAGACGGTGGAAATGAATGAATGTAACATGTGTTTCTTGCCGTAATCCTACATATAGTGATTATATACGCAATAGGTAAAATATTCTAAAATTGAATATGATAACGGATATTCGTACGTTACACCAAATTCTCCAACGACATTTCCAATCCCGATTTTTTTACAAATAAAATTTTACATTTTTCAGTATCGAGCAATTAAGATGTTTTAATTTGGGTAAACAATTTTTTAAGAGGTGTCAACACCAATGAAAATGGCGCGCTTCTGTTAATAATAATCTACTTCGATATTTCAAAATTGCATAGTTAATTGAAAATGAAATTAAGTAATAGTTTTTACGTATGAAAAGTAATCCCCATTTGTTTCTTTTGCAGTCCAGTGATATTTTTGTAGGTGGGAATAGCACAAGCCGGCATTTTAAGCTATATTGTCACGTAGAAAGCACATAACCTTTCAGAGCTGTGTCTTAAATTGCACTGACAGCCGTGTTTTGAAACTACGCATTTTATGCGTAGTTTTTAGTGATCAAAAAACTACGCATGAAAATGATCTTGAATTGGCTGATGCAAAATGATCTTGAATTGACCGTTGTTTTCCAGTTCTTTACATTTAGATAGAGAACTCTTTTCAAGTCCATCAATCCATCTTATATTGGGACTGTCTCTTGTTCTGGTATCAATCGGTTTGATCAGAAAATTTTTCCTGAAAGTTCTTTGCCCATTCATTCAGATTATATGACCTTCCCATTTAATTCTTTTTATATTCATTGATTTCATTACATCTAGTTCTTTCTACAAATGCTAAAGCTAAATTTGAACGTCTATACTGCGCACCATCAATTTCTTTGCCACTAAATATTTTTCTCCGGATTTTCTTTCTTAACTCTTAGAAATCTTTCATTTTTAAGTCATTGTGTAAGTTGCACATTATGTGAGCATATATAAAGCAATATTTTAGTTTTTGTTTTTATCAGATATGACTTCAAGCACCTATTAGTGTGTGAAAATATCGGCTTTCTCTATATTTCTGATAGTGAGTTTTCTCTATATTTCTGATAAGATATTGCATCTTTCTTAATGTTTCTTTCTGAATAAAGGTAAGTAAAGTTATTGACTTTTTTTCAAATCTATAAGTGCAAATTTCTAGTAGCTAATAGAATCTTTTATTTTGGCACACTGTATATACCGGGTTTTATCACAGCTAATTACAAAATGCATTTTATTTAGCTCCTTTCTCTAAACACAAAGTGATAAACTCCATATATGTAGGTATTCTTGCAATGGTGTCAGTACTGTCTGTATGTGCAAACATTGGCGCTGCCAGTAACTACACTACTGCTAGCATGGCTCACCTTATTAAGATAATTACACGTTAGCATAAAAGTACGACACTATACTATGAGAGATGGATGTCGGATTAAGAGTAACCAAATTTCCGGAAATCGACCTTTGAAAGATTTCAAGATTAATCAATCTTTTTAGGGAACAATTAAAATGAGTTGGTTAAAATATTTCACAGAGTCATTTTTTTCAATTTTAATAAACGTCAAGTAATGTCAAGGTACGTAATTAAAAAATTACAGCGATGTAAAAAGAAGTAATAAAATAAACCGAATTTGTTGATGATTGCTTCTTGCATTTTAATAATTCCATTTAATAATTGTATAATTACGATAATTTTGTTGATTTGATGATGCTGATATTTTTAGATGAAACTCGTATATTTATAAAAATGTATATAACTACTTATTCACCACCTTCTTAGTGATATACGGAACTTAATAGTATCTTCTGAATACATGAGGATCCTTTCTTAGTTATAATGGAAAGTTCTTTGTACGCGAGGCGTCCGATAATATATTCGGGTGTTGACAGAGCAAGCTAGCCCTAATAAAAACGTATATTTGATGTGTACAGCACGAATATATTAAGGACTTTAATTTTATGTATTTTTCATATAACACAGACATTTGGTACAGATAAATTTGTTTTTGGCGCAACGGAGAATTGTATTTTAGCCAATCCTGTCGATAAACAAAAAGTGCGGGACAGCAGCAATGAATAAATTAAAAACGAGTAATCTGAGATGTCTGTTACATTCTTTTTCAAACATTATTCTGCACATTTTTCGATTACTTTTTCGGCGGCGAATGAAAATGTTAAGCGTGAAAATCGTTTCGGAAAAACAAATAAAACTTGAGTTCCAATATGGAAATACATTTATCCAAAAAAAATTCGAACGTCTCTAATGTCACTTTCAAAATATGGCAGATAAACTATAATGATTTCTAACAATTTTAATTATTTTCATATCTTATAAATCATTCAATGATTTCGTACCTCTTATGAAAACTTCACATGCAATATAAAGAAAAATCTTTCTACGTAATTATCACAATAATGACGTTCCTTATGAAAGCTAACTAACAGAAAAATTGCCACTAAGTTATTTTTATGTGGACATCGTCTTTCTACCGGTCCCTATAACTTTCGCAATAACAGTAACCGAACGTTAGAGCGGCTTCAGTTATCGAAGTTTTGTATTCGTCCTACTAGCATTTATCATCCCTCATCCCTAATCTACGATTAACTATTAGTTAGATGCTTCTGAGGATAAGCGTTATATCAAGTTATATTGAGATTTTAAATATTTAGTTATTTTGCATAAGACAAGAATATAGTATTTTTATTTTTGAAGTCTCATTTTTTTTTCAAAATGGTATAAAAAAAACTTCTGTCACTAAAAGTGAACGAATGCTAATAACCACAAAATAAAATAGAAGATTACAACAGTACCAGTGTATTCAATATAACACGTGTGAATATGTTTTAATCATATTGATGAAGTTACCCCTAAATAAAGTTATATTTCATGCAATAAAAGTTACAATGTCAGTTACCAATTTCTAATTTTATTACAATTTAGTTTTTTCTCTCTTATATAGGGTTGCAACTCTTTCTTTTTCAGAAATATTTCAAATGGGATGAATTATTTAAGATTATCACATTACTTTTGCTGAAAATTCGACATTATTGATACTTTTAACAAAAATAATTAAAATGTTTAACCGTAGGTAAACGTCAATCTGATAAAATCGGGGGTAGTGTTTCCTCTCATAGATTGCTCCTATCGACGGGTAATAATAAAAGTCATATACGTAGATAATAGACAGAGATAAATATTTTCACCATTAGACAGTTTATTGGGACACAAAAATTTACTGACAGTAAAATTCTTGCAAAAAATTCGTCGATAGGTTAAAATGAATTTATTATTTATTGTGCTTTTCAGATTTTTATATTTGGACACATCAAATGGAACTTAAAAATTTAGTAAAAACACTGACAACCCGATCACAAAGGCTCACCAACCTTACAATAGAATAAATGTGACTTGTTATATTCGGCACAATATTAATTGTCACAAGACAAATTGTTATTATTCTTAATAAACATAAATACTAGTCATTTAAATATTAACAAACATGAACATTCCGAGTATATATTTACATTCAGGACATAATTTAGCAAGATTAAATTAAAATCGTTTATTTCATTACAAATTATCAACACAGTTATTAACAGTATGTTGGCTTGTATTTAAATATGATGTCCGTAAAAGTAAGAAGTAATAATATTTATTAATTATTTTAAACTTTTAAAATCATAAATTAAGTTTAGTATCAAAATAATAAACTTGGTTTTACTTTTGTTCCTTTTCGCGTATGTGTTTAGAACAGAAGTAATAAATTCCCTTAAAGCAAGAGTGGTTAGGAAGAATAAGTGCTATGGAACACCTAATTCCATAAATATTCAAAACATAAAAACAGTGTTCAAAAGATAAGCAACTTTTCACATTTCCCAACTTTCAAGATAAGTCCTTTAAAACACCTTTGTTTGCTCTAAATGTACGTGACTCAGAATTTGATATACGGATTAACATCTCCCAGAGACATGCTTCGTGCTTTTTACGATTAACTAGTGACATCACCCGACGTTATGCGAGTGAAAATTGTGTTTTTTGTATTTAATAACTCCTGGTATTAATAACAAGAGTAAACATGAAAATTTATAAGGTGTTGGAGAATCCTATGGAGAATCGTATTCAGCAATTATTAACAAAACCTATTGGTTTAACTAATTAAATTTGGACTTTCGAAGAGACATCAAATTGTTAGATCTGATCCCATTAAATATTAGGAAATATTTCTATAATTATATATCCATATAATTTTCCTATTTTACTAAAGGAAGTTTTGACAAATTAATCATTTTTTGGTATCTGAAATTATACACCCGATCGATTTTATTTTTAAATTAATAAGATTAATAATCTCTCAGACTTTTCACACAAGAATTTTTATTCAACAGAACAAATATTATTGGTTTGAATTATTCGTTTTTAAATTTCCGTTCATTTCGAATAAATGCTATCGAATTGATATTTCTGTACATTGAATATATTTATGAAAAAATATATTATTACGGTCCTACCGTAATAAAAATAACAGAATAAGAAGAGAACACAAATATTAATACATTGTTGGATTCTGTAAGACCTGAGGTAAAATATAGATTTTGTTTCATTTCAGTCGATTCACTAGAAAAAAGATATGATAATTTAAAGTTTCAATACTAAGCGCACTTGCCAGAAAAACTTACTCTCGTAAGTTCGATGTGGAACTACAATATCTTCGTTAAAGTTTTTAAAATGATTTTGCACGAATATACTTTCATACAAACCCAATCCAGCTCACGAACTGTCATCTTGAATTGAGGCCTAATTGTACTGTCATTATGAAACTTTCATTATTTGTCAACTACGTGTTCACTGAGATAGACCAACGACGGAAAGTAAATCATATTTCAATTTAAAAAAAAAACTTTTCCACCCTGTTGACAATGATATTCTTCTCCATAAAATTGTTATGTATGAGTAGAATTTGCACTATGAGAGTTCCGTACGCATTTAGACACATACAAATATTTATAGGTATAAATTATACATTAAAGTGTTAGAGTCGAATATTAATATCTCTTGTTCGCCTAGTATATCTTTTACCAGCGTAAAAATGTTGTGAATAAAAACTATAAAATTTGGAATGACCATTATAGTTTCTAAGTAAATTCTAATTAAAATTCTAATAGCTCTAATTTTTTCATAATTTTGACTTACAATTTCGGAGACAGAGGGGAAGACGTGTGTTTGTGGACATTTCCAACAACATCTCTAGAAATGTCTTATATAGGTTTATCAAGTAAATAGTTTTGGAATACTTTATATTTTATGTTTAAATTCATACCCCAAAAGAGATAAGAAACTAAAAAAATCGATGAAATGCTACGTAAATATTGTCGAGTGGTAGATATATACGGTTTAATATGCTGTACTACTATGCCATTATATACTATAATTTAAAGTCTCTATGTGAAACGGATACTGAGAAAAACGGCTACAAAAGACGGATAGACTAACCGATGAAAAGACGAACAAACATACAGATAAATGGACCCAGGAATAATCTTATAAGGGTTTCATTTTTCACTTTTGAGGTACGAAATCCTAAAAAATGGTACAAAATTCTCTTTACTATTTTCGATCTCGGAATCGATAATGGTAAATTTCTATAGTGTTTACTATCGAAACTTATACTTATTTATTACTTAGTTCCCCTGCTATTTTCCTTAATAATAAATAACCTGTCATTTTATTAGTGGTTAATATTGATCAAAATCTGTTCACGGACGATTTCATTTTGTTTCTAAGAATAAATAATCGTTACAACTGTAATGAACTGATTCATAGATACGTCGACTCACTTTTGTAATGGATTCTGAGCAAAAAAATTAATTTTAATATAACCAAGTGCGCAGTAGTATTACTAGATATTATTACTATTACTTAGTATTATCGTTCCCGAGTAGTAGTATTACTAGGTAATTTTTCACTAAGAGCGGGTTTAGTCAGACTTTGTATTCGGAAGGGAAAGTTCATATATTTTATGATATCATATACGGATTCTAGAGAGGACCATTCTGAATATGTGCATACAAAAAATAAATGTTTAGTATTATATGTCTACAAGAAGAAACGCGCCAAACCACGATTTTAGTTAAGTAATCATATTGAAAAGATACCACTTAAAGTGGAAAATGGACTATTCTATGATTTATATGATGAATAATTCAAAAATTATTTCAGAGTTGGTAGTGAAACATTTCAAGAACTTCTTACATTTTTAGAGGCCAATATTTTAAAACAAAGTATCAACTTTAGAAAAGCAACTTCGCCCCTAGAAAGACTTGCTATTTGCTTAATGTAAGAGAGAAATCTTATTTTTTATTATCTTAATCTTTAATCTTAGTCGGTGGCAATAATATTAGAGATAGTTAAATGTAGTTGCTGACTCCGTTTAATCAAAAACAATTATAATTGTAATGAGTGTTATATGATTATTCACCATATGCTTCATGATTGGGCGACCCTACAAATTGTAGTGACGGCATCGTATTTGCCAACGTGTTGTGGACAACATGGCTCGGTGTTATAGATAACTGTAACAGTCAGTATTAAATTAGAAACCAACCCATGCAGTCCTCATAAGTAATTTACATCTTTGTGTTGAAAGAAATATAGAACAGATTTTTTTATTTTTCTACATTTAAAATTATGGAATAATCCTCAAATTTATCTTCACTTCTCATTTTACAGGATATAACTCGCTACAAATGAGTTATATTGACAACCCGTGTAAGAGATTGATGTTAAGTGAGGCTGATATTGTTTCTTGTTCCGAGCTGTTATGCGCTACTATGAAGACACAACTATTCTATAAACGGTATGCATGTACTAACGTCCGATTTCGATTCCTAAAGCTAGCACGCTGAACGTAATTTACCCGGTATTAGATCCTGTATTTGAAAACGTTACGGCACCCTCCTTATTTCTCTTTGTTGTATGAATTTGCAGAAATTCACCTATTGCGGAAATCTCAATTTTTTTTCGACACACTTAAATATATTAGGTATTATTAAATGTTTATTGAGCTAAAAAGTCCATATTAGTGATAGCTTATGATAAATAAATTATTTCATTTTTTCACTTCAAACCGGGTACGAAAATCTGGATACGTGAGCTGGATTCTTGCCCGATTTTTATTTAAAAATAGTTACGAAATTACTTGCTTACTAAACAATTACTTTTCTACAATTGTTATGAGATTTTTTTTTTTATTTACATATTTATGTTTACCTGGTGAACTGGAGGGATATTTGGAAGTGCACAAAAATTTCTTTCTCGCACACAAACTTTTCAGTGTAGCACAATTCTTTCCTCAACTACATTTACTTAATCTCTGCCCACACTGAACCACACTGTCCGCTATAGACTGAAGATTCATAACTGACGATAACATAATTTAGATATTAGGAATATCTTGGGTATCTAAGAAACCTTTTAGGCCCAATATTATATTTTGATATTGAATATAGTTGTTCGATGGTGCCATACTTTGTACCAAATTGATACAGTTTGTCGTCTATTTTTCGAGCGAAACCTACGAGAGTTTGCAAATTTGCTTTAGCAACATGATGATTCTTTATTGCTTTGCTATTTTTAAACGAAAGACACTCAACTCATTTAATTCTTCAGAAAAGAAATCGAATAAATAGAAGTTTACATTCCCTAGAAGTATGAGAACTAATTGCTTCTTGTAAATAAACGTAGCGTAACATTTCAACTGGTGGATTTCAGTAGATGTATCTTGAGAATCATTTGCTTCGTTCTGATTGAAATGAAGATGCTACATATTTTTTTCCATTTCTCTTCTGGGTCTAATTTATGCGTAATATATTTCAGTAATGTTAATCTCAATTTTGCTTTACACACAAATAGTACTGCCTAAAGAGTTTGTTTAATACCAGAAGGCAAAAAGACCTATTTTTCATGAGCTCTCTGAATATTATCCCTTCCTTCCAATTACCATTATCGTACATCCATGATGTTAGCATGTTTTTAATATCCTATTGAATCCTTTCTACGCTCCCTTGACTTTGTGAATGCCAGCAGGAAGATACTATTGAAAGTTGTAAAAAAATTGAATTTGCCAATTCTGTCTCATCATCTGATTATAGAACAATAGGAGCAAGGAAGAAACAAGCATGTTCAATAACATGTGGGTCACTTATTTCGCTTGTTTTTAAGCAGTCTTCGAAAAAGCAATTTTATTAGGTGATCTTGATAAACCAGGAAAAATTTGTATTCATCATAGTGCGTGACTAACATTCAATGAAATCGAACTAATATCGAGAGCTGAATTCATGTAATACACTCGGCAATAGAACTTTTTCACCTTATTTTAATTCCTATCTGTTTTTGTTAATATATTTAATGTATTTGTAGCGACTCTATAGTTCTTTCATCATATGGTTGCACCCACTATGACCAATACCAATATACCCCTTATGATTTGTAATAATGGTAATAAAAAATAAATTCAAATTTCGAAAACCAACAAACCAACCTTTTGCGATCTCTTATTGTAGTCTACTTGAATTTGTTATCTACATTTACGAATTTGCGGCAATTTCAAAATTGTGTTTATTATGTCAATAGGAATTTAAATTAAAAAAAAATCATTTGATGATTTTTATGACTTTCATCGTGGTCTCAATCAGCAACAAAGTTACAATCGACTTCAACTGGCATTTTATAATGAAGCTTCATCCTGTTCTAGTGTTTACAATCTCAGTGATAGTCCGCGTAAGCAACATCCATTAACAACGAGAACTGAAAGTAACATCAATGCCCTGCGGTTCGTGATAAAGGCTGACAAAAGAGTAGCCTATCAGCGTTTCGGGCAAGTTCAAGCATTTACTTGAGTCTAGTATACAAAATTCTTCATGAACATTTAGACGTCAGGACGCTTTGTGCTAGGTGGATACCCTATAACTTGACTGAAGCTCTAACACCATAGCATTGATTGATGTCGCTAAAAATTCGACAGAAGTCATTCAATATCGTGATGGAAGACGATATCGATATAGTCTCCTGTGATCCCATCGATTTCTAAAAGTGTTCAATGTACGGTTACAGCAAACTAGTATGCCAACAATTGTTCGCCTATTTTTCTGAGAGCACATCACAGTAGAATTTTCCTTCGTCAGGCAACGCCTTTGTACACTCAACCAGACAAAACACCGGATATTTGGCAACACCAGATTTAGAAATTATGGATCATTTGCCATATAAAACTATTGCATATTAACCTTAAGAATAATAAATAAATTGCGATGAATACGACCCAATACGCCGAAGAAGCGATGACTGCCTTCGAATAGACCGTGCAAGAAACGTGCAAGAAGAGTGCACTGATCGCTTCTCTGCTTCGAATAGGCCGTGCAAGAAACGCGCAAGGAAGAGTGCGCTCATCGCTTCTCTCAGTAGTTCCATCGAAAAAAATAAATTACGGAATCTTTAACAGGAGATATTAACTAACTTATTTATAGTCACTATATAGTAGCGTTTTAACAACTAATTACCATAGCCAGTGTTCTTGCCATTTTCATATCTCTGTACTTGAGCGTTCCATTGTAAAATCGATCTTTTGCAAGCACAACCCTTACATGAGATGTCATGGCGCACACCGTACCTACTAACCTTGCTTACCAATATGAAATAAAAAAATACATACCAGTGACATGTGTCAACCCTCTCCTCCACACGCCTCATCCCCTATATATTCTCTTTTATTTCAACTCCAACTTCTATAAAAAATGATTAGCACACACTTCCTTTCATCACTTAGGAAATATACAATATATAATTCATAGGAAAATTTATAAACCATTAATATATTTTCTAATGATTTCAGATATTATATATCTCTCGTCTGAGCAGAATTGGGCACATCATTATGAATCTGGATATTTCATGAAACGACGTCATTTTATAGGATGACCTTATATCTAGTCTTCATATGACGATATACTCAATTAAAAGTGGGACAAATCGATGAGGGTCAAACGTTTGTCGATATTCACAGCTAAACTCTTTGCTTGATATGGCTAAACGGTATTAGGAATATCTCAAAAGTTGCATTTCACGCCATTGGTGGTGTTTCTGCACTTGTTTACGAGTGTGCGAGACAGTTGTGTCCAAAAAAATTAATATTGTGATATTGAAAGAAGTAATAAGAGAAAGTGAATTTGAATCTAATTATAAGCAGAAGCTATTAGAATTTTATGCTAATCACGCAAAATCCAAGCACAATGTTAAAAAACCATGGTCTGAACTCATTTTAAGGGTCATTTTAGGAGTTTGTATTGGTATAGTATAGTATATATATATATATATATATATATATATATATATATATATATATATAGGTATAGTATATATATATTAGTGATGATCGTAAACAATTCTAGTCATATCGCTTTAATCATAATTTACGATTGTATCTTTCTTGTTTCTCTCAATGCTATGTAGCAGGTTTAATTAACTGTTAATAAGTGATTCCGAGAACTAATTATTCCTTGTTTTTTAGGTTATAGTGCTTATCAATAAAAGTGGGGTGTCTATCAATCTGGAATCTTTGGACTATTATTGAACCTCGGTATATGTTATAATGGGAATTCATATAAGGATTTTCAAATATACAAGAAGAAATCCGTTGACAATTCCACGGTTCCATAATCCCAATCGATAAATAATTTGACATCTTAACGGAAGTTCGAAAAGATGTTAGACATGGTGGTCGATAGAAATAAATGTATAATAAATAAATAACAAATTGCATATTCAAAAAAGGCCATTGAAATATATTTTAAATTATATTTAATATGTAAATTTAATAATATTAATATTTAATATGTTTTTTACCTTAAAAATAGTATTTTGACTAAATCTATTATATAAAAAGGTTTTAATTCATAAGAACAAGCATATTTGATTGTCTGCAATCAGCGCTAGATCGAAAATATAAATAATCGATGAATTACAAAGATCATTTGGCAAATTTTTCACGCCTTTGACCAAAAAATTTAAGAGACCTACAGAAGTGACGTTCGAACAATAAACGAATGACGTACAAAGTAATAATGGAAAAGAGTTCCCTGCTCGCATTATAGAAGGACTTAAAAAGTTATGACCTGAGTACAAGGTCAGTCATAAAAGTCCTCAACATCTTCAAACCGTTGAAGGAAGTCACCAAGATGTTTAAATTGTAAAATACTACATCTGCTAATTAGTCCAATGTATGTTACCTCTGTCCAAATTACGAAAAAATATAATTTCGTCTAAAATTAAAAATAACCAATAAATCACCTTATTGTGCCTTATTTAGTTCTGATTCATAATAAATGCTATAGGGAACTAACATTCCTACAAGTGTTATTCACAAATTCAAACAGAATAAACTTAACAATATAACTTTGGTAGAAAGCCATAAAGCACTTGTTCAGAGTCTAGAAGTAAAAGTCTAAAGCAGCGGATCTGTAGCAGCTTCCGTTAAGGATGTTTTAAATAATAATGATGCGGCAGTTATAGGGCCCGCCATTGAAGCGTTGAGGATGGAAAATATTTAAAAGCAGCTGCTTCACCTGATCAGAAGATTTGTCTAGTTTATGGAATCGAAATAAGAGGTTATCAATCTTGCAGGTCATATTCCACATCTATGCACATCATTTGTAGTGTCTCTAAAGGTGCAGAAGATTATAGATCTCAAATTGTATGTTTCATTTGAAAAACGAGGTACAAAACATACTGAAGAAATTATGATCAGTTAAAACAATCAAAACATTTTCCTTATGAGAGATTGTCACCTAGTAGAATATTTTTGAATATACCAAAACACGTTCATAGACTGCTAGATAGTAAGAATATCACAGTACTGGAGCTACTAGAAGTTGGTTTCCTCGACAGAATTTAAAAATATCGGCCAATCATTACACTGAAGTGAATTCAGAATAATTGATATTGTTATCAATCTATGTTTGAATGTCAAGGTTCCCAGAAATACTCTTGCAATCCTGCAAAAAATCAATGCAAAACCAGAAGATGTGCATATTTCAAGAATGAATCTATACTTCTAAATGTCATCAAAACTTGTCAGGCATCAACGAATGATACACTGGGAATTATATTTTCATACTACTTTAAATCGTAGTATTTTACTGTTAAATTCTGTATTGCATTTGTAACAAGTTAGGATACCTGAAATCTGATACTAAGTACGTTCTTCTAAAATCAACATATTTTTTTACTTAACTTTTGATGCTTTAGAAATCCTTTTTAATATTTGTGCCTACTTATTTTGTGAAGACTTTTTCCTAAAGTAGCTCCAAAGATGTATTATTTAAATTTTTCTTAATATCTTAAGAAGCAATTACGAAAATAGTTTCACGACCCAAATCTTAAAAACTAATAGTGAATTACAAACTTATTAATATCATTATCAATTTTAAAAAAGTATTATTTTTGTATGATTTTTTTATTTAACGAGTATCATAACTATCGTCCAAACAAAATTAATTTGTGAAATTTTCTACTTTCTTATTTGCTTTTTAAAATTTTATGGCTATAAATCATTCCATGATGAATTCAGTCCGAGGCTGCCGAGGTATGTGCTGTCTCACTCGGCGATTGTCTTTTCTTGTCGCGGTGCGCTATCTCAAGTTTTATGTATTACCGTCTCTAGTTTTGGACTCTTTTTTCGATGTATAAAAGGGCGTGCCGAAATCACCATTTTCGTTACCTGAACTCCACTATATTATATCACATTCTACACTTGACAAGTACTCATAATGTGCCCAAGTCTACGATCGAACGACAACATATGCAGATTGTAAAGAAAAACGTGTTTATTGTCTATACAGGCGATACTCTGCATCAAACAAAATATAACTTGTGTAAAAGAGTTGAGGAATCATATGAAAGTTTTTAATCTCGTTGAAAAGATCAACATTTCATTAAAGTGTTTCATTTGCTACACACACCTGAAAAGGTTCAAAATGCGCGCCGACACTGTGCGCCACCTTTGCCATGCCGCACACTTCACACACAAACTGCAACGGTTCGCTTTTGCTATTATGTATCCTAAGTGGACGTGTACTCATTATGTATCCACTTAACGTGTACTCCTACCACAATCGCGTTTAAGAAGCGAATGAATGATAATCCGAGTCCGGTAGTCTCTGTTTTTCAAATCAGGAAAATTGAAGCCGTTGTACTTCTAAATATTATCAAAAGATTTGAAGAATGTGGGATATCCCCCTCTCGACCCAGACGTCTATACTGATGTAGACTTTGCTGCTACAAACACAACAAAACAAGAAGAGAACAAGAAATTCCTGGAACCCCGTCCTTCAACAAGTGGAGCGCCTGATAGAATTCATATCCTAGAATTCATCGCCTGATAGGTTTCCGGTAAAGGCATGTATAACAACTTACTAAATACCACCCCTATGGAACTTCTCAATGTAGTTGAAGAACCAACCATCCGTGGCACTGTCTCACCTTTTCTCCTGTCTATAACTATAGAAACGACACGGTCTCTTATATCACTGAGAGCATCTCTATCGGCATGTGAAAAAGCTGTGAAACCACCTCCTCATGCCTTTCCATCGCCTGAAGTAGCTAAGAAACGACCTTCCTGAGACAGTTCAGTACCGCAAGCATATAAAAATTATTCATTGTCACCTTCGATCACGCTTTCCAACTTATCAAAAGATATGAATAAAAATCGTCGGTCTGCGTGAGTATTGCGTCAATATCTTTTACCATCCCTCCATGTCAAATTCAATCCCTGTAAAAAATGGAAAGAAGACGCACAAAAACTAATAAACTATGAAATACAAAAGTAATGCTTACAAGCACGTCTTACAAGAAGTTCTTAAAAGAAGGAAAAGATAGAAAAGCAGAAAACAAATTAAAAAAAATTGCAAGCATGAATAAAAAACTTCGACTACGACAAATTCTAGGAAAACAAAAGTAAAGGTTGACTTAAAAAGAAAAACTCAAGGAAAAGAAAATGTGAATTCTATTGATGTAAAAAAACAAAAAATAGCTTGAAAAAAAAGCATAAGAAAAATAACATGGAATAAAGACAACAAAACATACAGGGAAAAGACCACAGCCCAAACAGAATAAATATGGAAGGTCTTCTTCAAATGTACTCGTTCTGCAACGAGAGATATTCAAAAGACAGTAGAGGTGAAGACTGTATCAGATGCAGTGTTCTTTTGAGATGGAGATATGATGCGTATGCTAGAGTTGATCCTGACGATGCTAATGAGTTCACGTGTGATTTTTGCGCCGATGATCGTCGCGGTTGAGTTCAGAAACAATTAAGTCTGTAAAACCAATGATAATATTTAGAAGGAATATTGTTAAATTTTGTTTCTATTAATGCCTTAGTTTTCTAATTAGAGTATATGTCAACTAGCCGTTGTTAAGCGTAAGTAGGTTAGATTTCCACTGATCTTTCTAACTGTAATTATTATGATTTAAAATTAATAAAATGTAGGCTTTTAGAAATCACTTTGTTCTTTTTCCTAGTTGTTTTTAACTCGCCAGACTGCTCTTTTAATAAAACTCTAATACATATTGTCTTTAAATGTTATAGTTTTTAATATTTGTCTGGATTTAGTAAGTGGGGAAAAACGAACCACTCCGGGATGATTTTGTACACCAAGGTATACAAAACGATCGTTTACTAGACCTTAACAACCATTTGAGTAGGAAAAAAATCTTATTAGTTAATTACATATCACGCTTACTAACTTATATGGCGGTAGAGTAGCTAATCACAAAACATACTAATTTTACGGAATGCTTAATTCACGCAGTTTTACAATATGTTTCCCTTAGGAGGATCATTTTACACCACTTTCTCCTCATCAGGATACAATTCAACATTCTCCTGCATATTGACTTATGTCCGCGCAAAACAACGTACTACTCTACAACAATGTAAATAACGTCGCTTCCCGAGAAATAAAACCATTCCACAATATCACCAACTCACCATTAATCGACTCCTTAGTATACGATTCTCATATACAGTACTTTAAAGATTTATAATCAATTTACATAATAAGACATTTGCATGACTAGACATTTCCCATATGACGTGAGTATAAAAGGTCGGTGTAAGCCTGAAGCTTTTTCATGCTACAATGTTTTATCTGATAGTAAACGTACATAAAATAAAAAATAACAGAAAACCTGGCATGTGAATTACCATATGGACACATAGCTAACTATCACCTGGCATGTGAATTACCATATTGACACATAGCTAACTATCACCTGGCATGCGAATTACCATATGGACACATAGCTAACTATCACCATGGTTTAAAAATTCGAGTTCTTCCATAATAAAATGTTATATAGTAGGTAAATATTTTTACCAGACACAACAAATTTTATAGAATAAAAACAAATCAATTATTCCTTAAAACACAAAATTTCGTTCACCGAAATCAAAGTTTTTTAGGTGTTTTAAACCTCACGTACCATATAATATCTATCTTCCAGTTACTTACAGAAGAAAATGCATTTTTTTACAGTTATAAAACGTCATATACACCAAGAACATTAATGCAAATTAAGTAATCGCTTGTATAATAGAACTAAGAGACAAAAAACAATGTGTTTATATAGATGACTATATAAACACATTGTTTATATCTCACTCAATTTTAGAACTCACTTATTACTACTATGAAGTAGTAATAAGTGAATTCATAATCACGAACAGATAAACATATGTTTTATTTATTTAATATTTTTATAACCATAGCCGTTGTTACAATCATGTATATAGCCGTAGAAACCTACTACGTATATATGTAACTGAATACTGACATGAATTTTATCTTTGTTTCTAGCCAACAATTTCCATATTTCTGGATATTGTTGACTAGAAACAAAGGATTTGCAAAATTACGGATATACCAAATTTCAAATGTTTAGCTCTTCGGTAAGTGAAATTTAAGTATTGTTAATCTCAGTGAGTGAATATATAAGCAACAAAAGCTTAGAACAACTTTGCTATAAAAGTACAGATAGAGTGTCAATAAATTCAAAGGGGTGCAACAAATTAAAAAATGAGTTAAAAATACATACATAAGTGTTCACGCCCTTGACTACCGCTGCATTAATACCTACATTTCTACTTTTTTTACTTCTTATCCCAACCACCACAAAGAAGTTCTTTAGATGCAGGAGGACTCATAATATTTTATTAATATTCAATATTATACATGAAACATGTTTTCATTGAAAAAAAAATATATGGGAAAACAATATACTTTCCGAAGATATATAAATTATCTTTAGAATCACATAGCACAGAGTTCATAGTTGCCAGGACAGTTTTCGAGTATTGCTTTTGGTGTGTAAAATCGGAAAAGTTCCAAAGCAAACTCCAAAAATTTTGAAATCTCTTTGAGTATCTAGTTGTCTCGTCATAACGCCATATATAAAGCCCTCACGGACTGGGCTGGAAAATAATATTGGTAATTGTTCCCTGAGGCTATAAAACTTTATAAAATGTTTCCCATTAAAAAAAGTTTCTTTAACTTATGTAGATCTCAAACAAATTTGAAATCATCATTTGTAATATACCATTAAGTAAAAAATAAGGTTTCCCAAAATAACTGGAATTGGACATGTTTCTTCTTGCCACTCCACGCATAATGTACAGATACTTAACAGTATTCTTTATCATTTCATTATTTTCTAAGCAAAGACACGCTGAATAAAATTGAATACATATATATGAATATAACCTACAGGAAATGAAAGAAAATTTTTGCTACTTTCACGAAAATCATAAAACGATGATGGAGAACCTCACATAAACATTCATATCCAATATACTTTTTATTATTGTAGAATTATAGCGATAAATTAAAAGTATATTAATTCAAAATCTATATTAGGATATATCCTTTAATAGATTTATCAATTCTGTATAACATGCTTTTAAATAAAAACACAGGCGGCACCAGATACTGCTGTACTCAATAACGCAACAATAAACATGCACGGTACACTCTTACACAATAAACAAAAAGCGACTCGCTCACACAATAATATAAAATTTTCTGCACAATCAATTAAAGAATATGTCTTCTGATTCTTATACTAATAAAAGAGGTAGATTCTCATAGAAAGCAAATATATAAAAGATAGTCATAATCGTGAAAGTTAGGTTATTAAAATTATAAGTGAACGAGTACATCGCAGGTGCAAATGTGATAGCAGCACC